>JAXCLR010000050.1:3313387-3324362 GCA_035584095.1 Annona squamosa | reverse complement strand
ACACGAATGGTTATCGGTTTAGGAATCAAGCTGGAGAATAACTCAAATGGTGCCATGCTTTGCTGAATCAATGGGTTCTGGATCGGAATAGAAGGCAAGTCGCAACCCATTCCTTCTCCCAAGAAACGGCCTCTGTTGCGAGAATACCCTCCTCACGGATGAAAGACGTTTCAATAGCTGTGAAAAGACTACTTCACCCTCTCCTGAAAAGTTTTCAACGGAAAAAATACTTTACCAGCGAACCAAACACACCCTGAATTTGTATATAAGAATAAAATATAATGATGTATAATGAGAATGTGACGATATATATTGCTAATGAGTAAAGTTGTATTATAAATTAAAAAAGTTATTTTCATGAATTGAAAAGTTGTCTTGAGAGTAATGATACGGATTCAATACAAGAATCTTGTATGGAACATACCATAGGTAATCTTATTTTAAAGCAATATATTATATTTTACATTAACATATGAAATCGGGTCAAGTCAAATAGATAATTATTTAATTCAAATCAACTCGCTTTTGGAATTAGGTGGGTTCAAATTGTATATAATTTATTTTTTTCCAAAATGTTTAACTCAATCCTATTATAAATTAAGTTAGGTTAGTTGCAATCCACCTAACACTTGACTCTATTTACAATTGAATATAAAATACGATGGAGGTTTTTGCAAATAGATCGTAGAAATTACCATCACTACAATTTACAACCTAGAACTTTTTGTTTTTCACTTTCCAAAATAAGTTTACAAACATTGCAAAAGAACTATTATACTCAATTTAGAAGGGGACATTTTTCAATGTACTCGGGTGCACTTAGCTTTAGTGCACCTAAGTGTATTTAATGTATTTTTTAATTTTTTATAAAACTATTAATCTATATGTATTTAACATGTATATCAATTTTTTACCAATTTTGAAAATTTTTAGATACTTTTTTGGATTTTTTAAAATCAACGGCAATTTCATAATTTGTGAATTACGAAATTCCACAAATTTTAAAAAATTTAAAAATGATAAAAATTGATATACGTGCTAAATAAACATAGATCAACACTTTATAAAAAAAATTAATTTTTACATTCATGTGCACTAGATCAATACTTATTTACAAGGGTATGTTTGAAAAGTAATAAAACTTTAGGTTTAAGTCAAAGTTTTTTGAATTAAAGAAAATAATATAATATAATATAAATTAAAAATATATATGCTACATGTATGAATAGTTGTATATAAACAATTGAACAATAAAGTAGCCATACAAGAAGTTGTGGGAGAATGTTTCAATGAAATCAAATGCATTGAATTTCGGCTAAAATTCCATCTATTATCATTATTTTTGAAATTTTATTTTATAAAACTTTTAATGTATGTGTATTTAATCTATAATTCAAATTTTATCATTTATGATAATGCATATATATTTTTTATTTTTAAAAATAGAGAAATTTTGGTACTTTTAAATAACTAAACAACCCCTATTTTTAAAAATAAAAAATATATACAAATACATGTATAAAAAAATTGTAAAACTTAGTTTATAAATTAAATATACTTATATTAAGAGTTTTATAAAAAAATCAAAAAATAATAAAAATGAGATTTCCCGTGGTACACATTAGGAAAAACCCCAAAGATGTGCAATAAGAATAAAAAATAGAATAATTATAAATAATTTTTACATGAATAAACAAGCTTTAAGAGAGTTTTTGTGAAATAATTATTAAAATGGAAGAAAGTAATGTGATATGATAAAGGTAATAATTATGAATAAATATAATAAATTTAAAATAAATACAAAAGTTATATAAAAAGTTGTAAAAAATAATTGAAAAATAGAACGATTGTATCGAAATATTAAAAATAAAAGATAAAATATTTATTAAGAAAAAATAGATAGAAAATATATTTTTGGTGAATACCAAAATTCATCCTTAAAATGAGTTTAATGTAATTTTCTAATATTCCTGTATAAATTTAAAGTACGTAGCTCTTCTTGTATTAAACATGTTTTGGAAGCACTTGTGCGTGAAGGGTTTTTTTAATATTTCTTTCTTATAATATCTCTTTTTGGTTACAATTCATGCTCAATTGACTTTATCATCTCATATTTGTTTGGACTGATATAATAACCAACATGCATCGGTAAGAGAGAAGATCAATGCTCTCCTGAAATAGGTGACAAGAAGATTCATCGCCGCACTACGCCTATGTCAATCACACGCTAAAGTTTATTTATTTTGAAATACAAGGGATTTATTTTATTAAGAGTGGAATTAGAATAAGAAGAATGCAAAAAGTTAACATCACCAATTGCTTAGTTATTATACTTTTTAGCTTTTGTCATTCTATTCCAGTCATTTTTTATAATTTCCGTAGCATGGCATCACTATCATTTTTTCATGTGATTATCTAGCATATTTTTATTGTATTTCTACTTTATTTTTATCACATCCATATGATACCATTGACATTTTTCCAAATAGTCTTCTAGTGTATTTGGGAAGTAAAAAAATTTTAGATGAAATTTTTTTTATATATAAAATTTTGAAATGAGAAAAAAGGTGTGATATGAATATATGATAAGGGCAAAAAAAGAAAAATAAAGAAAATAAAATTAAAATAGATACAATACTTGTATAAGTATTTGAGTGGAAATGATTAAAAAGTATAGTAAGTTATATAGAAAAATATAAAAAATTAATTAAAAAATACCATAGTTGTAGATAATGAAAAACTTCAGATAAAAAATTTTATTTGACCCAAACACATCTTTCAAGTTTTAAAACGACAAAATAAACCTATTTTGCAGTCCCCTGACATTTAAGAATTTATGCTAGGCATAATCAAGTGGACAAATGCCAAAAGTTAACGGCATTGGCTATTTAATTATCTTACTTTTTAAGTTTTATTATTACATTTTAATCATTTTTAACTTTTTTGCATAGGGATGATCTCATGCTACCAGACTCAAATCCCATTTTCTATATTTTTAATTTATTGAAATTGGTTTAAAATTATGTTTTAAATTTTTCAGAAAAATATTTTTTAAAAATGGTAAATCTTGACATATAAGTTAAATACATTTCGCATAACACTTTTACAGAAAAATTTTAAAATTAAAAAAAAATGATGTTTTGGGCCATGCATCCGGCAACATCGGCATGGCATCTGCACTAATTTTCATATAATTATGTAATTTATTTTTACTTTATTTTTATTATATCCATTTCATTCCCACCATTGGCAATTGTAACAAATAATCCATTGTCTTATAAATTTATTCGAAAAAGATTACTGGAAAAAAAATTTAGATTTACATGAAAATGACATAACATACCTATTTTGTAGTTTTTGAAACTTAGAGATTCATATTAAACGCCATCAAGCAGGAGGGCTCTATTAAGTTCTGCCATAATTGTGTATTTACTAGCTAGTAATAGGAGAATGTTTCAACGTATGAGGGTGCAAAGCCTCATTTTAATCTTTTTTTTTTTGAAATTTTTTTGTAAGATTGTCAATCTAAATATATTTAATTTATAAGCCGAATTTTACAATTTTTGGATATATGCATATATATTTTTATTTTTTTTAAAACAGGGGGTACTTTAGCCATTTTAAGCAACTAAAATACCCCTTTTAAAAAATCAATAATGTATATTTATATATATATATATCCAAAAATGATAAAACTTAACACATAAGTTAAATACACCATTAACAATTTTATACAAAAATTCAAAAAATATATAAAAAAAAATTTCACCTTAATGCACTAAAACATTACTCCAAGGGAAGCTTAGGTAGAGTATCACAGATCAATTTGTTCAGTACTCGAAAATAAGTAAAGTAGGTTCATATTTTTATACTCATAGGGTAAGATAGGTTTCAAGTAAAAAAATATTCAGTTCAATTAGGGTAGGATAGGTTTCAAGGTTTGGATATCCGGAACTAAAAGCGCAACTTGAACATGGTTGAGACCGAATCTGGCCCGCACAAACCCCCGATCTTGAACTGCGTTTGAACTTGTTTTTTTTGTAATCCGAGTTTGAGAAACCTGATTTGTAAATATGATAAGGTTATGGTTCAAGTGAAACCAAACTCGAAAAACCCGAGCCCGATTGTCTATTTTATATTTATTATAAAATATATTATATGCATAATATTTAAACTATAATTCTTTATATTTCACATATTTATGTTATTTATATTTATATTTGAATATATGTTTGACATATTGTAATTATATTATAAATAAAATATATTATTTCCATTCATATTTATCTTTTATTTCTATTATTTACTTTCACATTTATTAATTTTATTTCTTTATCATGTTTTTATGTTAATTTTTTCTAAAATATTCTTCATATTACTATTTAAAAAAAAACTATAGTTCGACTATATATTATTATGTTTACTTACGTGATCTGTTATTATTATATATTTCCATGAAATTCTAAATTCATCACTCTTACATAAAATGTAAATTAATCAACATAAATTTCAACTCGAAGCTCAACTCAAACCTAATTTTCAAAAAATAAGATTAGAGTTTAGATTTTACAAATAAGGTTAGGGTTAGAGTTCAAGTGAACCCAAGTTTCATGAGCCCAAGTTATACTCCTATCCATACCAACCAAAATATAAAACAAAAACTCCATAAACTAAGGGTTGTTATCTAGTACACCCGAGTATATCAAAGAAAAAACCTTTTTTTATTTATTTGAATTTTAATAGAATTTTTAATGTAAATATATTTAGCATATGTATTAAGTTTTACTATTTTTGAATATTTTTACGGTTTTTTGTTTTTTAAAAACATTGATATTTTAGACATTTTCAATGACTTACTCTTATTTTTAAAAAATTTAAAAATATATACAAATATCAAAAAATTGTAAAACTTAATATATGTGTCAAATACACTTAGACCATTAGTTTTATAAAAAAAAATCAAAACATTTTAAAAAATAGGTATTTGCACCTATGTGCGTTGAAACGTAGTACACCTGGGTGTATTGAATCAAATATCCATGAACTATTTAACAATGATAGACTTTTTTAAAAAAATTTTATTAGATTCTGTTTCAAGTTATATAATATTCTTGAATTAAATTTGCATTTCTATTCCCAAGATAATTTTTTTCAATTATCGAGATAACTTTTTAAATTTTTAATATAATCTTTTCTGTTATCAATGTACATTATTACATTCACGTCCCAAATACATATTCCTTTCGAAAATCTTGCATCATTTGAAATAAACTCTCGTTTTACATTGTTCACAAAAAGAATAAGAACGACCATTGATGTTTTCACCGGTCGTCCTTGTCCTTCCATCGAGTTTATCTATTACAACAAAGACTTCAAAATCACCCTTTCTGCTGTCTCTAATATGTATATATATAAAAGAAAAAAATAAAATAAAAATCACCCTCGCTGGAACCCATTCATGGTAATTTTGGTTTGGTTGGTGGGGCAGGCTTCTCTCTGATCTGATAACTAATATTGCCTCTCCGCCCAATTATTAGCTTGGTTATGCCGAGCCCAATGCAAGACATAAAACTTGCTAAAAAATTGGATTTTTAATAGAGCGAAGTTGGAGAAATGAATTGCTTTTATCTTTACCGTATGTATGTTTACAAGAAAGATAAATGCACCCGGATATATTAACTTGGGTGAGCTTATGTACATTTAACCAATTTTTTTTAATAAAAAAAACTGTTAGTCTTAATGTATTTAAGATATAATATAAGCTTTTAGTATTTTGAATATTTGTAGATTTTTTTGATTTTTTTAAAAATAGGGGCATTTTAGTCTCTAGGTCCTTATAAGAAAATTTTTTCAAATTAAACTTTTCACTTTCGATAACTATCATCTTCTTTAATAGTTTTTTTTATATCTTTTTATATAATTATATTATTTTTTCAATACATGACCATTCTAGTTATTTTAACTTTATTATTTTTACTCGTCATTATGACCATTATCATATTACATCACTTTCTCAAAATTTAAAAATTTTTATGTCGATAATTTTTTATTTAGAAGTTTTAGCATTTCACAAACACACCTCATCGTGCCATATTTATCTTTCTTTTTTTGTTCCTTTTTTTCAAATTCTAATGCTTGTTGTGCTAATTTTGGTGATAAAAAATGACAATTTTTCTTTCCTACGTGATTAAATTGACCCTGTAGTTGTGTTTATTTTTCCGTCGGTAGTTAAATTTATTTTATCTTTTTATTTTCAAAGTTTTATCTATTTTATTGTTATCCAGTTTATCCATTTTCAATCTCGTATATTATCTCATCATGAAATTTTCTTTCCATTTTATGTGCATGTTTTATTTCTGTCAAACAGCCTAACAAGTTGTATTTTTGTTAACAGGAAGTATTTGTCTTGTAAAAATGATAATAACAATACTAATAACAATAATAATAACAAAATGGGACTGGATCATGTAATTTGTCCCACCATTAATGATGTTCAGAAGCTTGATTCGATATCTTATTTAAAAAAATGTGAATAAAAGATAGGATTAATTTCAAATGTGCCCACAACATTTAACACTTATCCTTAGTTACAAATATATTTATTAAGTTAGAAAATTTTTATTTAGATCCACTAAGTATATCATTAATTTTAGATATATCTAATATCAAATATTGCTAATAATAAGCTCTTATTTATTTTTCAAGAAGACTAACTGCTCCTATCCATGTATACCAGTCAAAATCCCATAAGGTGAGATTCAAACTAATGCACCATGCCCTTGAACACCTTATGTGGGGTACAATTATCACTTTTAGTTGATTTTACATTTATAAATGACTATATTGCCCTTAGGCGAAAAATAATACATTTAATTTATTTTGTTTTGTAGCTTTTATCACTACCTCATGTGAGCGAGAGCTTTAAAAATTTCATCGCAAACGAGTTTTATTTATGGATTCGTGAAGAGATTTTGCTTATATATCTATTTTTCACAAGGTTATATAGACCATATGATTTCTAGAAATTCGAAATTATTAGTTATACTTAACAAGTATATATAAAAGATTTATATTTGACTAGACATATTTGTAATCGAGAATGCTTATAGAACTCTCTCCATTTTTAATATGTTGATGGTTGATTAAAATTTAACTTCACCTAATTTATTTAACATAATTTATATCATTATAAAAATTCTTTCATTTATTCAGTATCATTAGGTATGTCGCATTTATAAATGTATAAAACCAATATAATAAAATGATTTAATGCTAAATATCACATTTCAATTGATATTTTCAACATCTAAACTATCTAAAATATTACTTTCATAGAAATAAACGATTCTATAAAATATTTTTACATTATAATATATACATGTGAAAGAATTTAAATATTTCTCACAATTTACACATTAATAAATGTATTTATGAGAAAATTGTGTTGATGCATATATTTAATTTAAACAAAACTTAATTTTTTAATTAAATAAATAATGTTAAATATAATAAATAAATTAAATTTTTTATTAATCTTGACGTCTAAAAAGTTAAGAAAATTATATGGAATCATTTCAAGGTTACGTAGAAGTAAAGGCCATTTGTAATTTACATCAAATGTTGTAGATATATTTAAAATTAATCCCAAAAGATGTGATCAAATAAATAGAATTAAAATAAATATGCCAAGTGATCTTGTTGGGTCAGCCTAATATAAGCTTATGCTAGTCTAGCATAATACACTCATTTTTTTATTTTTATAAAATTATTTTCTAAATCGTAGTTAACTTATAGACAAAAATTTTAAATTGTTGTATATGTGCATATATTTTTTACTTTCAAAATCATCATCTTGGTGTATTTAAGCCATTACAATTTCCGAGCATGAAATTGTAATTTTTTGTTTTTTTTTTTTTTTTAAAGAACCAATTTGCATAACTTCAAAAATTTTGAACAGTTTGGCGGACACTCATCTCGGTGGAGCGGCAATCGTATTAAAAACTCGTTTCTCGAGAGGAAAAAAAAATAAAAAAAAATAAAAAATAAAAAAATCTCAGCTTAATTATTAAAAAAAAAAAGCAGATGGAGAATACAACAAATAGAAATTTCCTGAAAGTATAAAATTTTCTTTCTATTCATGACAAATAAATGTTGAGAAATTACCACTTGCAAGAACGTCATTATCAATTCATCACCATCACGTGCACTGCAGAGGAACGTCTGTTCACATCTCATATGCACACACCACTTATTTCAAACGTAATAATCAACTACAGAGAAGGGCAAAAAAAGTGATTGCGAAAAAAAAAAAAAAGGAGATCAGGAGTTTTCTTCCCCTTTTGTTTCACCGCAACGCGTCATGAGCTTCAGAGCCAGCCACGATATGAATTTACTAAAATGCCCCTCTCAGACTCCTTTCTTCTCCTCCCCCTCACTACTTGCTACTTTTCCGACTTTTTCCTTCGCCTCCTCGTCCTGAGACCCTCCTACCGCTCGCCCCAATCCAATTCCAATTCCAATGTCATCGGAATGGTTGAAAGATCCGAACTTGGGCGTGGACTCGATCGGGCCATTGGCTGCGACCTTGATGTCGAAGGAGAAGGAGAAGCCACAATTCGACGACAGGGATTTCTCCAGAGCCGCCGGACAGTTCTTCCTCCGCTTCGACGGACGAAAGCCTTCAGCTTCGGCTTCGCCCACTTCCCCTTCTTCTCCCTTCTCCCCTCTTCCTTCCGTGTCAGCTTGCTCTTCTTTCTTCTCTCTTTGCTCCTCTTCTTCTCTATCTTCTCGCCTGAAAATTTCAGGCTCTTGGCGCGGGAGATCGTCGGAATCGAAAGGCGAGATCGCCGGAGTTGCTTCCTCCCTCTTTGTCTCTGCCATTCGAAGTGGGTAAACGGACAAGCAAGCGAGAGAAGGCAGCGAGGATGTGCACATCTTGTTTAGCGAAATGACTAATATGCCCCTGGCGGTATTCTGAAATGGCTGCGCTCATGTGGTTCCCTGCGACGTGGATTGCAAGTGAGGAAAAAAAAAAAAAATCCCTCTTTCTTGCCACCGTTGGTTGATCTACACCGTTGATGTGCTGGACGAGGAGATATCATGGTGATGTGGTGTCAATCTTCTTGATGATGTGATTTTTTTTCCCGAATCAAATTAGCGAAACCCCATCAGAAGTGAATCTTTTGAATAAAACGAAAATAATCATAAAAATCACAATCCAACACATCCGCCCCTACCAACCCCGAAATTCATGTTTTGGACTCTTTTATGATTGACTTTCATTCTAAAAAGAAATTAAAAATCATAATAATGATGGTCTGACCGCTTGAGAACATATATTTATATATTTGAATTACAAGAGCATACTAACTATACTCACACCAATGTATCTAAGCGAGACCTGTCTATTTTCGGCTCAAAAACGTTATCGCTTATTGTTAATTTATGACGTGGTCACAAGAATAACTTTTTTTTGAGACAAAAGATAATCAATTCAAGTAGAGTCCATACATAAAGAGTTCACAGTACAAGATGGAGGAATCTCTTCTCAAAAGCACCCTGAGATGAGGTGAAAAGGGCAAATTTAGCCAAATTGTGGGCTTTTTTGTTGGCCATCCTGAAAATATGGGAGAAAAATAGCCACCCAAAAGACCATTTATAATTATTGATTTGGGCAACCAAATGGTGGATGTTGAAAATAGTGGTGTCGCTATAAGCACGGTGGAGTCACTTTTCACTTCAACTCCGCTTATCTTTGAGCTACTTTAACCTCAAGAGAAGAGCATGTGCTTCCATCGATGGGAGAGTGTACATACCCGGGATCATCCAACAATTAGCTGCTATGAATGTGCCTTTTGGGTCTCTAAGGACTCCGCCAAAACCCATTCTGTGGAGGGTCAAACAACATCGACATTAAGTTTGACTATTCTTTTTGTCGAGGTTGTCCACATAAAGGGGCTCTTGGTGATATTGATAGCAGCTTTTTTTTTATATCAAATTTACTAAGTGGAATTGGTTAAGGAAGTTTTGGAACCAAGCCATGATGTACTTGAAAGTAAGTTGAAGACCTTCTACTACAGTACCATATTCTCCAGCAGAGAGTTATGAAAAGAAAAAAAGGGTCTTCTTGAAAGGATAGGTAAGATAGTAGTTCCTGCATGTGGTGCATTAGGTGTGTAGAGATTATGTGGAAGTATGACATCTTGAAGATATCTCGGACACACCGGCATTCCCAGAAAATATGAAAGGTTTCTTCCAAATTTTGTCAGCAAAAGAGACAGTTTGGAGTAATTTGGATACCTCTTTAGATTAGATTTGCTCTTGTTGAAAGAAAATCATGCAGTAAACATCGCACAGATAGTTGGACTTTCTTGGACACCTTGGTTTTCCAGATGGCTTGAGAGGTTGATAAGGCAAACACAGTTTCCTCATTGGGGTGGGCTAGTCTATAAGCAAAATTTACACTAAAACATTCGTTATGCTCAGGGTCCCAATAAAGGTGATCTTCTTCGCCTTGCCTGGCACGAGGGACATGTCTAATTTGCTCCCAACCTAAAGGGCCAACTACCCTGAGAATGTTTTCCACCTGCCATTCACTAGTTTGTTCGTCCAAGAAATGAGTCACATTTATCTCATCGTCCACATTATAGGGGAGGAGACTTGCTTTTGCAATGAAACCTTTGGCCCATCTGTCCTAAAAGAAACGAACATGGTTTCTCTGGCCAACGCTCCACTTGGATCCCTTGAGAATCAAAGGCCGAGCAAATGTAATGCTCCGCCAAAGATAAAAACTCCATGATAAGGGTGAGGTTGAAAGTTGATAACTCCTTAAAACCCAACCCGCTTTGAGCTTTGGTGTAACGCCCCATTCATAGAAATACTCAATAATTAATCAATGAGGGCTACAGATTCTAAGAAAAATTCGGCAGCATCTCCCCTTAATATACAAGGGTTAATATGGAAACATGACCTGATA
>JAXCLR010000050.1:3286021-3296729 GCA_035584095.1 Annona squamosa | reverse complement strand
AGAAGAATGAGAGGAAGCATCAGCGTCAGAAGGAGAGACGGGCACAGGAGTTGCATGAGCGGTGCAGCGGGTACCTTATGTCTAGGAAACTTGAGGCACTTGCTCAACAGCTAGTTGGTATGGGCTTCTCAGCAGAGCGGTCTACTATGGCTCTCATCTTGAATGACGGTCGGGTTGAGGATTCCATAACTTGGCTGGTGGAAGGAGGTGAAGACAGCGAGCAGCCAGATCCAAACCTTCATAGTGGGGGTAACCTGAAAATTGACATCACAGAAGAGCTTGCACGGATTACAGATATGGAGAGAGAGTTCAAGTGTACAAAACAGGAAGTTGAAAGAGCCATTGTTGCCAGTGAAGGTGACATGGACAAGGCGGTTGAGACTTTAAGGTTGCATAAATCAGAGCCTACCTCAGCGCCTCCAAAACTGGAAGAAATGCCAGATTCTCCAGCAGTTCATGGAGTTAAAATGGCCATTTCTTCTTCACAAATTCCTTTGAGAACACAAATGAAAGTTGTTACTTCCATTGCATCTCAACAAAGAACTGATGAAAAAGATTTTAATTACACGAAGTCGGTAGCAGCTGCCGTGGCATCACCTGATTCTGGGAACAGAAGTTTTCAGTCTTTGCGGAGAGTTCAAGGAAAGTTGGAGTGGGTAAGGCCTCAAGTGGCTGCAGCAGTGGAGAAGCGGTGGCCAAGTGTCAGTGCAAGCCCCTCTGTTTCATATTCCTTAACCTCACCTCTTCAGGTTTCACCGCCACCCACAAAGGCAGAAGCTCGGTATCCTGTTGTTGGTGGGGTGGAGGGCAAAAACATGCATGTTGGGGTTGTGAAGGAGCCAGTGATAATGATGCAACGGCCACAGGCCCTCAGTGCTAAGCAGAATACAACTGCCAGCATTGGTGTGTCTTCATCACCGACTGCTGGATGGTATTCTAGTAGTGGTGCAGCTGCAGCGGCAGCAGCGGGTGGTGAGGTTATAAAAGGAAGTGTTGGTTTAGGGCCTATCTCCAGCATGAGCATGTCTACCAATAACCGAAGCACACAACAATTTTATCATCAACAGCAGTATCAACAGTTCACATCGAGCTCATTGGATCCGGCATCTTCTGGGTGGGGAGGAGGATCATGGAGCATGGGGGGGTCAACATCTTCATCATCACTTGCAGAGCCATCTTCTCTTGGCCTGTTCACCGGTTGGGGTTCAGGTGGATCGTCCTCTGGGTCAGTGTCACCTGTCGACTGGAGCATGGGGGGCTCCTCCATGCAGCAGTGTGACTATGCCAGCATAGACTGGAGTGTGGAGTCGAACCAGCCAAGGGATAGTGGGCTGTTAATGGGGCTGGCATCATATGTGAAGGGCAACCGGATGTATGATGGGTGGTCACCAGCCATGGGAAGTGGTGGTGGTGGTGGTGGTTTGAAATCTACTAGACCGCCAGGTATGAATGGAATGTATGCAGGGTTACGTGAAGGCGGAGTTGTTTCAGATGTTTCTTCATCATCGCCATCCAGCAGCTCGCATGAATGGACATCGCCATTCGCGGGCCAGGATCTCTTCAGCATACCTAGGCAGTTTGTTACTTCGCCGTCTCTGTAGGGGTCCTCCGTCTCTGAAGGTTGGGGGAGGGGTCTGTTGGGGCCACCTCGCTGACAGATGTAGGGGGGAACAAAAAAGAACAGTGCCAAGATTTGTGGTAGTGCTTTGTCATGCTTCTGTTGATGGATGTTGTTGCTTGACCCAGTGAAAAAAGATTTAGGGAAGCCTTTGCTTTTATCTCTTTTGTCCTTTTTGAGGTTGAATTTTTTTTAAAAATATTGTTTCCCAGCATAATGGTTATGAATAATAACCATGTTTCTGGGACGCGCTCCCCCCACGATCAATCTTCTCGGCCCTTTGACTGGGGTTTTCTTTAAAAAGATAGAGACGATAGAGATGGGCTAGATACCACAAAGCTGGCCTGGTACAAGTTTTCCTGCTACGAAAGAAATAGAAAATCACTCGAATTATGGGAAGAAGCTTTAGTGGGAAGTACTCAAAAAATTATATAATTTTAAGTTGGTTTTCAAAAGGAGTCCATACAATATATTTGAAGTATTACTTTGATCGATTATAGAAGAAGCTTTAGTGGGAAGTACTCAAAAAATTATATAATTTTCAGTTGAAGTTGAGTTTCAAAAGGAATCCATACAATATGTTTGAAGTATTATGGAAGAAGCTTTAGTGGGAAGCACTGAAAAAATTATATAATTTTTAGTTGATTTTCAAAAGGAATCCATGCAATATATTTGAAGTATTATTTTGATCGATTACAGTGAAATTCATACAAACCACATGATAAAATGATGTTAAATAAGTAAAAATAAAAAAAAATCTATTTATAACATAAAAATGACAGCAGAATTTTAGTGATAGACTTTTTTACCCTAATCTAGTTTAGGTATGCATATATAATGTTTCCGATTATATGGACCATTTATGTGTTATTTATCATAAAAATATGACTGCTGTTAAAATTTTCAATTATATTTTATTAATTAATATAATTTTGAATTTTATGATTTTGACCGTCAGCAGTCAAATTATATTTGATTTTTCAAAAACAACTAAAAATTACATTTTTTTTTTTGGAGTAGTTACCACTGAAGTCTCCTCCGAATGCCAGGAAAAGTTTGAAAAATCCAATGTGGGCCCTATTAAAACTAGCAATTTTTTTCCACTACTTTCGGAAATCTTCCTAGACTTCACTCGGGTGCACTGTGCTGCTGGTTCTCCATCTAGGCATCATTCTTGAGACTCAAATCAGACCATCTAAACCGTTCGTAAGAAGTATCTAAGTATGCCGCAATTGATACTTCCATATGATTCGAAATTTTGTGACAAAAAACGGGGGTTTCTTTCGGACGGGACCATAAAAAACTGACAGTCGAATGCGCAGCCTAAACAAAAACGTGCGCCTTCGATTATGGCATTTCTTACTCGAAAAATATGCAACCACATGGCATGTTTCACTTAGAAAAACATGCTCCGTTTGCACATGCATGCATGTGTGAGTGCCTAGCTTAGAGTTCATATGTTTTTTCATAGATATAAACTGCTTTATCTTCATTAAAGCTAATTTTGTTTGTTCGACTCAAATTAGTTCTTTTACAGAAGCATTTTGTATATCCATCTTTTTTTTTTTTTTTTGATAAAATTTGTATATCCATCTTGGGGCTGCTAGTTGTGCAATGCTTCTCGCATTCATTTTTAATTTTTAATTTTTAAAAATTATTGATATTTTGAATGCTTTTTGACACGGAGGAATTTTATAGAGTTCTTTCTTTTCCTCACATAATGATCTTCCTGTTGTTTTAACAATGCACTGGTGACTCTCTAGCCAATTGCTTGCACCGTTTCCTCTACCGAGATTCCTCAGGTGAGACCAGATGACACGATTGTGCTTGCTGAGCCTGTGCAAGGTGCTATGGTGCCGCAAGCAGTTGAAGTTCATAGAATTGACCCAAATGCCATGCGCCCATGCATCTTCATGTGAGTTCATAAACTCGTGATGTTGGCTGATAACTAGATATTTCGCATTTTAATTGCAATTTCGTATACTTTCAATTGTTTTACATCTCTCCTGCAGGGTTCTCTGGTGACTTCACCTTATGCTTGCCATTAAAGTACTATCCACAGTTGCCCTGCTTCAGTGCTGCTGCTTAATCTGATCCTGCCAAATCTTGTTCAACCGATAATCTCCAGCACGAGCGACAATAGAGTAAAAGATTCAGAATTAAGCATTCCAGTTCCAGCCTTTGGCTTGATCATCCGATACAAGATATATCTTTTCCTTCAAAACTATAACTTTAGATATCCGTGATAGCAATGAAATTAATATTCAGAACCTTTGGCTAGCAACATCGAAAATCATCTCACCTAGTTAGGCCATACTGTTACAACCCATTGACTGAGAACAAAATCATATTTCCTGAATCAAATAAATTGATGGCCTGTCCCTGCAATGTTCCTCGAAGCATTTTTGCAGCACCTTGTTGACTGTCGGGCTCAAAAACAACAGATAATCCTCGTGACCAAGTTTTCAGCAATTAGCAAGCATAGGGTGTTATAGTGACTGACATAATGGATGCTCCACAACAAGCTCAATTAAGCCACATTTCTTGTTGAAGAAATTCTTGATGAAGAATATATTTTGCCTATTTATTGCAATAGAACTTTCCCATCTATCATCAATCATTCTGCATCTGCTCAAAATGCCACAACAGGGCGTGGAGCGATGCAAAATTAAATACATACGTGAAAAGGGAGAACTAACTAACACGAATTTATCAGAAACTAAATGTCATACAGCAGCTACTGAACTCTTGGGGAAAGATCCTCCCGTGACTCAAAAGAACCCACAGTGGAATTCATCTCTGTGTACCACTTGTTATCTCCACGGGTAAGGAAATGTGCCTCTGCATGTAATGCAAATACGTTAGTGCTCAATGATGTAATGTATGTAAATCCACTATATTTCATTTGCAAGGATTAAATTTGTCATATAATGTTTGACACAATGCATGTTTTTGGTTGCCTGTTTCACCATCTGTAGGAATGAGCAAGAAAAGAAACCTAGCCCACATCAACCATCTACGGTACTGAATGGAGTCCTGCCCCTAAAGACGACGAGACCAAAGTATTTGTTATAGGCTTTGATGCTGAAACTTGGAATATTTTTGACTTTTAGTTTTCTCCATCCTTGGACAAGTTGCTATTTTGCAAAACAATGGAATTCAGTAATCAATGTTAAATGTAAATAATTTTGAACTGCTGAGAGGAAAAAGTGCAGATGACTGTGACATCTTACCAGATATAAAGGTATCCTTATATTCGTCTTCATCATAGACAAATTGTGGGGGTTCTGGAGAACCAATTCCAACAATGGTGCTCCCACTGCATAATGTAATGTACATTTCAACACACACACACACACACACACACGGTCAGCAAGGTGATGGAAAAAATTAACTAAATGCAACATGCAAGATGCTGAACACCATGCACTCAGACACATGCACAGACAAAGAAGAAAGGAAGGTAGAAAAGGTTGTTGGCAGTCACAATCTTACCTTCCAGACATGAAAACAGCATCATACTGTCCACGACCTGCTGCAAGGACACGCTTTTTTAACATTTTCAAAGATGGCAAGACTTCAAATGCCGGAGGCTCTGAAAATATGAGATTAATCCCCCCAAAAAAAAAATCACATGTAAATGGAACTTCAACAGAATAGGAAAAACGACTGACATTTTGCAGCAGAATTGTGTACCCAAATCATTTACACAAACATCCTGAGAAATCCCAGAGCTTGTGATCTTCTCCAATAAGGTCAAGGGGTCAATCGAACTACTTTGGTCCAGCTGAAGGCGCTGCACAATTATGAGTAGTTTTTAGAAAATGGACTCATGCTTAGAAAAACAAAAAGAAAAGAAATGACATTTTAGATCTATTCAAGCATTGCCTTGTAAACTTCGCCAGTTGGGCATGCCTCCTGGGGCTTTATCAGGACCATTGGTATGTCTAAGGGTATTGGAGGAGGCAGATCTTCAACAACCTGGACAATGAATCCAAAATCAAGTGTGTGAGCTTTCCCAAACATTAAAATCAAAATTGTATGCGTGTAGGAGGTCCAGCGTTTGAGACTGGACAGGGGCATTAGCCTCCATCCAGGAAATTTTTTTTTTTTCAAATTTGTATAGATTCAGGCTTATGACTATTTTGCCAATGAACTTTTTCACATTTCATTAAGCTCTCAACCTCAATGTTGGCAATTTAGGTCAACCATGTGTGCTAGAACAAAGTCTCAATTTTTGGGAGTTGATTAGATGTGATAGACAATTGATGTGATTCTCAAGACAAGTGGATTCTAAAATTTCTGCTTCATCAGCTATGCCATCAGACTTGCAGAATTCAAAACTAAACCAGGAAATTTCTTAGGGTGTGTTTGGGAAGTGATAAAATTTTTTACGTAGAAGTTTTTGAAATGAGAGAGAATGATGTGAGATGATAGGGGTAATGATGAGGAGTAAAGAGAATAAAGTCAAAATATATAGGTTGATTGTATGACTAGCTGTGTAGAAATGACTAAAAAGTAGGATAGTTGTATAGAAATATGTATAAAAAAAATTAAAAATAGGATAATTATAGAGAGTGAAAAGTTTTAAATTGAAAAAATTTATTTTGAAAACTTTTGGGTTTAAACAAACACACCCTTAATTTATATTCTCAATTCCAAAAAATTATTATTTAATGTGGGCATTTCAACATGTTTGGCAAAAACATAATTTAACAACTATTACTGAAATTTTCTCTCACTAATTGATAAAATAACAAACAAGTATTCATCTGAGATATCACATGCACATCTTGAACTATCCAAAGTCCTTATGGGGAAAAAAGAAGCATTACTAGTAGTCCAGACACTAATGCTAGTTTGTTTATATTGGGTTACAATACGTTTGACAAATATTTCTGTACTTCAACTCAACCAAGCAGATCAGATTGTGAGCAGATAATCCCCCTTGGATCAAAGGGGTGACTACACCAATGGTAGCCTGTGAATAATTGTATTGCATGTGGGTCTAGCGTCCATTGTGAATATTGATGCTAAAAAAATATGTACCAGTAGCAAATACATCATGCATATGTGTCTAGATTTTATTGCCCATGAAAACGTTTGGTGGCTTTTGCTGATCTAAGTGACTTTCCTAGGAAATCTAGTCCTGGCCTTTCAATAACCTTATCAGGTGAGTTGAGTTTCATAAGTTTCAACCTTTCAAAAACTCTGAAGTTGGTAGGGCCGTTTGAACTGCAGGTAGCTCTAACACATTGTTACTCTTTGCCCTAAGTATAGAAATCATCAATGCAGCATGCAGCCGCCAAGTACTGAAAGTGAAAAATCACTAACAACAATCCAGAAAATAAAAATAAAGACAAACTCAAACCTACTATGCCTATGTCCTGTAACTGAACCGAACTTACCTCACCCCTACCCGTGCAATATGCTGCTCCGTGAGAGAAAAAGAAGGGAACATCAGAACCAATTTCGCCTGACCAGTCTTGAAGCTCCTTTTCTGTAGCAAGACCACCACTAAACTGGTTTGCAGCCCATAATGCAGTTGCAGCATTACTGCTACCGCCACCAAGCCCAGCACCAGTGGGCACTTTCTTATCAAGGTGAATCTGAATGTTTTATACAAGTTTAAATCTGAACTCAACAAATTATAGCTACTGTATGGAATGGAATAATAAAAAGGGTGCGAAAACCAAGTGCCTGGGATGTGCAATAAAAAGAAATGGTTTGTGTTGAATACAATGATGGCACTGCTTCCACCCACCTTTCAGCAATGCAAGAAGCTAAATTGTTTAGCCAACCCAGGTAATGCTTCGTCTAGTGGGATGGTGGCAGAATAATTATGCAATGGAAGAATATCCACGTCACATTACCACTATCATTAGCATTGAAAAATCCAATACATGCCTTAGCACATGGTCTCTCTCCACCATATAGGTCGAACGCATAACCAGTTAACCATCCACAGCATGGTCCATCACACAGGCAATGTACACTACTAGAAGGTGACCCCAGCATTCTATATGTAGACAGCATAATGTTTATTCATTTCTTACCCAGAAATAATTATCAGAGCCAGTCTTTTCCCTGTATAGATTAAGGGCTCTAATGATCTGCAAGGACATGAAAAAATATTTCATTTCTGTAAATTAATGAAAAAAAGGTAAAAAAGAGGACTGCAGGTGAATGTATGATGGGAGCCAATGTTGTGAGCTTTTTTAGAGTTGGAGTCTTGGACTCACTGAATACGTTCAAATGGTGCCTGAAAACGTTGCTGGCAAATGTGGAAACACAAAGTTCCGAAATTCAAGAAATATAAAGAACTTTAAAATCATAAACAAATGATATTACTATTACAACATACCAAATTTCTGTCATCAAGAGGGACACCAGGCACATTGGTTGACAGCTGATCCTTTTTTCTTGTTGGTGATAGAGAAAACTTAATGGTGTCGCCTAGACTTATTACCTGGATTGACAACAAGATACCTGGGATACTTAATAATAATGCAAAATGGCATAAACAATCACACAGTGAAGTTTATAACATACCAAATATTTCTCATGCCTGCCAGTATGAAGATTCTAGATTCTAGCAAGAAATTTACTATCCATTCACTTTTTTCTTACAAAAATTATGTAAATGGTGAAAAAATTTCTGCATTCATCTCTCACAGTCTCTATATTACAACAGTATACAATTGTATCACAGACTGTCAGAATTTTTGAGTTATCCATAACGCAACAAGAACACTGTAATTTCCAGTAGCCATTTCTTTGATGCATTAGACAAGAGAGAGAGAGAGAGAGAGTTCCAGTAGCCATTTCTTTGATGCATTAGACAAGAGAGAGAGATCCAGCTAAGCCTAAGGTGATGAAAAAGCCTTGACTGATTAAATGAATCCTACAGTCAACAAGAGAGAGGGTGATGAAAAATCCTTCACTGATTAAATGAATCCTACAGTCAACAAGAGAGAGAGAGAGAGAGAGAGAGAGAGAGAGAGAGCCAACTAAGCCTAAGGTAATGAAAAATCCTTCACCTATTAAATGAATCCTACAGTCAACGAGAGAGAGATCCAGCTAAGCTCAAGGTAATGAAAAGTCCTTCACTGATTAAATGAATCCTATAGTCAACAAGAGAGAGAGAGAGAGAGAGAGAGAGAGAGAGATCCAGCTAAGCCTAAGGTGATGAAAAATCCTTCACTGATTAAATGAATCCTACAGTCAACGAGAGAGATCCAGCTAAGCCTAAGGTAATGAAAAATCCTTCACTGATTAAATGAATCCTACAGTCAACGAGAGAGAGATCCAGCTAAGCCTAAGGTAATGAAAAATCCTTCACTGATTAAATGAATCCTACAGTCAACAAGAGAGAGAAAGAGATCCAGCTAAGCCTAAGGTAATGAAAAATCCTTCACTGATTAAATGAATCCTACAGTCAACAATTGGCAATCAAATGGAATCCAGAATTAACAGCTGCAAGTTTTGCGCCATCATATTGGGTCACTGGTCATATGCAACATTGGCAACAAAAAATTCATTCGCAAGCATACATTTCCCAAATAAACAATTAATCTAAGGCTGCTGAGAAGCTTAAGCCTGTGATGGCATTGGCCATATAGCCCTTTGAAACCATGTATGGTAATTCCTCCTAACCAATGTCTGTCATTTCTATGGGTGCATAATGACAGAGAAAATTGACGCACTGAGGAGGCCGACTTTACTCAAATCAATAAGCCAGTTAAAACATTAAGCATGGTTTCTATTACAACTTCAAACTTTTATTCTGCTTCATTAATTAAAAAAAAAAAAAGTATAACAAGCACGATCTAACGTGCAAATACGAAGGCAAATAAGCAAACTTACATGGAAAAGAGAAGCCAAATCATGGAATCCGTCGTCCCTCTTTCTAGTTATTCTCAAGAAAACATTAATCTGGTAATGAAACACAACAAAATTTTTCACATACTTTCAAAACCATCAAAAATGAAAAATTCTACTTCATGAATGAGAAAAAAGAGAAGTTTACCTTACAAGGAGAGAAAAGAGAGAGCCTTTGAAGACCTGCATTCTTGTCAACTTCATCTGCCAATCTGCTCACCCTTTCATCTGGGTCGTACACTATCTAAACCCAAACCAACGTGAAGAGAAAAGGAGAATCAGTTTTTTCAAAAGAAACTGAGACTTGACATATGCTAAGAGAAACTTGTTAGAGACCAACTGTTTCTAGCACAGACAACTTCTGTTCTAATAATTGCACATAAATTGAAGGGGTATCGAACTAATAGCTGAGTAGAACCGAGACGATTACCTCTACCTGTCTTCTGCCAGTTTTTGAATCAGAAGAAGTAGCTCTGACATTTAAGTATCTTTGCTTTTGTGTGCTCTTACTAAAAGAAGATGACCCAAGTCTGAAAGGTGTAAAAAGACTGGATTTTTTGCAGGACAGACTATTGGCAGGCGTACTTCGGCCATCCCCAAAAGAATAGGAGAGGAAATGTTGGCAAACCAAATGGGCGGAAGCCATTTCCTGAGAATGATATATGGGGGTTTCGATTTGGAGGAAGGGGAAGAAGATGAATAAGA
Source organism: Annona squamosa (assembly GCA_035584095.1). NCBI lineage: Eukaryota > Viridiplantae > Streptophyta > Magnoliopsida > Magnoliales > Annonaceae > Annona > Annona squamosa. The sequence continues at coordinate 3,286,525 of JAXCLR010000050.1, read as the reverse complement.
TCCAAGATCATGACTTCTCCGCGGGATTCATTTAATGTAAGATTCTTCTTGCCTGTTTTGCAGAAGGTTAAAAAAAGATTTGCGAGTTTAATCGTGAGAATGGGATAGAGCCTATCACGACTCGCATCTTTCTTCGCGCGCGGAGATGTTAAACTTGGTTGCTGCAAAAATAATCATGTAAGTTAACTTATTTATAATTTTAACATCATAGATTGTTGGCATATATTTTCTACACTAAGGAGGAATCATCCTTTGGGTTTTTCCTCCGCTGGTGGAGGTAGGACAGCAATGGAGATTTATTTTATAAAAAAAGGGATGATTTTATTAGTTTAGACTAAACAAATATTTTGCTTAGTTTACCTAAAAAAATTCACTTACAATACATTTTTTTTTTACTTTTTCTCACACACTTGTTTATTAAATTATATTTAATATATAAATTAAAATTTACTATTTTTATACATGTGTACGTATTTTTAAATTTTTTTAAAATATTTATATATG
>JAXCLR010000050.1:3262883-3278305 GCA_035584095.1 Annona squamosa | reverse complement strand
ATGGAGTGATAATGGAATTGCAAACAAAAACCAAGTGGACCATCAACGTCCATGAGTAGCCCTGCAAGTGGATTTTGTCCTTTTCCCCCGGTTTTTACTCGGGCAGGCTTTGATACTTGGTTCTCTCCACCTTTCTAGTTTCTCCGGCCCCTCTAAAGTAGCAATTTTTAACAGGAATAATAATACATAACACGCATTGATTACCATTGTGCTCCGGCAGGCTTTTTGCATGTACCTCCTATAATAGTATGATAATATAAATATATAAACCCAAAAATCTGATTTTACAGGCAATATTACCAGTAATCTTATTTTCAGCAATTTATCTGCTTTTGCCAGGTATAACTTGAATGAGACTTCCGACTCAGAACTTACATCAGACTTTTAATTGATAATTTGTGGTCGAATAATAAAAATAAAAAACATATTCATTATTTATCTTATAAAAAGATAATTTATTTATTTAAAATTTTCTAATTGAAATAATTTAGCCCCAGTGAATGATTTCTAATGATTTTTTTACAATACCTTTTTTTTTTTTAACAATTCCTGCTTACTTTATTTTATAATTTTTATCTTACATTGTTACTCAATGACGGAAGTTTCTCAACCACATTGGGTCGTATTAGGGATGAATTATTTTAATTTAGGAAATTTGAGATATGCAAAATAATCCTTTTAATGAGTCTAATAATGACAATGTTTATGAAGTAGGTATGATAGTAATTTAAAGTGGAATTATATCCAGTATAAGAAGAATTTAAGAAAAAATATATGCTTATTAGGAATTATGGACAAATGTTGTGAATATGTTACTAATTTTCTAAAAAAATAATGTGAAATATAATAATCTAATTAGATATTTGATTTGAGCGTTGGAGTAATTGAGGGGTAAAACCGGTTCGGCAGTGGAAAACCTAGATTAACCATTGTGTACAGAAATTAAAAAAAAAAAATAAAAAAAAAATAAGTGTAGTACACTTGTATGTATTTCTAGATACAGGTACCTCTCCGGGAGTTGTCTTTATTTCTTGTTGCTCTGGGAATTGTCTTGAATATTTCAGAAAGCAACGCAAGGAGTGCCGTGCTGAGGATCCGACAAAAAGCAGAAGCGAACGAATAGCCCCACCGCCCGCATCGTCCGACTGTTTCTGCCCGTCCCTCTCCCATCCCCTGCGTTCATTTCTTATAACAGACAAAAAGGTACCACGGCCCGCAACGCAAAAGTCATAAAAAGAAAAGAAAGAAAAAAATCAAATAAAACCATCGATACACCCCACCGATTTCTCCTTCCTTCAAAGCCCACTCATTCCAGTCCCATTCTCTCTTTGTATTTTACTGCTCTCCCTCCCTCCCTCCCTCCCTCCCTCCTGCAAGTACGATCTTCTCAAAATCCACTCAAGGAAGAAGAGCGTCATCTATACCGATTGGATTTTGCAGGATTCGAATTGGGTTGGTTCCATTTCCTCAGCTAACAGTAAATTACTGGGGGTTAGACATTTCGTTTGTTTGAGGACTGTAACAAAAAAAAAAAAAAAAAAGAAATCTTAGATTTGTGGGATTGAATGAAAGGTGGAAAATTTCTTGTGGGTGCCGTTGATTTGTCATTTGCATTTGGTTTGTTTCATTGAATGAGTTTGATGCAGTGGATACCATTTCCTAATTTCAGCTGGGTTTGCTTCAGTATTCGATAATGGTGGATGGTGGGGGTCGTTTTTGCTGATTATTCCGTCTTGATGATTGGTTTTAGTTCGTCTCTTGAATTCATGCTAGATTTCAGTTTTCGTTACTTCTCCATTTCTGTTTGCAGTTTTAATCTAGGTACTTCCAGAAGAAGAAATCCAAATTGAAATGTGAATGTGCAGTCTTTCTACAAAATCCAATTGTGGTTTCTGTTTGTAGGCATTGTAAATCACTGCTGCTGCTCTGCACTTGTTCGTGATTTGGATTTAGAGACCTTCATAAGCAGAAATTCACGTACGATTGCAAACTCTAAATTGTAACTGGGAAAATCCTTCTTCATTGGTTTATCTAAGTTATACTTGTTCCATATGGTCTCTAGTCATCAACGGGTTTATATTGGGTTCATTTGCATTCTACTAGCTTTTCTACACATTTCTCAGTGGCCGTTTGTTTTTATCCTATATGCCTGTGTAATGCTATATTGGGTTCCTTCATTTTTATTATATTTCAGCTTGGGCTTCATTCATTTCAAGAACTTAAAGCAAATTGTTGTTTCTCACCTATGTTTTCTCATCTCTCCATGCATTTCCATGTGCTTGTTTCTGTCGGTATTGTCTGATCCGTTTTGTGTATCTCAATTACTCAATTGAGAAGATTTTTGCTCCCTGTCACAGAAGTGGACCATAATCTGGATTGATGGTAGGCAGTTCAAATCCTCAGGCAGTGCTTCTTTGGTTGAGAGAAAACTTCGCATCAAGATCTTATTAAGATCCAATACACAGGTATCTTTAGATTCAGTTGAATACTGTTTCTTTCCTGAAGTGGTCACATCAAGGTTTATATTTTTTCTGTTGGCACTTTTGTACAGGCTTGGATCAATTCGTGGAGAAATGGTGAATCTGGGTTTGGTTTCTGGAAAGAAGTCCCTCAAATTGGTGAGCTTGAGCTTCAGGTTGCCCTATTTTACTCAGTGGGGGCAGAGCATCCTTGTTTCTGGTTCAGAACCTGTGCTTGGTTCATGGAATGTAAAGCACGGTCTACTTTTGTGCCCCACTCATCAGGGTGGAGAGCTTGTATGGTCAGGAAGGATTGCTGTTCCTACAGCATTTGGATGTGAATACAATTATTATTTGGTAGATGATGATAAAAATATCTTGAGATGGGAAGCTGGACAGAAGCGACGGTTGATCCTGCCTGAAGGGATCCAAGAAGGAGCAGTGGTTGAGCTCCATGACCTTTGGCAGGTACGGCTTTTCATCCTCTTTGTTGATTGTCTGATGTATTTATGCATCTGGTTTTTTCATCTACTATTAGTCTATTATTGTAACTCTAGACATGATTGTTTGGTTCTTTTTGAATTGAGTTTGGCAATGTTTTCTTAAAATCATTTCCCACATCATTCTTATCTTATTCTTTTTATTTATTTGTTAGATTTGTAATTGTAGTATTGGTATGCAAAATGTATAGTCAATGTTTGTTGGAGTATTGCAATCCCTGTCATTTCTGTCACATTAGGAGCTTTGATGCAAAATTGCCGATGGCGAACTTCCCTGCAACCCCCTTCCTCCCCCCCCCCCCCCCCCCCCCACACCCCCCCCCCNNNCCCTTCCCTCTTTTTCTAATTATGAAAGCTTTTTACATCAATTCAGTTATGTGGGTAAATCCATGAAATAATACTTGACACATGTATTTCGTTGCAAATTTCATGTTTAATTCATTTATTTCCATGAGGCATCTTCCTCTACCCAAGACCCTCACAATCCTTTTCCGAAGCCATTCTTATAATCATAAGATATCAATGAGAATTATAAGTCAATCCCAACCCTGCACTGATTTCTCTGAAGAGCTGGCAGTTACATCCTTTCCCATGACTGGAATTCATGATTAATGCGCATTTAATGCGCATTTTTAAAGTTATATAGGAATCGTTTTCCCCAACATGTTGTAATGGTGAATGCCTACTTTCATTTTGAAATCTAAATTTTTAGGGGGTGTAAGTGTGTTTGGTAATCAATTAAAAAAATGGAGAAAAAAAAGTTTCAAAAGGTAAGAGATTGATGTGATGTGATAAAGGTGATGATTAGTAGTAAAGGAAAATGACTGGAATATAGAGATACTTATAGAAAAATCTGATAGTTAAGTAGTTAACATGTCAAGTTATATCAAACGGTGTGTAGGAAGGGTGGAATTATTATTATTATTATTTTACCAAATGCCAATGGACCCTTATTCTCTTCATCTGGTACAGACTGCTTCAGAAGCTATATTTTACAGAAGTGCATTCAAGAATGTCATCTTTAACTATGAAAGGGATTCACATTCAGAAAAGGCCACTGGAGCCCTTCTAGACAGCTTGGTCCAAGAAGGTATTTCTCGAGCAGGAGTGATCTTTGTTTGTTGATGCATACTATTATTATTATTTTTTATCTTTAACCTCGTCTTTGATTTTCATTTGTTGATTCCAAAATTGCTCATGTTTTCCCTTTTCTTAACAGATTGTATGGTTGTCCAATTCAAAATTAGCTGCCCAGGAATTAATGAAAAAGCATCAGTAAGGCTTTGCGTATTTCCTCTCCAAAATTTTCAGTTTTCATTTTTTGGCATTGCCAGTTCCCCCCTTCTTTCATAACATTTTAAATACACCACGAGGTTCCCTGATGTGAAAATCAATGTTACTGTTTTTCATTTAATTCTTTAAGACAAATAGTTAAACTAGACAGTGCCTACCATTCAACAGTAGAGTCATTCATCCAGTGGCATCGATTGAAGAATTGGTTGTGCTAATATCTTCCAAATAAATGATATTTGCTATCTGGCGAAGATGGTGTTCTATCATGATCATTCTTTGCAGGATTCTTTTTTTTTTTTTTTTTTTAAATTCTACACATTCATGAAGCATGTATCCCCAATCTTCCTTTATCTAGATGATTTGGATTGCAAAAGGGCCTGATGGTCCAGCTATATAAGCAGTGGAATACTGGGTACTTGTTTCTTTGAACAGTTAATTTTCTTGGGTTTATCTATACAGAACCCAAGCTAAACTAAGAATGGTTTTTTCTCATATTTTTTAGGTTTGTGTGCTTGGCGATTCCATTCAATTAGGCCTGTGGAAGGCTCAAGATGCACTTAAGCTTCACTATATAGGTGAATTTCTTTGGCAAGGAGAGTGCACCTTGTTAAGGGCAGAGCTACCAATCAAATATCCTTTTGAGATTCATTAATTCACAAAGCAAAATTAGGTTCACTTAATGCTTAGGTTTTTCATACTTGTTCCGCACCTCCTTGGTCAATTGTGACTGACCTGTATCATGAATAGTCTTGCTGGACCTTTGGTGTGAGCCTTTGAGGCTCCCAATCTACAGCCATATCGTGTTCAAAACATTGCATATTTGGCCTTACATGGTATTTGATAAAAGTGTGAAATTTGTCAGTGATGAATGTTATATCAAGCTGTCTTATTGAGTTCTACTTTTCTGTTTCCTTAATAGCTGAACACATACAAATACTGTCAGATTGACCAAGCTGGCAATGTTTCCTTGGAAAATGGTCCTGATCGGGAGCTTACAGTTGATGCAACATCAAAAAGCATACCAAGATACATTTTCCTTTCTGATGGAACTTTTCGGGTAAAAGGCTATGAGAATATGACCTTTCTGAATTGGATCAAGAGTCCAGAGTAATTCAGTTTTCCACCCGTATATTGTTTCTGGGTTGTAAATTTTTGTGAGTGGGTTCAAAATATTGAGGTTGGGCTGAGGTTCCAAGTCCAGAAATCTTTCACTAGGTGGAAGGTGGCCTCTTCTTTTCTGTGCTTTCTGTACTTGGGTCGCTTTAGCACTCATGGAATATCTGATTCTATGCTGCAAACCAAATGACACAAATTTCTGCACTGTGAGATCATCCTAGTTGTTTTAAATGTTTGGATTATGAAGATCAGTCTAAAGATTCATAACCTGGGCAGACTGCAATTAAGATTCAACTCAAAGTCAGTTTGTGATGTGAAGAAATTCAGATTTATTTTCTTTTATTTTTTCTGTTTTTTCAGAAAACCCCATGGAGGGGTGCTGGAGTAGCTATCCCCATGTTCTCAGTTCGGTCAAACGATGACCTTGGAGTTGGAGAATTCCTTGACCTGAAGCTACTCGTTGACTGGGCTGTTGATTCAGGATTTCACTTGGTTCAGCTTTTGCCAGTAAATGACACATCTGTGCATGGGATGTGGTGGGATTCATATCCATATAGGTAACTGTTGTTCCCCTTTGAACCTACAAACATGACCAGATTTTCATCATAAATTAACATGCACAAATGCATGCACCGGATGCCTATTCCACTTCTGGTGACGCTGGTAAGAAACTCTAACTGTAGATGGGACCTTAGGATTCCCACTTTGCCATCTTAGGGGTCTCATTCACTACCTATTATAGGTGGGAAATAATTAGGGTGTCATTCACTGCCTATGATGGATGACAAATAAGTGATGTGTCATCTTCATTCAAAAAACGTGATTTAGGTTGTTGTCAAATTTATATAGGGGAAGACTGATTTTTTAGAAAAATCTAAATGGCTATTTCATTGGCAGCTCGCTCTCTGTATTTGCCCTGCATCCCCTATATTTGCGAGTACAGGCACTTTCAAAAAATATACCAGATGAGATTAAGGTACACTTCTGAATTTTCATTTGGAGTGTTGCTGCCTTCACAACATGCTTGCTTGTTGGACAGTAACTGTTCACTTCAGCACTAGCAGTAGAAATGGACATAAACTGTTCTCATGCTGATATGGATTGTATGTCCTTCCTTTGTTGGCAGCGGGAGATCTTGGAGGAAAAAGAACGGCTGGATCAAAAGGTAATGCCCTATGTGTAATAGGAGACACCAAATGGAAACAGATGCAAAAATGTAGCAGATCTTGCAGCAAGTATCCATATACAAGTGTTCATCTGATTTGACCTTTACTCATAATTAGGCATCTAGTGTAACCTCATCCATAATTAAACCTGCCCATCACTGCAGTTAAGGTGGCCTCCATTGTGATCCGATTTTTTAAAGTCATTTTTGGGAGGAGTTTCATTGGTTGAATAGGGTGGAGCTTTCTACTAGTGCAGCTTACAATCCTCAAACAGATGGGCAGACTGAAGTTGTAAACAGATCACTTGAAGATTATCTGCTCTGTCATACATTGCAGCAATTTTCTATTTAGGTCAATGGTTACCCTGGGCTGAGTGCTTTGAATATGTCTCCTTTTGAGGCTCTGTAAAATGAGACTCCTACTGTAGTTCCTCATTTTGAGTTTTTAGTGTATAATAGTAGCTTCATTGGAGGTTGAATTGAGGTGCAGAGATTATTTGTCGCATCGATTAAAGCTGAATTTGGAATCTGCTCAAAATAGAATGAAACAGACTCCTAATAAACGAAGCCTAGATAGTCTTATCTGGTGGGAGACTTTGTTTATGTTGAGATCCAGCCTGGTTGGCAAACTTCTGTTTCTTTACAAGCCTATCACAAGCTTTGTCCTTGCTATTATGGGCCTTTCATGGTGCTGGAGAGAATTGGCTCAGTGACATACAAATTGCAATTGCCCCCTCTTTCAAGAATTCACCATGTATTCCATGTATCCTTGCTGAAACCAGGGTTGTCTATTGCTGAAACTTACAATGTTTTGCCTTTCTGTTCACGGGAGGGCAAGGAGCATTTGTATCCTTCTCAGATTCTGAACTTCTGGGGTTGACACTTCAGCAGAGGTTGATGTAGGATGGGTAAAGAAGAAGATAGAAGAAAGAGGAAAGAACCTCTAATGAGATGAGAAGAGAAGAGAGAAGATAGAAAGAGTAGAAGAATAAGGGGAAAGATAAGGAAAATAGAAGTAGAAGAGAAAATCAAAGAAATATGTGTTTATAATTCTCAAAACTGATGCTCTTTAGAGCTTACAAGGGTGGTACTTATAGGACAACATGCCAACTTATTTTAGCAACTTTTATTAAAGATCGAATCTTTTAGAAAAAGAAATTGTATATTTTAAGTAAACTTCTAGTAGAAGTAAACTTAAAATAGATACAAATGTATTCCAGACATATTCTAAGATATTCTAACAAATCCAAAAATAGAAATAAACATCCTAAAACAATCTAGACCCCAATTTATGAAAATATCTTCATGACCCGGATTATTCTTCCTGACTTGGAAAACTCGGAAAACACTCGTCCTCGAGTTTTGCAGTGAATTTCCTTCAACTTCGATGAGAAGTGACAGTGTAATTCAACACTTTGGAATGACATCTTGTTAGTCAACTAAAGCTCTGTCACCAAAGTTTCAACTTCTGTTCTACTGAGCTTTCTGAAAATTTTGAAGTTAATGTAATCTTTGTATTTTTCTGAAAATGGACCTTTTTGAAATTTCTAAAATTGAGGGAGACTTGTAATCTCTAAAAATTCAGAGGCCTTTTGTAATTGCTGAAAAGTCTAGGACAGTTCTGCAATTTTTTGAAACTGAGGGGCAGTTTTGCAAAATTTATAAATTGTGAACAGATTTTCCAAATGTCAGCAAGCAAAGGGCTTCCAGAAATATTTGGTTTGTGCTTTTTGAAATTTTCTGAATCAATGATGACTTAGCAAAAGCTAGCAAGTGGAAGGGCTGGTTTGAAAATCTCCAAAATTTAGATGGCAACTTGTCCTTGAGGCAGTGTTGGAAACATGCTGAAATTGCTACCAAGCTCTAGAATTTGTTTGCATAGAGTTGTGAAAATGAAGAACAGGAACTCTATGGCAGAATCAATGTTGCTGCATCAATGGAGTTAATGAAGAGCATTGGACAAACTTGATAGATTTCAACAGTGGACCTGAAGTTTAGTTGGTTGTAGAAACCAGTATGTGGAAATAAAAATTCACCAGGGTGTGCTTTGATGCCAATTGATATAGAATGGGTAGAGAAGAAGATAGAAGAAAGAGGAAGGAACCTCTAAAGAGAAGAGAAGAGGAGAAAGAAGATAGAAAGAGTCAGGGGAAAGATAAGGAAAAGAGAAGTAGAAGAGAAAACCAAAGAAACAGTTGTTTATAATTCTCAAAACTAATGTTCTTTAGAACTTACAAGGGTGGTACTTGTAGGAGAATATGTCACCTTATTTTAGTACCTTTTATTAAAGATCTAATCTTTTAGAAAAAATAAATTTTATATTTTAAGTAAACTTCTAGAAGAAGTAAACTTAAACTAGATACAAATTCATTCTACACATATTCTAAGATATTCTAACAAATCCAAAAATAGAAATAAACATCCTAAAACAATCTAAACCCCAATTTATGAAAATATCTTCACGTCCTACATTAGAGGTTGTAGGGCAATGGCAGGGCTATCCACTAGAGGAGGTTACTTGGGAATCTTTATGTCACTGATCACTTGCCATTGCAATTTCTTGATTTTAATTTCAACCTGGAGGACCAGGTTTTACCTATGAGAGTATTGACAGGGATCACACACTGCCACTGTAAATAGCTGGTTTGCTGATGTGGCTGCTGACATCATCAAATGGTCGGTTGGTGGGTTGTATTAGCAGCAGTGTTATCAGTGAAATTGACATGGAATTTCAGACAATTTCCTATTCAGGAATTAGGAGGTGGCGGCTTGCTCAAAAAGCTGTGACGGAAACTTGAAAAATTGGCACAGGGAGAACTTTACTTCTACAGATTCAACATGAATTGGCCCACCTTTTAGCTGAACAATTACCGTGCCCGGGCCTCATCTCTGATGTGGACCAGGAGATTTTTGACACTGTAAAATTGTCTCAACATAAATTTGTCTATGTATGTGGGAAGATAGGAAAAATGATCAGCTAGGTAATTTGCTTTTACAAAATATTGTATTTCACCATCTGAATGTGTCTTTGCAGGCTGTTGACTATGAGGCCACCATGGCTGCTAAGCTTTCAATTTCCAAGAAGATTTTCAATTTAGAGAAGGATGAAATATTGTCCTCTCCTTCCTTCCAGAAATTCCTTGTCGACAACGAGGTTTCTATAAACTATATTCTCATAGATTATTGTGGCTGGGATAATATCAGCATTGATTCTGCCTTGTTGTGAAGAAATAGCTCAATCATGAGATATCACTGTACTTGTTACCACCATATGCAACTAGACATAAGTGCAAGCATTTGCAACCAAACATAGTTTCTATTTTGCTTTGCAGGCTAATGCAAATATAAATTCACTAAAATGCAAATTTCAAACTTTTTTTGTTTAGCGTTTAAACATTGTGCACTTTGATACACAGGAATGGCTAAAGCCCTATGCTGCCTTCTGTTTCTTGAGGGACTTTTTTGAAACATCTGATCACACACAATGGGGTCGTTTTGCTCATTATTCAAAAGAAAAGGTAATTGATCCTTATGTTTTATTAATTGAGCAAACTTAAAATGGTCCAGATGAAGCTTCCAGTGAAGCATTTATTCTCTTTGGCAGTTTTATGTGCTTGTTGTGGTGCTTAAAAGGTGGTTGGGGTATATGCCTTGAGACAAGGCATACATACTCTTAGAATTCATATTAAAATATGAATTGAGTTGATGATTACACGTCCTACCTTTAATTGGGATACATTTCCAAGAAAGATGTGTTTTCCTCTGTCACATTTTTTCATTATTTTCATCACCATATTCTCAATTTTTGTGCTTGTATGAGTGAATACCGATTTTAGGGCAACTATCATGATCTTCATGGAAGATAGGAATCCAAGAAATTAATGTCTCTTCTCCTTTGATTTCATTGCTCAAGAATTTATTCCATCATGATGTTATATTGATGTCTAAGATTGTCTATATTGATTTTTAAGCTGTGATGAAGGGAATAGTTCTTCCCTCTATTTATTGATAATAATAAGATGCTAGTGGTTCTAAAGAGGATGCATGGTACTCTTTTTTGTCCTTCAGCTTGAGAAGCTTGTTTCGAAGGATAGTTTGCAATATGATGTCATTCGTTTTCATTATTACATCCAGTTCCATTTACATCAACAAGTAAGTCTATTTTCCAGAGTTCTATCTCCACTAAAATGCTTCCTTTGGTAGCATTTCCATTTGTATGTGATAAAATTATTTGGCAGTTGTCAGAAGCTGCAGCTTATGCAAGAAAGAAGAAGGTTGTCTTGAAGGGAGACCTACCAATTGGTGTGGATAGAAACAGTGTTGACACCTGGATGTACCCAAATATCTTCCGTATGAACACCTCCACTGGAGCACCTCCCGATTATTTTGATAGAAATGGGCAGAACTGGGGTTTCCCCACTTACAATTGGGAGGAAATGTCAAAAGACAACTATGCCTGGTGGCGTGCTCGTTTGGCACAGGTTCTTGCTTTATCCATTCTATTTAAGTAGGAATAATACAATTAATGTATTAGGAATTTGGGATTTGGTACATGCCCTTGTGGTGCTGATAATTTGACTCGAGCCAGTGTTTGGTTGATCAATAGCAATAATTTGGTTGATCCTAACTGAAAATGTCCAAAACTGGAAGATCATAATCCTTTTCAATGCTCACTTAAAGGAGATGACTAGGAGAAACTCTTTCAAAGTCATCCAGTGAAGAAACATTCACTGCGTCTTCAGTGAACCACGGGTTACTTGCCTGCTGCCATTCACCATCGGCATCAAATGACACTAGATTTTTCATGCATAAATTAGCCCCTTTATCCACCCTCCACGTTTCTTCCTAATGATATTTTCTCTTTACACAACAGATGGCAAAATATTTCACTGCATATAGAATCGATCATATCTTGGGCTTCTTTAGAATCTGGGAGCTACCGGAACATTGTGTAACTGGTTTGCTTGGAAAATTCCGACCTTCAATTCCTCTGAGTCAGGTAATTGGTACTTTCTGTGAGAGAACTATATTGTGTTTCAATATAGGTTCGAAGCTTTTTATTTTATCCTGAACTAGCCATTTCAAATTCAGTGCATATCTGATGGTAGCAATGCTTCCATGAAATGCAACAATTAACCAATTAGCATTCTATTTCGAACTTCGATTGTATAGGCAATTCTTTTTATATGATCACATGACCTGATTCAATTTTCAATTTTGAGTGTTGCACTTTGTATTGATATGTTCAGTGAGTAAGGTGGAAAATTTTTACTCCAATCTCTGTTCAATTTTTTTCCTGTTCTCTTGAACTGATAATGCTGTGCTGTAGGAAGAGCTTGAGCGGGAGGGCATATGGGACTTTGATCGCCTTAGTCGCCCATATATACGGCAAGAAATTTTGCAGGTATAAGTCCAACCTGCTTTTTTTCTTGTGCCTTGTCATTAATGTTCTAGCAATGCAACTGCTCCATGTTAATTGTGCACCTCTCTGCATACAGGAGAAGTTTGGAACTTTCTGGACAGTCATTGCTGCACACTTTTTAAATGAATATCAGAAGAACTGCTATGAGGTATTATTTCGTTATTAACTTTTCCAAGTTAATTTTGTTCCTAGGGACTGAACTCCAGTTGCATTTTAGTGTTGACAACTGGGAAAGGCAAAAAAGAAAGAGGGTCAAAAAGAGAAACGATTTTATTCTTATTTCATTTGATTATTGCCCATGGATCAATGTTTGTAAAACCAACCAGAGTGAGACTAGTTCCTGATAAGGCTGTTGTAACTGATGGTTAAAAACTGGGAATGGCGTGTTTCATATTCTAGAACTCAGGGCATGTCTTATTTATTCCAGCTAGCTTTTCAGGTTTGCACTCAAGTTTTCATTAAAAATACAAAATGAAATCATTGAACAAGTCCCAAAGTTCATCCATCCAACAGTTTGACCAATTCATCTTGTCTGTCGATGAGGCTTTTACAGCAACTGGACAAAACAGGACCAAGTTCCTGCCCACTGGACAGTCTAGTTCAAAGTGATTTCTTTTTCCCATCACTACTGATGCTTCTTTTTTCATCAAAGAAAGGCTTTCATTACCTTGGTAGTCGTACCAACACCTAGGACAGAAATGCTTTTCTTGAATGGATGAATGGCTTGAATTAAATTGGCAGAATTCCAGAGTTGAGAGTGACAGCCATTCAAACATTCTAACAATTATTGATTTGGGGATGAAACTGGATAGATTTCTTCAGTCTGTGAATCATCTTTCTAATCATAGTAACTGTGGTTGACTTTTTTTTAATTTCTAATTTTTATTGGGATTTTATGGTCACTGCATGTTCACTTTCAATGAAATGTTATTTTCTATGGTCATGGCCTGCTCAAAGAGTCAAAATGCATGCATCTGATGAATAAGGTAGGAACAAAGAAAAAAAAAAGATGAGGACTTGTTCTATTAATTGTGTCAATAACATTGTGCAACAAGCCTACTTTCTTACTCAAAATATTCTACAAAATGGAATATAATACTTCTGAAAGCACTGACCTGTATATATATATTTCAATCAATACAAACACTTAGTTCTTGTGCCAAACACATTAACTGTTGAAAATGCTAAGGGTGCCAGTCTTTATCTGGTTAATTTAAGTAGCAGTCCTTGATCTATTCAAGATGCTGCTCAGGAAAATCATTACTCAGTAGCGGCAAATTTCCCCAGTTTCTAGCATATCCTTTTCTTGCATGTGGAAGTAATCTTTTATGGTATGTTACAGTTCAAAGAGGACTGCAATACAGAGAAGAAAATTCTTTCCATACTTAAAACAAGTGCTGAAAGGTTGTTGTGGATGGACAAAGAAGACAATATACGTTCTGGTCTTTTTGATATTCTGAAGGTAGGAATGAGAAAGGTTTTCTTGTATTTGCCTTCTGGTGCACTTCCAACTCGCATACTCCCGTATTGTTATAGGAATACAGTTCTTAATATTGTTTATCAATCATTTTTAGTTCTGGATACTGTCAGATAGTATGAAACAAAATCACTTGCAAATCTCTTAGGTCTGACATGGTTATATGGGCAATACAGATTCATGCATCATTAACACCCAATTCTAGCCCTAGAATTTTAGTGTATTTTTACTCTTTGCAGATTGTCCTAAGATACTCTGTTGGTTGATTTTGTAGAATATTGTCCTTATTCGAGATCCAGAGGATCAAAGGAAATTCTATCCAAGATTTAACCTTGAAGACACGTCAAGTTTCAAAGATCTAGATGATCACAGGTGCGTTGATCTATGGTTATTTTTCTCCCTTCTCTGCATACTAAATATTTGAAAGATTATGCATCATATTCAAACCTTTTAATTGATCAAATTTAATTGTGTAGAATAATAGATTTGGAATGTTGTATTGCTTTTTGCCCTGCATGTTGGTATCTTAGTCATTGCAACCATGGTCCTATGGATAAATTAGACCAAAACCTGTAGGCAATGGAAATAACGTTTTCCAAGAATTTTCAGGAGATGGGCGAGGATATTACCGTTGGACTATGTTATCACTGTTGCCACTGTCAAAGCTTTATCCCAACTAATAGTTAATCAGTTATGTGAATCATGTGTTTGTCATTCATTCGAACATGTACCAAATCCTCAGTAAAGCAATTGAGTGTTTGAGTTTTCGTGGAGCTCTGCCTATTATATCCTGACTGCATATTTAGTTCAGTAGTTGATGCACTCTATCAGCATTGCTTTCTAATTTATGTCTCTGTCAGTCTCATGTACAGAAAATATATGATATCTAGGGAAATACTTCGATGGTGTATCTACGAATAAAGTGAATTGTGCTACTATTTAACTCAGATAATAGAAATCATTTCATTATAATTTCATATTGCCACACCTTTTAAAATGTATATAAAAAAAAAGAATTTGAAAATCACTTGGATCAGTTGATGCAAGAACTGGAATATTATAAAATCCTACAGAATAATAGGAACACTCTAGGTGAATATTCATATTTCTTAGATAAAAATCAAGGGTGTATTTGGGAAGTGATAAAACTTTTAGATTAAAAAATTTTAAAGTAGAAAAAAATGATGTGATATGATATAGTCAATGAGAGTAAAAAGAATAAAATTAAGATAAATAGGTTAGTTGTATGGATAGTTGTGTAAAAAATAAGGTAGTTGTATAGAAAGATGTGGAGAAGTAATTAAAAAATATGGCCGTTATGGAGGGTGAAACGTTTTAAATAAATTTTTTTTTTAGTGTAAACAAACACACCACAAGAATGTGAGAACTAGGTCATATAATAGTATAATTCCTTTGCTTCATTGGTAATGTTATTATTGATATATATATATATATATATAGAGAGAGAGAGAGAGAGAGAGAGAGAGAGAGAGAGATTCTAGTGCAAACACTTGCATCGTTGGTTAGGTGCGGTTGCCATAAAATGGGCCCCACATGATTATAAAATTATAATCTACCTCACCCATTGTATTTAAAACTATGTATTCTATTACTATACTAATTTTCATCCAAATTGGATATGTGTATGGACCTCATCTGAAAATAGTACAAATTTAATGTAATAAAATAGTTTGATATAAATAACAACTTAAAATTTTTTTTTAATATGTAAATTATCTCTTACATAATTTATATACAGATAAATGATTGTACAAAGTATCAAAACATTTAAGTATCTATGAGGCCCATTTTGGGGTAAATGCACTGCAAGTTAAAATATAAGCAACTATATGTAACATATGTGTAACTGGACTTAAGCATTTTTCATAATTTATATATGAATAATATTATTTTTCAACAAATGTGACCTATAAACATATTTAATTGAGATGAAACTTAGTCTCCTAGATAAACAAATAATGTTAAATAC
>JAXCLR010000050.1:3232349-3258503 GCA_035584095.1 Annona squamosa | reverse complement strand
GGGACATAATTGACCTACCCTGACCCTATTTTTGAATTCAGATCAAAATTTCTGACCCATCTTTATATCGGATCAAAAAATATTAATTTTACCCGACCAAAAATGGGTCGCGTCAAAGCCGAGCTATGGGTCGACCCACCTCAATTCCCACCCCTAGGTGCTTCTGGATTAAGATTGTTGCAAGTTGTCGAATCTTACTACCATGAACCATGGATTTTCTGCTTGACATTGAATTTGCTATATTGATGTAGAGGTGTAACCATTTGTTGCAAATCGTAATAATTGATGGCTATGATGGCTGGAGAGAACAGTTAGTTTTTTTTTCATATAGGCATAGAGGCAAGGGCAACGTTGGACAATTTGTTGGTTTTTTGGAGTAGCGACCATTGGAATGGCCCTAAAAAAAAAGGAAAAAGTCCAATCCAACCAGCCAACCTTGTGTCGACTGAATCTAGAAGCCCCCTTTTCAATTAGCAACCATTTCCGTCATCGTAAGCAACCATGATGGACGCCGATCATATGCGCTTGGGAGCATTGAACGCTCAATGCTCCCGGTTTATACACCCATTTTTTTATTTTTTTTGAATTTTTTATAAAACTGTTAATATAAGTGTATTTAACATCTTTATAAATTTTTATCATTTTGGGAGTATTTTATATATTTATTTTTTATTTTTGAAAATCAGTGGTACTTTAAGTGCCACTGATTATCAAAAATAAAAAATAAAAATCTAAAATAATCCCAAAATGATAAAAATTTATACACATATTATATATATATATATATATTAACAATATCATAAAAAGATTTTTAAAAAAAATAGGTGTATGCGCTCAGGAGCATTGAGCGTTGTAGGCTCCCGAGCGCATACGATCCGTGTCCGTGATGAAGTGTGGCCTTGGAGATAGAGGTAGCTAAGGGCAATTTTGGTATGCAAATATTTATTTAATAGTACTTAAGTATGTCACTTCAAGCCGCTGTGAACATGGGCGTGCATGTTGCTTAAACTATATGAGAGTAATTTGTAATTTGTAAAATTATGTAAATATATATATATATATATATTCAATTAGCGTCAAACTATATAGGTATATTTGTAAATTATTCATAAAATTTTTAAATATATTTTTTTTGTCACCCATTACCACTTGCACCCACAATATAGGCAGCCACAAAGGATAGGAACCTGAAACCCCTTTTTACAAAATAACTAACCTTTTAATAGTAACTTTGAGTTGTTACTATTGAAAAGTTAACCTTTAGAAAAAATAATTCATTATTATAATTTATTTTTAATTGGCAACAAATCAAATGTTTCATGCTGGTACTCATTTTACATTTTAGATAAGAATAAAGGGGCTTGATCATCTCAAAGTTTAGACCAACCCAAAAAAAATAATTTTTCATTTTTTAATTTTTTTTATAAAATTATCAATTTAGATATATTTAATTTATAAATCAAAATTTACCATTTTAGACACATGTATATATTTATTTTGGAAGTTTAAATACACGAATATTTTAATCATTTTAAATTGTTGGTTTAAAATAAATATCTATACATATCCAAAAATATTAAAATTTAGTTTATAAATTAAATATATTTAAATTACATTTTTATAAGAATTTCGAAAAAATATAAAAATTGTGTTTATTGGACGGGTATAAAGCGAGTCCATTGCAGCCCAGCCTGAAGTAATCATTTGCCAACAATAAAATAGTCATTTGCACACACAATTTCAAGTAAAGCAAAGTGAACCGGCAAAAATTGCACATTTTTATAACTAGGTCATTTATTGCAAAATATATTACATATTAATTCGAAAAGAGCAAACTTAGCAAAAAAAAATGCAGAATCTGCAAACTTCAAGTGGGATTATGCAAATGCCCCCGTCTACAAAAATATACTCCCTCTCCTCCCGTCAACTGCGGGTAGCGGCAACTGCCCCGTCCGGTAAGACGGAATTCACGGCACGTGGCAACTTCCCAACGGATGGTGTGCGGCTGTTGACTGGAAAGGCCGGTAAAACGAGCGGAAAATGCGCTAGCTTTGGCGAAGACAACAGAGATAAATTGATAAAACCAGGCAATAGAACGTATGAATGGGGGGCGGCAGCTGATTTTTGAAGGGGGGTGCAATTGGTAATACAGGCAGCCACGCGGGATAGGAACTTTTTTAAAAAATTATTTATAAACAAATAACCTTTCAGTAATAACTTTAAACAGTTAATATCACAAACTAAACTCTAGAATGAAAATAGGTATTTTATTATAAACATAATTAATCTTTGAAAAATATAGTGATTGTTGTAAAGTAAATAATCTTTAAAACAAAATAGTTTTCCTCCAAAAATATAAGATAAATGAGTTAAAACTTAAAGCATTACAAATGTTACAATCTAAAAACACAAAATCACAAAGCTAACTTGCAAATACAAAAATATCTTGTAGAAAGAGAAAACTAATTTATTTCTACCCGATATTTATGTCCAATAAAATTTTCATCTCAAAGATAAGTTATTTTCTACAATAATAACTATTAGCTTATTAATTAATAATTATTTCAAGTTAACCACAACTAGATTTTCAGTATTAATTATTTTTTATAATTGAAAATAAATTTTTTTACTAAATGCTAGTTTTTTCAACAATGACTATTTTAAATTATTATCTACAAAATTTTCTTTATGGATTCTTTTATGTTGCTACATAATAAGGTTATTATTTCTTTTTTAGATTGACTATTTTGCCTATAAAATTTACTATTTATATATAAATAAATTTTTATTAATAAAAGCAAAGGCGAAAAGTATTACTGGGCCGCAAGTCGGATGTATCATGTCTCTGTCCATTTCACATTTTATATAAGAACAAACTAGTCATTTGCCTGCACAATTTCAAGTGAAGCAAAGTGAACCCGTAAAAAAGTGCACATTTTTAAAATTAGGTCGTCTGTTGCAAAATGCAAAACTCAGTGAGTACAAAAGTGCAAATTTAAGGTGTGTCTGGGAGGTACTAAATTTTGTAGATGAAAATTTTTTTTTGGTAAAAGTTTTGAAACAAGATAAAATGATGTAATATAATAGGAGTAATGATGATGAGTAAAAATAATAAAATCAAAATATATAAGTTAGTTATATAGGTAGTTGCGTATAAATGATTGAAAAGTATGATAGTTATATAGAAAAATATGAAGAACTTATTAAAAAAAAAGATAATTGTGAAGAATGAATAGTGTGAAAGTGTGTTTGAATAAAGTCAAAAATTTTATACTAAAAATTTTTAATTTAAAACTTTTTATTCACTGTAATTACTTTATTTTTTAATTATTTATTCACATCTTTCTATACAACTACGTTACTTTTCAATAATTTTTCTACAATTATCTCTAGAACTAACCTATCTATTTTAACTTCATTTTTTTTACTTATTATTATCTATACCATATCACATTATCTTACATCATTTTAAAAAACTTTACGTCAAAAAACTATTGAGCATTATTCAATGCATTCGGGTGCACTTAGCATAGGTGCACCCAGGTGCAAATACTTATTTTTAATTTTTTTAAATTTTTTGATGCAACCGTTAATCTAAGTACATTTAACATGTATATTAATTTTTATTATTTTTAGATGTTTTTAGATTTTTTGGATTTTCAAAATCAATTAGTGACATTTTTAGAGTGGTAAAAATTAATACACTTGTTAAGTACACTTAGATTAATAATTGTTTTAAAAATTTTCAAAAAATTTAAAAAATGGATTAAATACACCCGGTGCACTGAAGTTAAGTGCACTTAGGTGCATTAAATAATGTGTCCAAAAATTTTCATCCAAAATTTTATCCATTTCTAAACACCAAGTGATAAAACTTTTATATTAAAAAATAATTTAAAAATAATATAACTACGGAGAATAAACAGTTTTAGCTTGTCAATTTTTATTTTTATTTTTTTTGGTTATAGCCAACCACACTCTGAGCTTAAAAAAATTTCGAGTTAAACGAACACAACCTTAGCAAAAAAAGGTGGAAAATTTTGCAAACTCGAGTAACAGCCTCCTCCGTCTACAAAAATATGTTCTCTTCCCTCATGTGCGGTCCGCAGCAATTCACGGCGCATGGCAGGCTCTCACAGGTTGGGAGCAAGGCAATGCCGGTAAAAAGACCGGACAATGCGCTCGCTTTCGCGAAGACAGTGGAGAAAAAACCGGATGATAAAGCGTGAGAAACGGGTGCGGGGGATGATATATGAAGGGGAGCGCAGCGGGACCCACGGGCTGGGGTGGACAGATCTTTGGAATTCGGGTGATATCGAGAACAGCGGTCTCCGGCTCGCTCCCTTTGCCGCCTCGAATCCCTGGATGCCTCGCCAGTGTTCAGGGTCCCCCACTTCGAAATGGTATGCACGCATCTCCACCGCTGGAAACGGTGGCCATTTCATGAGATCAAGATCAACGGTGCGGGTCTTAATTTATGATTTCTTTTTCCATGTTTTGACGATGGTCTTGGTGTCGTTGGGCGTGCAGAGCCGGCACAGGACAGAGACGATGAACGTTGAAGATGAGGCTACATTTCTCTGGAATTCTATCTTCCCTTTGCTGGCATGACAACATCCCATAACAACTAACTATTCATTAAAAAGTGAGTTTGCATTTGCGGCTTCTTCGGCCCCCCCTTTTTTTTATGATTAAAACTGAACTAGATTTTTTTTTTCCTGACCAAAAATATAATAATAAATATATTAATTCACGTGCCACAGAAGTTTTCCCTTTTTATAACGTTCTTTGTTTTTCCTGTTGCAGTTAAGTCGTGAAGATCTCGAAGCGCGGAGGGCGAAGGCGCGACAGACATAGGTTGGTTTTCTTGTCCTTTTGTTGCTCGCTGTTCTTGTTACTTGGTTATATGCCGTTTGACTGTCAATGATATTTTTTTTAATTGAATTTTTATTTTTTTTTAAAACATGTCTGGCCCTATCTAGACCTATAACGACGAAAAAAATTTGTAATTTCTAAAATTTATTTAATACTTTTATTACATTTTTAAAAAATTGCTAGAAAAACCTAGTGAATCGTACGCATCTATTAAAAAAATTGCTAGAAAAACCTAGTGAATCGTACGCATCTATTAAAAAAATATGAAGAAAAACGTCCGCCCATAACCACTAACAGGCGACCGTATGGAATTCAAAGAGTGGTGCAAAAGCATATTGCTTCTGTGGTCTTTTGTAGGACTTTTAATTACTGATAGTAATTTTATATTTTATATTTTCTCTTGGCATAAAGGCTTAATAGGCAGAGCCTTTAATAACATATCTTTACAGAGCTTTATTTGAATTCAAATGGAGACTCAGTCTTACATCAAATAATAATAATAATAATAATAATAATAATAATAATAATAATAATAAAAATCAGTTCTTTATCATTCCATTAAATTCTGACTCTTTTTTTTTTAATCCTTGGTTGATAAAAGGAATTTTTAAGCGGAGACCCGAAAGATTAAAGGTTGGTCGAGGCTCTTTTCAGTTTTTATTTACAATCACCTGCAACGGCTGCATCCGAGTAAACAAGCATCTAAATTCTAATCCTCCGCATGTGTCATCCGTGTCAACTCCATTCGTACCTTTTCAAAAAAATCCTTGTCATTATTCGTTTTTTTTTTTTAATAAGTCCACACACTGCCGTAAAATGTTACCTTTATATTCTTGTTCTTCTATTCATCGTATTGCCAGTGTAATTTGTATTCTTTTTTTTTTTTCGGCATTGCTTTCATAATTTGAGTTTTATTAATTTTTTTAAAAAATATTTACACTTTTTTAGAAGGCGTATAACCGTTAAGTTTATAAATTTCATGAAGAGTCGGCTGTTCATAATGCTGATTTATTTTTACTGTATTATTGATTAAAAACTAGTTTTTTTTTATTTTGTTTTTATGGTAGGTTGCATTTGCATGCAGATCGTGGTGGGCTTGGTGGCGATGCCGCTCTAGGCATGCAAGCTGGCTGGAAGGGCCGCCGCCGTCCCCGCAGCGATGACCACGTCTCTTATGGCCGTCTCCTTCGATCACCACCAGCGTCATAGATACAAGCCATTGGTCCGCAGCCACATCTGCAAGCTCGGCTCCTTCGCCCGCCTTGACACCTCCGCGGACCTCGACCGCATCACCCCCGCCCCCGCCGCCTCCTCCTCCCCCTCCACCACCAACTTCCTCAAGGCCGCCTCCTCCGCCAGATTCCTCCGCAGCTATTCCACCCCCTGCCTCTCCTCCAAGGCCGCCGAAGATGAATCCGCCACCGGCCCCCGCATCGAGAGCGTCATGGGCCACTGTGCCCCGGGCATCCGCTCCCTCCTCGTAGAGGCCGCCGTCGCCCTAGCCTCCGGGGCTGAGCCTGTCGCCACCCCCAACGGCCTTGGTGGCGCATACTACCTCCGCAGCCGCGCCGGCGAGAACGTCGCCGTTGTCAAGCCCAGCGACGAGCCTCTCTCGATGAACAACCCCAAAGGCATCGCCGGCTGGATGCTAGGCCAGTCCGGCATGCGCCACCCCCTCCGAGTCAGCAAGACCTGCGTTCGCGAGGTCGCCGCCTACCTCCTCGACCACGGAGGCTTCTCCGGCGTTCCCCCCACTACTCTCATCAAGATCTCCCACGTCGCCTTCCGCAGCGCCACCCCGCGCAAGCCTTCCCCTAAGATCGCCTCCATCCAGCGCTTTGTCGCCTACGATTTCGACGCCGGCGATCTCGGCCCTGGCGCCTTCTCCGTCTCTTCCGTCCATCGTGTCGGCATCCTCGACGTCCGCCTCCTCAACATCGACCGCCACGCCGGCAACATACTCGTTAAGAAGCGCGGAGAAGACGGCGACTTCGACAGCTACACCAACGGCGTAGCCGAGCTCGTCCCCATCGACCACGGCCTCTGCCTGCCGGAGTCGCTGGAGGACCCCTACTTCGAGTGGCTCCACTGGCCCCAAGCCTGCCTGCCTTTCTCCGACCGAGAGCTCGACTACATCAGCCGCCTCGACCCTCTCAACGACGCCGAGTTCCTCCGCAGCGAGCTGCCGTCCCTCACCGAGCCGTGCCTCCGAATCCTCGTGCTCTGCACCGTCTTCCTCAAGTGCGCCGCCCGCGCCGGGCTTTCCCTCGCCGATGTTGGAGAGATGATGACCAGGGAGTTCCGCGGGGGGAAGGAAGAGCACAGCATGCTGGAGACTCTCTGCACGAAAGCCATGAAGGCGAGTGTCGCCGCCGAAGAGGAGGAGAAGGACTCCCCTATTTTTCAGGACGAGGAAGATCAACAGAACTATACAGCTACAGCAAGTGCTGCGGTGCAGGACCAAGTGGTGGCGAAGAGGCCGCCGATAAGGCATGCGTCGATGAGAGACCCGATGTCGCCGCTGCACGAGGAGACCCACGGGGGGAGCGTGTGGAAGAAGTTGGCCAGCGGCATGAAGAAGTCGGTGAGCTTCGCGGACGTGCAGCAGCGGGGCCACGACTGCGGGAAAATCTCCTTCAGGGATATGGGCGGGGACGAGTGGGGAGTGTTCCTGGGGCGATTTGAGGAGCTGTTGCCCAAGTCATTCGAGTCGTGGAAGAGCATGAGATTGAAGCTGACGTTGGGACCTTTATGCTGCAGCAGCAGCAAGAATTGAGAGATTGTGCAGGAACGGAACTTAAGTATATACCAAGACCCCAAAAAACTTGGGAATAATGCACGGAAAAAGGAAAAAAAAATGGGAGGAAAAATAATAAAAAAGAAAGAACCAAGTGAAGTGGGGGTAGCGCTACTGTGCTTGCAGGTGTCTGTTCACATACCTGTATAGCATTTTGTACATGGACCCGTATTATAAAAAAAAGTCACATACTGTGTAGACACATGAAGAATGGAGAAGGGATCGATCAGAGCAGAAATGGTTAAGGGCAAGTTGAGGAGTCCTTCCTGATTCTGTGGCCCTTATCCAAATTTTAGATTTTATTTCGTTGGTTATCTTAATTATTATTTTTAAAATTTTTATCTTTTATGTTTTGGTGGGGGAGGGCTTGGGGATGGTGGCGGCGTAGTATGTTAATTAGCTGTGTGACGCTTGGAAATTGGGGCGCTTCACATGTCATGCATTGTTAGTATTGTATATGTATTTTATGGCCCAATGTGAGCAAGAGGGCCTTGCAATGTCCTGCTGCTAGTGATGAGTGGGTTTTAGACATACCCCAGATCAACTCATCCAGCAGCAGCTAATATACATATGTATCATGTATGTACGTATGTATCTAATTTGGTGAAGGATGTGGGAGATTGATTTTTTCAGAATGGAGGTTGATATTATTATTGTGTTTTTCTGTGCTCTATCTGGTTGTCTTGGCCAAGGGTTCTTACGTTTACAAGAGCACAAACAATACATTTATTTATATATTTTTTATCTGATGTTAGATTTTATCACATGCCACTGTCTATAATAAGTCCCATATTGTTCATATCATTGCCCGTATTTGTGTTGACATTTTTCCTAATTTGGTCTCTACAAAAAATTTCATTTTGTTTGTTAAAGTTAGCATTTAGCAATAAAAATACATATTTTTGCTAAAACAGTAATCTTTTGTTTCTTTAAAATAAATGTTTTTGAGGCCACCAGGGACGCACCCTGGTGGTCAGCGTCATTGCCTTGTGCTGAAGCGGGCGTTGGTTCGATTCCGCTCTGGAGCAACAACGTCGTTCGTGGGAGCAAAAGTGTGGTCTCTCGTTTAATTCGTGGGAGCAAAGTGTGGTCTCCCGTTTAATTGTTGGAAGCTGTGTCTTCCTATTTACTTGGTGGAGCAGTGTCTCTAAATTTGTAAGAATGTCTCTGATCTTCAGTGTAATATGTGTTGAGATGTATGTAAATATCTCCCAATAAAAATAAATAAATGTTTTTGAGATACGACTTCTTAAGCAATGAGGTTACAATAACAAACTTTTGTTTATGATAGTACAAAAAAATCAACCTTTTACAATATACTTGTAAAATGTACGACATTTTTATATAATATCAGGAAATGAAATTTTCATTTTTTTGATATTTATATAATGTATAATGCGATATCTTGATATTACATTGGTACATTCACACTTCTTGCACCGTGGAGTGAAAATTTCCTAAGTACCCCTATATAGGGAAAAATTCTATAAAAACCCCCTACTAAGGGAAATTTAAAAACCCGAGAGACTAATTGGCAAAATCTCCTCAACTATGAGGAGGATCGAACCCAAATTGGATAAAAATCAGCCACTTGGATCACCACGCTACCATCACCTGCGTGGCAAAATTTTTCATAAATTAAGACTACATGCTTGGGCCTACATGCATCATATATGTCAAAAATTCGAAAAAAAAATTCATGGATGCATGTGCATTGAGGGCTATTGCACATGATTGCATTGAATCATAAACTAGAAAAACATTTAATATATACTTTTAATATTGTAACGCCCCAGGCCTGACAGTAAGGTATTGTCCGCTTTAGGCCTCGGCCCACACGGTTTTGCCCTTCTGAGTTCACGCGAATTCCGTTCTTCCCCAAAATGCGCCTCACTGAGATACCTGGTGGCCTTCGCTTATAGCCCAGTCTCCCCTCCTCATCCTAACCGATGTGGGATATCACATTCACCCCCCTTGAGGCTTCAGCGACCCCGCTGGACACCATCGGCCGGAGGTCGGGAGTCGGCTCTGATACCATTTGTAACGCCCCAGGCCTGACAGTAAGGTATTATCCACTTTAGGCCTCGGCACGCACGGTTTTGTCCTTCTGGGTTCACGCGCATTTCGTTCTTCCCCAAAAGACGCCTCACTGAGATACCTGGCAACCTTCACTTATAGCCCAGGCTCCCCATCCTAACCGATGTGGGATATCACAGATATCATCTCGTATTCTTTAGGTGCTCTCTTTAGGCATTCGATTATATGTATTCCGGTGTATTAAGCTTTCGTGTACTCCCATGTAAAAATTTATTTTTTTAATTTTTTTGAAAATTTTTATATGATTATCAATATCAGTATATTTAACATATGCATCTTACCATTTTTAGAAGTTTATAGCTATTGTTTTGTATTTTTTTAAAATCATTGACATTTTCATAATTAAATTACAAAAATGCCATTGATTATAAAAAAATCAAAAATATCTACGAATATTCAAAAATGATAAAAATTAATATATATGTTAAATATAATTTTTTTATTGGAATATATTTTACATACATCTCAATACATATTACACTGAAGGTCTGAGACATTCTTACAAATTTGGAGACACTGCTCCACCAAATAATCAGGAAGACACAGCTTTCAACAACAAAACGGGAGACCACTGCTCCCATAAATAACCGAACGGGAGACAAAAGCTTCCACTAATGATTTTTCTCATTTCTGGCCGAAATCCTATTCGAACCCATGACCAGTGCTTACTCGGATTCTTATAATACAGGCGCTGACCAACCGAGCACGGCTCGGTTGGTTTATGTTAAATATACTTAGATTAACAATTGTATAAAAAAATTTCAAAAATAATTTTTTGCACTTAGGTGCATCGTAACTTAGTGCATGGCGCACCCCTTTTCTTTACCTATTTTATCTTCATTTTTGCCTCACTTCTTCTAACAATACTATAATACCCCACCCTTGAGGTTCTATTATGTCAAAGCTAAAAATAAAATCTCCTAAGATGGAAATGGACACTAAGATACGAAATCATATAAATTCAACTAATACGTCTTAAGTCT
This sequence comes from Annona squamosa, assembly GCA_035584095.1. Lineage (NCBI taxonomy): Eukaryota > Viridiplantae > Streptophyta > Magnoliopsida > Magnoliales > Annonaceae > Annona > Annona squamosa. The sequence continues at coordinate 3,247,751 of JAXCLR010000050.1, read as the reverse complement.
GCTTCTCATAGAGTCATTATACATATTTTATGTCTATCATCAATACATGAAAGTATTATAAGGCTATTTCAATAAAATCTAAACTTCTTTAACCCTTGTTCTGCTAGTTTCATTTTTTTTCCATGCTGATAAAGACTAGTTTAACATTATATCCGTCTGTTTTCATTGAAAACAAAACTATGTAAGCTGAAAGCTCAGTAAGTAGATAAATTTTTTCTAAAAAATTTATTTTCCAAACATTTTAAAATTTTAAAATAAAAATAACACCTATATTACCTTTTATGGACAACTCAGTAAGTAGATAAATTTTTTCTAAAAAATTTTATTTTCCAAACATTTTAAAATTTTAAAATAAAAATAACATTTATATTACCTTTTATGGACTACAATTCTAAATTATTAAACATCTTTATACTCGCGCATGCATATGTTTGCTGTAAATCATGCATTCGTATTGTAGGCATCACCATCTGCTTGTGCTAGCGTGCAACCATGTTACACATTTATAAGCTAATTTATCTTTTTTTATAGTCTTGAAATTGCTACTCAGGTATTATTATACTGTTTTACTGTTTAGCAAAAAATTCGACATACAATTATTATGCATCATGCTCTTATACTATAATTAATGCACTACTTAAATTCACTTCTTAACATGATTAAAGATATTTTGAAATAATCATACTTATATTTGAATAAATCAACTTAAAAGAGAGTTTCAAACTTAATAAATAATCAAATTTCATAATAATTTGTAATATTCAACATAAAATTTTTAAAATCATGCTTTGGTAAGAGTTTACTAACCTCTACGTAAGCTTTAAAACATCCTTTTTTCAATATCTCAGAGTATCCTCAGTTCTCTCTTCCTAATTTTTATCACAACATGTTCATTATTACTCTTTCTTTTTCATAACTACTTAAAATTTCATTTTATGGATTGTTCAAAATTTTAATTTTATTTGGTCAATTTTCATTTTTTCCACTTTAACATGACTTTATTTCTTATTATTATCAGAGTTGATGAAGAAAATGTTACGTAGTTGTATGATTTCATGTGAGAAAGAGGGTTAGGAGCTTAGGCTATAAGTAAAAGGTTTTGGTTAAATAGTTGAAGCACCTTTAGATGAGCTTAAAAGGATAAAACCGTGTGAGCATAATGTCCAGAATGAATAATACCTGCGGCTGGTGGCCAGGGTGTGACAAAACATTATCAAATCTGACTCCCGGTATTCTACTGGTGTGTCCAACGGGAACTCATCTAGCAAGGACACTGGAGCCCAAGCAGGGTAGATGTAACAACTATCCCACATTGGTTAGGATGCTGGAAAGAGCTTGGGTTATAAGTTAAAAGTTCTAGTTAAATGGTTGAGGCACTTTTTGATGTGAGCCCAAAAAGACAAAATCGTGCGAACACAAGATCCAAAGTGGATAATACTTACAACTTCTTGCCAAAGCGTGACACATACAAAGTAATATACCTAGTAAAAAATCATCTCAAATGGCATGAGGGGCCTATGACACCATAATTCTCCTCTTTCTCCTTATGTTGTTCATATTTCTCCTAATTTATATATTCGCATTTACATATATGAAAGGAAAAGCTGCCTTGCTGATGATGATCTTTTTGGCAAGGAAAGAATTCCTCAAAGCGACATTTTCATGGAATAGAAATTTTTTCCTTTTTTTTATAATCAAATCAAAATTTGATGCATTTTAATATTGAAAATTTTAAAAAGTAAAAAATTTCTGATTGCCCAGAAATCACTCGATTATAGGTAAAGTCACTATCTAAATTTAAATATATGAGTGCAAAAACTATAAACCATTGGCAGAAAACTTTCTTTTTAACAGTCGCCATACAACATATGTTTCAGGCTAATGGTAACTAAAATTTTAGGATAATTTATAAATATACTTTAATTTGACCATAATTATATATATATATCATTATAATTTTAGAAAATACAAAGTACCCCATATAGTTTTATCATAATTGTAAATATACCTACGCCTAGGGTTAGGAATTGGGGTGGGTAGTACTAGGTTAGGGTTTGCCTAACCCTAACCCTACTTTTTAAAAATTAAGTTTGACTTTATTTTTATATGGTTCAGGATAAGGTTGGTTCGACATTTAATTTTTTCTAATAAGTTCTGAGACAAACATCAGGTTAATATTGGACCAGTTTTGAGACAATAGATTGGGTAAAAAATGCAAGTCAAATAAGATGATTTTAAGAATTTATATACCTATCAAACATAAAGATACATTTATATTAATTTTAAATATTATATGCTTCAACATTTCACTAATTATTAAAAATACATCATTAATAAAATAAAATATGAGAAAATATAATAAATCTATCAAAACAGGTTAATACACAATTATACATAAGAGTTATATATGTGTAAATATTTTATTGATTTTTAAATTATTTTCTAGATAAATCGATTCTTCTATTTGAGACTCTTGGGGCTGAGACATAGTTGACCCACTTTGGCTCTATTTTTGAATTTTGATCAAAATTTTCGACCAATCCCTATACCAAGTCAAAATAGGTTGAATTATGGGCCAACTCGCCCCAACTCCCACCCCTACCCACGCTATTATGGTTCCATTAATACACCATCACAGTGTAGGTACATTTAAAAATATACAAAAACTATGCGAGTATTTGTGGAGATTATTTGTAATTTCTAAAAGTATATAAATATATTTGTAATTATAGTTAAACTAATGAATATATTTGCAAATTATCCAAAATTTCATTTAGCAACTAAATCTTAGCTTCTTCCAGCAATATTTTGGTTGACAAAAATAAAAAATTTCATAATAAATGCCACCAACAATAAGATAATAAGATTAATTAATATAGATAAAGGGGCCCTTGAAAATATATATTAATAAATTTTAAAATTTTATAATAGAAATAATCCAATATCACATTTTAACTGATTATTAAACTTCTATGACATTATATCTATATTCCACTCAATTTGTTCATAATTTTCTCAACAAATTATCCTATCCGTTTTTTGCCTTAACTCTTAATCATTATTTTTATCATATAACATTAGTCTTCTACCTTTTAGTTAGATTAATTAATAGTAAAGGCAGTGATAAAAAAATAATAATAATAGTAAAGGGAACGACTATGAAATAAATTTAATAATTATGTGATAAAATGTAAAAATTCTAAAACGTAGAGATAATAATAAAAAAGATAAAATAATGAAATAGCCAAAATGTTAAATTATATAAAAATTTAAAAAATGTGAAATATTTTTTTAATTACCAAAAGGAATAAAGGATCAGAGCCTCCAGGTCTATTTGGTAAGAGGTAAAAGAAAGTAAATTTTTTTTTGAAAAAGCAAGTGTAACGTAAGTAATGAAAAAAGGGGGAAAAAATGCAGGCCGGTTAAAATTAGCCTGTTCCACCCTAAAATAGCTAGCTGAGTTGGAAAGTCTATTCTTACACTTATAAATTAGTAACTCTTTAAGCCCTTCAACTCTGAAATTTCTTCATTACTAATACTCTTTTGTCTCGGATCGGCTTATAACTGACAACATGTTAATAGCATATGAGGCTATTCACTCTCGTAAGAGGCGAAAGGGAGACAAAAGACATGAGATGACTATTAAGTTAGATATGTCAAAGGCATATGATCGCGTTGAGTGGATTTTCTTGGAATAGATTATAGGGTTTATGAATTTCTGTCCGGTGTGGGTCAAATGGATCATGAGCTATTTAACTACTGTTAGCTATCGTATTAATGTTAATGGATTTAAATCTAGGTTCTTCCAACCCTAGAGGGGGTTACGGCAGGGGGACCCGTTGTCTCCTTATCTTTTCCTTCTATGTGCGGAGGGCCTATCAACGCTTATTTCATCTACGGCTACCTAAGGATCACTGCATGGGATCAAAATTAACCCAAGGGGGCCTCAAATTACTCACCTATTATTTGCAGATGATGCTCTTATCTTCCTCAGGGCGGAAGACAATGATATCAAGAAATTTTTAGATATCATCAGGATTTACTCTGCCTCCTCCGGCCAGATGGTCGATGTGGACAAAACCTCGTTATTCTTCAGCTCTAATATGAAGGGTAGTGAGAGGGAGGTGTTTGCTCATCGTCTGGGGTCGTCGGGGCAGGTAATCCACGACTATCTTGGCCTCCCGGCGTGGCTTGGGAGATCAAAGGGGGGGCTATTTAAGGGCATCAAGGAGCATATTTGGCACAAAATTCAAAGGTGGAAGGGGCGTCTATTGTCATGGGGAGGGAAAGAGGTGTTAATCAAAGCAGTGGCACAAGCGACCCCGTCCTATACTATGAGTATTTTTCTGCCACCCCAGTCTTTCTGTCAGGGTATCAACGAGATGTTGAGCAAATTTTGGTGGGGGAACAGAGGGATAAGTGTAAGATGAGCTGGGTGGCCTAGAAGGATATGTGTAAAACCAAGTGTGCGGGATGGATGGGATTCTGAGACCTTCATGTGTTCAATTATGCCCTCCTCGCCAAACAAATATGGAGATTATCTACTAGCACTACATCCTTCTGCTATAGGGTTCTAAAAGCCAAGTATTTTCCCAACTCTGACATTTGGAGCTGTATGTCGAAATCGTCTGATTCGTACACTTAGAGAAGTATTCTTAAGGCGCGGGACGTGATTCAATCGGGATGTAAATGGAGGATTGGTGACGGGAAGAGGGTTCGCTTCTTCAAGGATGCTTTGCTTGACTCGGAGGTGGGTAAGGCGGGTCTCCTTCCTCTGTCAATCCCAGAGGACGTATTGGTTAGTTACTTCATTGATGACGAGATCAAAGGATGGAACAAGGACCGGGTTCTGGCAACTGTTGGGGAGGTGGGGTGGCAAGTTATTAGTCTTGTCCCCCTCCATTGTCACCTAGAAGCGGATTCTATCTTCTGGAAGCACGAGACAAATGACAAGTTCTCAGTTAAGTCGGCTCATAGATGGCTCAGGGTGGATCTTGATAACCCCCTTCTTTTTAGCTGTTATAGAGCCATTTGGAGGACAAAGCTTCCGAGCAAGGTTCTGATTTTTGGGTGGCGACTTTTCAAGAATGCTCTCCCTACCTTGTGTAATCTCTCTCATAGGGGTATTGCCGTGGATCCCCATTGTGTCTTTTGCATGGGGGAGGTTGAGGACGCTGACCACCTATTCTTGGAGTGTGCCCATGTTGTTCATATTTCTCAGAAAGTTGTTCCTACATGTCCACTAGCAGCCTCGATGCAGGGAATTTTCACATTTCTAGCGTCCAATGATAGGAGTGATGAGTTAGCCTTCTTCATTGTGTACTGTTGGCGAATCTGGTTCTTGCGAAACAAACTCAAGGATGAAGGGGCTCAGCCTGTGCTTGTGGATTTGTTGCCGTGGTGCCAGGATTATATTGAGCAAGCGAGACGGGTCAAACTCCTTGACAAGGTGAGTGCTTTGGACATTCCTCTTGTACCTAGATGGACCAAACCACCAGACAAAGTTTTCAAGATGAATGTGGATGCCAGATGTTTAATGGATAGGGGTGTCTCGGGATTTGCAGCTGTTATCAAGGATTCTCGTGGGTTCTTCATTGCCGCCAGTGGCTGGAGACGGATGGGAGTGGGGGAACCTCTTATCTTGGAAGCTGATGCTTTCCGTTTGGGCATTCGGTGGGCCCTCCAACTAAAGCTCCGATATATCCAGATTGAGTCCGACTCTCTTCTTCTGTTCACATACCTGACAAACGACAGTCAAATTTTCTCACCGGTGGGTCACACCATTTTTGCGATTAGAACAATTCTCTCTGCTAATCCTTATCTCTCGGTTCACCATGTTCTAAGAAAATGGAACATTGTTGCCCACACATTAACTAATCTGATATCTGTTTCTGAATTGGAACACATGTCTTGGTGGGGAAATCCTTCACAAGCTATCATTGAGAAAATTTGTATAGACAATTTTTTGACAATGAATTCTGTTCATTTCTCTATTTCGAACCCTTTTCAAGCTGTGATGGGGTCGGGCTAGAGTCATCCCTTTGATAAAAAAAAAAAGAAAAAAAAACACTCCCCCTCACGGCATGGACCAAAAACGGAAACACATAACATAAATAAATAAGGACAAACACAAATAAGTTTGCGTCTGCTTTGATACTATATAGGAATTTTGGAAGAACTCGTTACATTTTTTCATTGATGTTTAGCATATTTATAATTACAATTACTATGAGTAAGCCTAGGATATTATGAAGCCTAGGCTAGAACAATCCAATTAAGCTAGTAAGTTATTAGCATAATGTAGCACCCGCCGGGAGCGCTACGATGGGCTCGGAATGAGTTTTCCGGGCCTTGGAGATGTGGATCGTGTTGAATGACGACGTGGGCTTAGATTTCCTGCATTCACACGGGGTAAAATGAGTTAGGCCTCGTAGTTTTTAGAAAAACGGGCATATGGGCGCTTTCTCGGAATTTTGGCGGCATGACGGCTAGGACGGGGAGTTAGCTCAAGCACGCACGCAAGAAAACAAAGAAAATGGAGTCGCCACCGATCTTTAGAGGGAGATCGGTCCCTATTTAAAGAAATAAGGCACCAATAATACAGAGAGCGGGTTCCGGCCTACGAGTTGAAGCAAATATGGAGAAATCTGCCAACCCGAGGCGGTTTACACGGCGTAAAAGGGGGAAAATAAAAGGGTATAAGAGAACGGGAGAGATAGAAAGGGGAGAGTGGGAAGAGAGGCGTGGAGCGCGTAGAGCACGAAGGCCGGGATGCCGGGGCGTTGCTGCAGACTCCCGTCCTCCCCTTGGGATGCCTCTCTTCAAGTGTGTTGAAATGAGAGGAGAGCTTCTCCTTTTATAGATGATGGAGTGGGCTTTGAGCTCCTTTGAGGTCATGGACTTGGTCCATGGGCTTGGGCTTGAGTGGGATCATGGACTTGGTTTGATGGGCTAAAGCTTGGCTTTAGCCCATGACTTTTGGATGGGCCGTTGTAAAGGCCCAAAATAGTGGAGAAGCCCGCTTCTGAGGCTTTGTGGGCTAGAGCTTGGCTTAGCCCATGAATTTTGGGTGGACCGTTGTAGGGACCCGTTGAGGTGGCCGAAGCTTCGCTCTTTGTGGGCCGAATGTTGAAGAGCCTGCTTTGAGGCTTGGTGGAGCTTCGCTCCGTGTGGACTGAGTGCGGGATGGCCCGCTTAGTTGCTTGAATTTCCTTTTTGGTTGAGCTTGAAATCCGCTTTGATTTATCCATCTTTGGTCCCCGGGGGTGGGGTGTCAACACATAATTATAACTTATTTAAGATTAACAACTATATCTACAATTACTACTTATAAAAATACAATAATATACATCATAATATTCAATAATACTACAAAATTAGAGCTTTTGTATACTCTGCTGTGCCCACGTCCAGCGTCATTTGGTGCTCCACGTGCAAGGAAAGGCGCAAACGGAAGCTGTCTCCCGCGGTCTGATAGATTCAAAATCTCTCTTCCTACTTCCCCTTCATCAACTGGAAGTGCCCCTTCTCTCTGTTTTTCTACCTTAATATTGTCCGTTAACACCTGCATATCGACAGATTCTCATGCTACACCAGCAATGTCCCTAATTTTCATCTCGTGCCTGCACAAAAAGTGAAGAATTGGCGGCATCCGGCAACAAACAGGGGTTTGAATGCGCTGCTCTTGCTTTACGAGCTAGGAATTTATCTTTTTCGTCATTCTGTTCCTTCTTCTTAGATTCCTTTACAGAATGGTAAAAAAACAGAAGCTTTGGTTTATGCTTTCTCAATTTTCTGCAATGCTTATCTTTTAGCCATTGCCGGTGAGGATTGACAGAGTTTGGGGTAGGTTTGAAAGGGATAACAGAGCTTCATAAGCTCGCAAATCGATACACAGGTAGGTCAGATACAAGGAACGAAAATTAATCAACGGAATATCATCATGTGCGCAGGTAATGAACTGGTATTTGAGCCGAGACAATCGCCTGGAAGGTTGATTGTGTTTTATTTACTATGCAATAGCTCATATCGCCGAAATTTCTCTTGGTCGGTGATTAAAATGCTGAATTACTTGGGTTGGTTTCAAGAACTACGTGCTGTAGAACGTCGATTTTGGCTGCTTCGCAAGCAGTTGTTCGAAGGGCTGTGCGTTGGGTGTCATGCTTTGGCGGTGTCCGAAGGAGCTTTCGTGTTTCGAGATATATGTACTTCAGTAATTTGCATGAGAAGTTCAGTTTAGAAGTACTGAATTTTGAAGAAGATATGGCTTTCCTAGTCCATAGCTGCGCATGATTGCCGGCAGTGAATGCCCCTTGACTCTTCTGAGCCATGAACTTACTCTAGATAGGATGGGTAACCGAAGTGGGGAATGGGAGGAGGATTTTCCTCTTTCTGTTCATAAGTGGTTTTGCCCACTTGAATTTGCTCATTAGCTAGTGTGTTTATCTCGTATATTTCTGTTGACATCTTATTTTTCTGAGATATTTTTGGGCCAAAATAAATTAATTTAGACCCACTAGATGAGATGGACGCTTTGAATGGCAACATGAGAAATTGGAATTATGTCCGAAAATATATATTATTAGATTTGGATTTACACCATTTGGGCCCACTACATAATTTACAGCAATATTCCATGGAATTGAACAGTGCACGGCCCGCATGTGGATGAGCCTTTGTACACCATTGAACCACCAAAGCCAACACCATCTCCTCTCCTGTGGCTATCAGCCTACAATCTCCTCCCAACAACCGTCGACGGCCGATCAGAGTCATTCATCAAGTTGGCAACACGTGCACCGCTGCCTATTTTGTCCGGCGAAGCCTTCATTTCCAAGTTTGGTTGATTCGCCATCTGTTTCAAGCTTGGCGTCCTTCCCACCACCCGCCTCTACTCTGCCATGATCCAGTGACATGAACAAAGAAGAAACCGCTGCCACCCATGGACTCCACCGGATGACACTCCATCTCTATGTAATATCATCTGCACATGCAAAAGCTTCGCCTCATGCCAACCTAGTTGCTTAGCCATCAAGAAAATATAGAGCAATACTTTATCCGGCCTGCACGCAAGAGACCAGGAGGTTTGCAGCAAGATTACAATAGGCCCTATTATCGGACGCATGCCAAACACGACCAATAAAATGAAGCCACGTCAGCCACCTGGTCCAAAATGCCCATAAATACCAAGCTCCTTCCGATGTTCAAGCACAATAAGTTCCCACAAAAACTTCGATGGAATAGAGGGGTTTCGTTTGGCTGTTGTGTTATCCATACTTCCGCTTACTCCATCTACATCCCTCTCAAAAGAGCCTTGTTGCCTCTATTAGCTAAGAAGCCCACCCACTTCTGCCATTGTCTCTCCGTTTCATCCAAAAAAAAGGCTCCAACAACGCAAAAGGCCCCTGTTTTCATCAGCTCCTCCGCTCCATTTGCCCAAGCAATTAAAAAAAAAAAAACCTCCTGATGCCATGTTACTGCCTCCACTTTAGAAAAATGAAAAAAATCCATCGATGTTGTATCCATTCACTTTTCAATATCCTCAAAGTGACCTTGTTTTAAAGTGTTCCTGATTATTTTATTGTACTATAGATATACGATCTGCTTGGGACCCATTAACTCTATCCATGTAATGTCAATGTTTTATCATTTCAATATAATATTTGACTTCTAATCTTTCCAAAAAAAATTTGTGGCGTTCCTTTTTTATTTTTATTATTACTTTTTATTTTAATGCCTTTTAATGTAATAATGTTATAGATTAATACAATCCATTTCCAGCAGTATTTTCTAGTATTTTCTATTTTATTTTATTTTTAGGTTGACTAAAATAGATAAAACCATCATAGTGCCCGTTGCGTACGAAGACAGACACTAAAAGTTCTTACATCAAATCTATGATTATCTCCTATATTTCTTTGCATTGATTTCTTTTTACATCTACTTGATCTTATTTTTCTTTCTTTTATCTTCTTTTGGTTTTTTGTGACTTAGATTGCTAATGTTATTTAATCTTTATGATGTCAAACCTGCCCAGTAATCTTCAATGCATTGACTTATTGGAGTTGCAATGATATGGGACCACGCCCATTGTGTATCATCTGATCTTCGCAGTTCAGCCAGCTGTCATCAAATGATCAAAGTCAGCATCTAGTGGATTCTTTTTACAACGCACGCAACACACATGCATCTGAGCACGGATACACAAGCATATCCATTCCTTCCAATTTCTGCAGATTTCCCAAGAATTTTCAAGAAATCCGGGAATGTGACTAAGGGGAACGTTCGGTAATGTAATTTGGTGGGATTTTAGGATGTAACGGAGAGTGGGAAAGGAATATTTTAAAAATTATGTGGTTGATATGAAATAATATAAATAAAGTTGGAATAAACATGGTAGTTAGTTTAAAGAAAGAATGATTAAAGTACAAAAGTAAAGTTGAAAAAAATAGAATTGTTGGGTTGGTAAATTATTGATGGAAAAACCTGCATCCCATAGAATCTCATGCGGTAACATTACCAAAAGTCCCTTAAATCTTCACATCACTCCAACTTAATGATAAGATACGCATGTGTATCTTGTCTGAACTGAAGAGAAGAATTACATTCGATTGGGAATCGTGCAGAAACTGGTAAAGGTTATTCTGAATTATAGCAAGCAACTCTGGGGATGTTTGGTAATGTGTAACATTTATGGGATCGGGGAAAATGGCAGGAAATAGAAAAAAGAATATTTTGAGAAATGTGTGATTGATAGGAAATGATATAAGTATAATTGGAATAAATAAGTTTATTGTATGTAGTTGGCAAGGAAAATGATTGGATGTAGAGATAAAAGTGGGAAAAATAGTATGATTGATGAAGTAATGATTAACCTTGGAAAACCAAATCTCATGGGTTTCCTATGGGTACCGCACTTGATGATTACCAAACGTCCCCAAATTCCATATTCCATCCATCGTGATAAAAAATGGGAAAAAATTTCTTCCCTTTTCAAAAATTGTGAGAAAAGATATGTTGTGATTAAAGATTATGGTCCCTTACCCTGCCATCTCTCAACTCAAAGACAATTGACTCCTCGGAAAATGGAATTGGTCGTACGGGTGAAACCTGTTTCAATGAACAAATTCACCCTTAGATTTCAATCAATCGATTTTCACAATAAAGAAAAATGAGTTCTATCACGTGGAATCGATCATTACAAACCTTTTCATCGCAATGGCTACCAGGATTGTGTTGACTTTGAGGACTATCACCTTCTGCTCTGGTTTCTTCATTGTAAGCTTCATTTTTGTTACCTTTTCCTCTTTCTCTTCCCACGCTAGTCATCAAAATTCTTTCATATGGGTAACCTAAGCTCTGCCATTGCCAAGTTCTTTCTTCTACATATCTCATGTAAACACTGCCATCAGAACCAATCAAGAACAATTGATTACCTTGAAAGCATGGGCCTGGCGCTCCCACAAGTTTTACATTCTTGCATGGTGTTCCGTGTTCAACCCAATGCCATCCCTCCAACGCAGTCCAAATATATTGAACAAGGCCGCCATCTTCTGAGAGCATGAATAGAGAACCCGTTAATGACGGAAATGATTGCCTCATAGCAGTTCCTGGGGATCTTGCAAGAACCAAATGAGGAGATTGATAGTGTTCATGCCATAACTCTGTGATTCTGTTATACTGATATAGTTGGCCATTCCTTCCAACGACAAAGACTATATTCTTCCTGAATCCTTCCTGATCTACTATGGCAGCTATTCTTGTATTTCGAGGGCTCTGACAATCCTTCCACTTGAATTTCCGCAGTGCAACCTACAAACAAACAGTCTGCTGTCAAGTACTGGGGAAGCAAAACGCTGAATCAGTATTTCATGTTTTTAGACTAAATTCATGTTGGTTGTGTATCTCATTGCTTTCATTTCATTTTAGTGTTTATATCATTCTAAAATCTTTCAACAGGTTTCACTTTTATAAATAGATACATTGTATTAATTGAAGTATTGGTGTGCCCACCTTTTGGTGGTGGATCATTTTTTTTTTTTTTTTTTGGGCTCTTTTGTCCAACTATGGGCGCTTGTAAGGACGATCATGATTCTTCTTCTAATACGCATCAGCTTCCAACGAATTTTCTCTCCTGCAAAATGTATAAACGTTCATTTCACGACATCCACTTTTTTTTTTTCTAGGTCGGCCATTAACTTTTCATGCAATAAAATGTAATAAAGTGACATAATATTTCGATGGATGTCAAAACAAGCATCACGTGTCTGACAATTTTAGCCAAGCAGTTGTTTTTTTCTGAAAAAAAAAAATTCTTACCACAAATTGAAGCAGCCTTCCATTTTTGCCCACGAAAAACAATGCATCTTCTGCTGTGGCTCTCATTGCTTTGCCAGGTGTTCCATCCCATGGTGGTCCAACAGCAACTTTTCTTCCCTTAGTCATGGCAGTGCAGTTAATCCAGGACAGCTCAGTGCCATTCCTTTCTCTAATAAGCAAGTCACTATTAGCATCAACTACGAACAAACTGCCATTGTAATTCCCAAAGACACCCTTCATACTTGTTCCATGATCATGCCTCAGCCATAGCCAAACATTCTCAATGTATAGATACTCAAAGGCCAAACCACCATCTGTTATGATGAAAAATGATCTCTCCGCTTGCACTGCTCTCATACGGAAGTTTGTATGAATGGTCTTTTCTGTAAAACTAGTTCTGTTTGAAGGCTCAGTTCCATTACTCTGCGACGCACCAGGAGATATGTAAGTTTGGTATGATTGTCCCTTCCGCCATCTTGTTATAGCTCGCATGTCATTCTGGTCATCATCTCCAATTGTGTCTTTAATGCCCCCTATACAATTCAGGGGGCCACGTTCCTCTGTGCAATATTCTGCATTCCATCCCTCAGTTTCTGGGGCATCTAAGATTGACCATTCATACCTAGACGTTACCTTCCTGCGGATGGTAACTTCATTTGCTGGGCCCAGTGCTTCTCCGCCAATGCCTGACAAATGCAGCTCTGCAAGCCTACCATCGTCCAGAGTGAACAGAATCCTCCCTACTTGTAGTTGCAGCCCAGGAAAACCTCTGGCAGCTTTTGCATGTGGTGGATGCATGTGATTCACCCATGTCCCTGGACTCTGCTCACCTTGCCTAAATCCTGTTTCTCCATAAATATTAGCAATCAAGACTCAAGATCTGCATCATGTTTTCTTTTCTAATAACCAAAGAAAATATTTTAGGTTTCTGTTTCTATAGTGAGTTCCGTAGACCGATGATCCTAACCATTGATGTGGCAGGCATAATCGTGGTCAACATACCAAAAGCTGTCAACTGAAATACCCTGTTTCTTTAATACTTTGACTTTTCTTGAGTTGAATTCGACAATTGTATTACCTTAACCGCATGGTCTCTGTTGGGCTTCCTTTTTTAAGTGTATAGGATTTTTCAAATGGAGCTGTTGAATAATGTCCCATTCATGGTCTGCACCAAATTTTCTGGATTGTTGAAACAAGGGCCCCTCAGAAATTCAAACTGAATCTTTATTGGATTATGTTAACAACTTAGCATTCATAAAACATTTCCTAGATGGAAGTTGTCTTCTAAAGCTGTCAACTTTGGACAAAAAGAAGAAAATAATTTTTTTTAAAAAAAAGGACACTAAAAGTAGTTTCAGAAGTATTGAGGCTGCACAAACTAAATGCCTTTGAACTATGGTGTATATGTCGGTGGTCACCTGATTGTTTCTGAAGTTGATATTCAAATACCAATCCACTCTCTGTATTGAAGAACAATGATATGATCTTTTCTTGTAACATGGTCTGTTCAACTGTGGTGATAGCAGCCAAGTGATGACCTTCTGGAGCTCCATGAAATATCCATTTCCACTTTCTTTGGTGCAACTGCCTCTCCATTAGATACCCACCCTGGAAATTTATGGCCTTATATACTGTAACATGGTGTCACAAGAATGCTTATTGTATTGTACCACTAGAATGGACAACTTTTTAATTGTTAAACTGAATTAGGGCTTTATCAATACCAGAAATTGGTCTGTAATACCGTGCAGATGCTTCCATTCCTTGAGTGGTTGGAAGCATCGGATTTCTGAGCATTTTGGAGCATATTTTTGGGAGTGCTAGTGCCAGTGTTCCTAAACAAATATCCATTTCCCATAGTTATATTCATGCTATTGTTACAAACTGAATTTTTGTTAAATGATTCAAACAAAGTAATACCTTGGTTAAGAGGAAGAGGGATTGTGAATGAGATCCCACCAAATCCTGTAAAGTGCATCCTTTTGAAGGTATTAAAGCATTCTGTTCTGTTGATGGTTCACCCCGGATGTGCTTCTTCCAGCAAGGCTTTGAGCTTTTGTCAAATTCATAAAGATCTCCAGTTGAACTGCACTTTAGATTCACCATTAGTACGTATGTTACAACTTTCTTTTGAAGAGAAAATTGCATTTCTTATGGTAGTCATCACAACCCATTTTATAGGATGTTATCTTCAACTCTTTTTGGTGGTATCTTGACAATATTCCAAGGCCGAATGAAATGAAAAGAATTCTAATATGCCCATTCCCGTTGGTCTTTGCGGTGCCGGATTTTAACCAAGTTGATGAAAAAAGGATTGGTATAACCTATTTTCATCTGTTGACGACTATGGGTGTATCTGAAGGTCCAGAATATAAGGGGCATGCATCCAGTCATATTTCTTGTCGATTCACATTCGAATTTTCTTTTAATTTTCTGGCCCAAACACCTATCGAAATGTTTTAATGTAGGGTATGTTTGAGAAGTAATAAAATTATTGATGAAATGTTTTTGGTGTAAAAGTTTTTGAAATGTGAGAAAATGATGTGATATGATAGGGGTAATGATTAGGAGTAAAGAGAATAAAGTTAAAATAGATAGGTTAGATATATGGTTAGTTGTGTAGAAATAATTGAAAAGTAGGGTAGTTGCATACGTAGAAGTGAAGAAATAATTTTAAAAAAGGATAGTTGTAGAGAGTGAAAAGTTTTAATTTGAAAAGTTTCTGGTATTACCAAACAACCCCATACAGTTTTCAGCCATAAATTACTGAACTTGAGGTGTTATTTCTGGCCTCCAGCAAAAATGATTCTGTCTGACAATGGTTGCAGCATACCTCACAGTGAAAACAAGACCTGGTTTAATTGTGGCAGCATCAGCAATTGCCGTAACATCTCCACCCGGTGGTCGGCCATGATTAGTCCACCTATCCATTTTTCATTTTGGCATGTAAACGTTCAGTTAGTCCTCAAGTGTGTGGCACAACTATGAATCTCAAACAGTGGACTGGGACATATTTGTGTTAGAATTTAAACATCATAATCAATTCACTGCAGAGGTTCTGCATCTGTGGCAAAATTAATCAGA
>JAXCLR010000050.1:3185800-3232204 GCA_035584095.1 Annona squamosa | reverse complement strand
TTTTCAATGCAAGCTATTTACTACCAGTAAATTGTGACTATAGGAACTTATCTGTCCTATAGGTTGACAGGCTTAATCGAGGAACTCAAACACAACCTTGGAGAAATACCATGAGAAAATCTAAGGTTATTGGAGTACCCATTCATAGGGTATTGGAAAACTCATTTTGTGGACCATTATGGGTCTTCCATTGTCAGATAGACTATAGTTGTGTGAAGGATTACAAAGTATTTCAGTCCAGCCAATACTTTGCATGCATGAAGAAATTTAAAATTTCCATCTGACTCAAAAATATTCCTATATTTCTCTGGTTTGAGCTTTCATCCCCATCAATTACATTGCCGTCATCTATAAGGAGCTAGATTACTGATTTCAACATCAGATCTTATAAGCCATATTACTCACTCTTTATTTTGTGTAACAACACCGGACTTGATTTGCATAGTCGAACTTGGTTGCATCTCGTCATCATGCATGCCGGATTCAAATGTTGGCCTGCACTCTGTCCAAACTGGTTGAGATATGCCAGTTAGTTGCAGCTGAAAAGAGACAAGAAGTCACAACCTGAGACATGAGATGCTTGCCAGCACTCGTTTAATTGAGAAACCAAATCTCCAAAATTTACAGAAATTGATTCATCTACAAAATTTCTTGAAGTCAAATTTAAAAGTTGTATGATTGTTTAATACATAGGTAATTTCAGTCCTCTCTTTATTAAAGGACGATCTCCTTCCATATAAATTTATTCCATTCCCTCATTTTTTTTTAATTGAAGCAGTCAATGCCATTTTTTCAAAGATCTTCCACGTGAATGAAACTTTCAAATTACTTATCAATCTTGCATGTGGCATCCATACAAACTCGTATTATAACATGCAAGCTTCCCAGAATATCTTCTCCCCAACAAAAGCAGGTGGTGTGAGTATACATGATAGCTCTCTTACTCTTGATAGGAGTCACTAGGCTCACAACTAGCTCAGTAAAACCTCCAGGAAGGCATCCATGTTCAATAGAAACAAACAAGTAAAAAGAAAAGAACTAAAATTCCACATGTTTGTGAAGAAAGTTTCAATGATTCCAGTAATATTGGAAGAGATAATAGAAGGAGATTACCTCATACGGCAACCCAGCTTCAGACAGAGCTAGAATGGTCTGGTTGATGATGAAAACGGACACTGCACGGCCTGCGGAATTTGGTAAATCATGGGGTGCAATCACCCACTGAACTCCATTCCAAAATCTCTCATAAATCGATCCGCTTTGGCCTGTCACCCATACGGATGCTTCTGACATCTTTGTCAATGAAATCCTCTTCCTCAACGGCAGAGTCTCACCATGAAACTCTCTTGCGCCTTCTTTACCATCTTTTTGGTGTTCAGAACAGTCTCCCCTGCCTTTGCAGCTCTTCATCTGCTCAATCGAACCGACCTTATTGCAGTTTTTGTTGACACAAGACATCAGATCGAAAGGTAAATTCAATTCCGCCCACCTCCCACTTTTCTCGTCAAACTCCCAAAATCTATCTGTTTTTTGCTCGAATTTCACCTCTGGCCGTCGATGCTGTGGGCAACATGAAGAGCCATCAACACCAGGGTCCAACATCTGGGTCGACCAAGACAGGACCCAGATGATGATTTTACAAGTGGAACTTGCCATGGTCGGCTATCTTTCTTTTAATTACAGGAGATACGGGAAGGACAGGCATCCCTCTGCAACCTCTGCACGGAAGTCGAGTTCCATAGAAGTTTTCTCACTGAAGTTTTGCAGAGATTTGATTTTCCCTTATTAGGAAGCTCGAGAATCCCATGCAGTTGGAAGTCTGCATGCAAACAGATCACTCGCTGCAACTGTAGAATCCAAGCTTAATATCTAAAGCGTCACCGAAGGCACAGAGGGGTAGGTAACCAATAGACAATTTTCTTGGTTTTTCTGTTTTCCATGCCACTGACTCCTTTTTGTTTTTCTTTCTTACGTAACAGCGATCCATTTTTCAAAATTCAAAAAGAGCACTAATCACCTACAAGGCTACAACCACAGGTATGGTGCGACCTCCTCCGATAAATCTGCTACCTAATTTCCCTTGGAATTGTCAGTTACTTTAGACAATGATTTTGCAGGTGTTTGTAGCTGAAGCTGTTCAAGTTGCATGCGCTTATCCTCAGCGGAACGAGAACCCATCGCCTGCAGCCGGTGTTGGGCAGCTTCTGATGCTGCCTACTTTATTTTGACTGCTGGAGTGCCAAGTGACAGAAAAATATCTGTGGCAATGGCATTAACTGCTGGACCCCACTGACCACCGTGCAAACTATCATTTCTTTAAATCAGGCCACTGATTCGCCCGGTGGGTCATGCCTATATGTTGATTCTCGTTTGATCAATGATTCAGGGTAGCCCATCTGGTTAGCTGAATTATCTGAACGTTATACCTATTCATCGCCATGGTAGGGACTGCTATTTTTCATGATTACAAAATCACTGCTGCTGTGGAAAGATGGTGAATCAACACAAATTTCTGGTGCTATTGGAAGTAGGTAATCAACTTTTGTTTTAAAATATCACTGTCAATAAATGATGCTTTGCTTTTCAAGTACTTGTGGTCTTTATTTATTTTCTCCATAGACTCAGCTGCATTGGCCATACCCACAAAATAGTCCCTGGTTGCTGATTACTGCTCTTGTGGTTGAAATCTCAACCACTCATTAGGTGGGCCTTGCCAACCACCTGATCACTGACCAAAAATTGGCCACTGGAAAAGCTAAATCAGTTTCAAGGAATAACTCACTTGTTCGGATGTTTAAGGTTAACTACGTATACTAGTCCAAAGGATTCACATAGTGCACGCTATGCAACGCACCTCACGTGCACACCCACCACGACAGTACAGATTCTGCGGTAGGCTCCACCATAGAAATGATATCACAACGAGAAATACGCGAGCGGCATGCTTGGTTTCGTATTAAAAAAAGAAAATGTGTTTTGGGTTGTCTGTATGGGCATCATTCCTGTGTTGCTTGGCAGCTTGATGTGTATTTTGATTATTTGTGTGAGGAAAAAGCTTAATACATTAGCTAGTCATTTTGAGATAAAACAAACTTACTGAACATGGGATTAAAGTTAGATTCAAGCTCATTCAATTTTTGTGTGTTACTGAGAATAAAAATCTCACATCACTTGGAAGATTCATGTGAATCTGAATTGAACTGTGTTGAAGGCTCCTTAAATTTACTAATCCTTTTGAGACGGAATTTACCCATTTAACAGCAGTGTCATGAACAAGTAAATGGAACAGTAAAGAAAAAGAAAAAGGAAGGAAATCTAGTACAGAGAATCCTGTCATGCAACTTATTATACTGAACCAAAGAACTGTTGTTTCACGGTTGTATTTTAAGTGGAAAACTCCTAGTGATGCAATTGGGTTAGACTTCTGAGGTTTTTGTTAATTGATATGATTTGGTTCCTCTGTATCGGGATGGGTGTAGAGTGGAAAACAGTCTTTCTTGACGTCACAGCTTCATGGAATTTGGGGCGTGTAGCCATCATCTGTCCTCATCTTTCGTTTCTTTCCACCATTTGGACTGGTAAGCTGGAGCATCGTTTTAGATGGTAGAACACCCCACTTGATTGGAAAAGAGGTAGCGATGGTTAACTGAACTCCTTGGCTTTGAGGGCCCCACAAGCTTCCTAGCCGCATAAATCTTATTAGTTTCTCTTTTTTCTGTAATTTCAGGGCTAGTTTTGTCTTTTAAATAGCTTATTGTATGGTAATAGATCAGTTGGAGCTTTACTATTTCCATTTTTAGCCAATCCACAAGTGGGGCAATTCACGATGATTGTTAGGATATTTCTGGATTCCAAGAGAGATTCGGTTTGAAAATCAAGCCAAAAATATATATATATACGGATTAGAAGAAGGGTCTGTTTTATCTTATGGTTAATGGGCTAGAAAGGATATAAAAGTTTCTTCTTCAATTATCTTCTATTTGGCATTCATTTGATTACACTCGATTTTCTGCAATAAAAGTTTATTATTCGACATCTCTGCTTGTCCTTTTTACAGCATATTAATTTCATCTTTATTCATTTTATATTTGTCATTATTTTCTACTTTGTTGTCACTATTATCATAACCTCTATAATTCTTTTGATTATTTTAATTTTATATTATTTTTATACATTGCCTTACGCACTGAAATAAAATGAGATGATGTTAATCATAGACAATAAAATAACAAATGATTATGAATTATTGATTGTTGTGGATTTTACATGTCAATTGAAGCTTCAAAAATGATTTTTTCCTGAAAATTTCTATGAAATCCTTCTAAAACACGAGAAAAAAGAACCGACGAGAGAAGACTTGATAGTTGGGAGGGAAAGAAGAAATAAAGGATGGTCGACATTAAGCAGAATAAGTTGATAAAATATATATATGTAAATTTTGTGGATAAAAAATTAAAAATTGATGATTGGAAATATAAATAATGATGATCAAGAACCACCTTAATTAGAAAAAGATTGGGGAGGGACCTGATGCAGTGGGCCCATTCCATGATATGAAACTACCTTTGGAATCTTGGGGTTTGCTACGTCGCACGCAGTTCCTCAAATTTCTCGCCGTTTGATCCATTGACTCCTTTAAAATCTAATATTTTAATCTTTAATATAAAATCTAATCCATTCATTGTATTTAATATCATTTATTTATTTAGGAGACCAAGTTTTATCCCAATGAAGTATGTATATGGGCCACATTTGTTCAAAAATATATATATATTTATGTGCAAATTATGAAAAATATTTAGATCTATGTACACATATACTAGAATGTAATAATATTTTATAGAATTATTTATTCATATAAAAATGATATTTTAAATAGTTTAGACATGGAAAATACTACTTTAAAATTGATATTTTATAATTTACACATGAATATAAACACCTTTTAACAAAAATTGATTCATAAACAAACTCGATTGGGATGAAACTTGATCTCCCAGATAAACAAATAATGTTAAATATAATGAATAAATTAAATTTTTTTATCAAAGATCAAAGTATTAAATTTTAAATGGTTACATAGGTCCACTCTATAAGCATAAATAAGGATTTATCACCTTTCTTTAGGGGTGTTTCCAATGATACAAGATTTTTTTATCTAATTTATATTTTGGATCAGAATGTACTAATGTGTATTGAAAATGAATAAAGTTGTATTAAAAATAGAAAACTTTTGTTAAAAATAAAAAAACTATCTTGAAAATTAGAAAATCATCTTAAGAATGATGGTACAGATTTAATTCAAAAATCTAGTATGGTCCGGAACAAGTGCTTCTTTAAAATTTATGGGTAGAATATTAGAAAAATCCTGGGTCATCAAAGTTAATGACCTCATCGCAAATAGGATAGATGATGCACCAATCCCCAACGATTTTTTGGCTTTCAGATTTTTTTTTACCTAATAAGTGGCAATAGTGCATCTGGCTCAAAAACGTGATTTAAAAAAATTATAAATTTTTCATAAAACTGTTATTCTATATTGATTTAATTTATATACAAAGTTTTATTATTTTTTAAAATGTATATATGTTTTTTTTAATTTCAGATAGGGGCATTTTAGTAATTTTAAATTACTAAAATACTCCTATATTAGAAATTCAATAAAAATATATATACATTTTCAAAAATGTTAAAAATTTATATATATATATATATATAGATATTAAATAGACCAAGAACAACAGTTCTATAGGAAGAATAATAAAAAATTAAGAAAATGTGTTTTTATGAAAATAGAAAAATATTTTTGAGCAAGATGCATAGTTGCTTCTATGCCTCTGAATGTATAAAATCACCCCTCATAAAAAAAATTACATGTAATAATGTTTGTTGTTATATTTTTTCTGTTTTGTATTGCATATTCTTCATCATGTTATTTATCGAGTGTTATATATACTTTTTATATTATATATTCCTTTATCCTTTGTGGCACCCATCAAATAAGCCTCACATAATAATAAGGGGATATATATATATATATCATGTTACCATTTGCTAAGTGGTGAAATTTTCGATCATCTAAAAATTGGTTGTTCCTCAGCAGAAAACCTGTAAATATCTTTTTCTAATTTTCAATGCTTCCTCGGTTGGCTAGTTAAGGATGCAACTGGGGTAGAGTACCCATCGGTACTTATCAACCTGATCCTAAATTGGGTAGAGTATATTAGAAAATTTTATTCATGGGTACAGGTATGGTAGAAATCATTACTCCGCCATCAAAATAAGGTAAGGGAAGGGTACAAATGATGAATACCCAGAACCGACTTAGATAAGTACCCACATAAGTACCATAATATGTAAGTAACTATGAATATATATAAATAAATACATAATAGTTTCTATTCTTATTCACCAATAAATTATTATCGGTTTGATTTTCTTATTTATTTTTTTATAAATTGTACAAGGTTTGTATTTGTAATGACGGATGATCATAACATATAAGAAGAATACAGATGATGATGTCAACGTGATTATTAATATGAATAATGAGGCTATAAATAATGTGAAAATTGACGTAAATAACAACAGAATAAAATTTATTAGAAATTGTAAAGTCTAAAATATAAATGAGTATTGTCTTATATTATTTAAAAAAATACAAAAATATTTTTTCACACGTTATCATTGGTTATTACAGAAACTGGACCCGCAATCGATCTTATTGATGGTGATGAGTTAGGTAGGATATAGTAGAAACCAATCCATTAAGCGGGTAGGGTGAGGATAGATTTTTTAGAAATAAGACAAAAAGACTATTGTCCACACCCAACTAACCCGAGTTACATCCCTTATCTGTATTGCAATTTCCGTGGTCCATTGCATTCTTCCATCTTCTGCAAGACGGCACAAATCGCTGTTTGGTGACCCCAAGTCCACGTTGAAGTTCAATGGCTATATAAAAGTCATTCACGTGCAACGTTTGCAAAACCCAGATGAACAGTCCATACACAAGGCTTCCACACTCTTCTGCTTGGTTTGCTGAAAAATGCGTGTGTTCCTATTGCAAGAAAAAACTGCTTCAACACTTGATTTTCAGGTAGTTGTCACAGAATGCTGGCACGTAAGTT
Source organism: Annona squamosa (assembly GCA_035584095.1). Lineage (NCBI taxonomy): Eukaryota > Viridiplantae > Streptophyta > Magnoliopsida > Magnoliales > Annonaceae > Annona > Annona squamosa. Next base: position 3,225,074 of record JAXCLR010000050.1, on the reverse strand, counting down.
CCAGGTCGAAAATTTTGTGGAATGGATATAGACATTAGGGCGCGTTGAAAGGGAAACAAAAATATCAATTCTTTCTTTACACCTTTTATATGATTTCACATATTAACACCTAATTATTCTCTTTTTTTCTATTATTACTTTTACATTTTACTTCGTGCAACTTTTTAGCTATTTTGTCTTTTTTTTTTTATATATAGTTCATCATTGTTTTTATTATATTATATGGAACTCTTTTTTTTTTTTTTTTAAACTTATTACCAAATGAATCCTAATTGAATTCGAGGGATGCTATGCAGACAACGAATAAGGGTGAAACAAAATTTTCTTTTTCAAAACGATAAATAATGGTGATAAAAAAGCAAATTATTTTAGGTAATTAAATATTAATCTAAAAAGTGGAAAAACGAATAATGAATTAGTTCTGATGCCTTACTGAGGTTGACTATAAAAAAAGTCATTGAATTGGTTCATATATTCTCTTGTCACCTTTTTAACATGCTACAAACGTTTTCACCACTTTTCTTGAGTACTTAGATGTTGAAAAAATGCTCAATTTATGCTGCTTTTAGGAATTTTTCAAAAAGAGAATTTATATTATTACTTTTTGGACAAGTGTAAAAAGCAAGGCAGAAAAAGCGTAACGTTGAATATGGACAAACAGGACAACATCATGATATGAGATGCTGATAATTAAGATAGCAAGAAGATGAGTAAAACAGGCGACGATGAGAGAAATATGGGAATCAGGATAATATGAAGATAAGGGTGATGACTGAAAAATTATTAGTATATTTTTAATTAACGGTAATATCTACTTTGGAAGAGAATGGAAATACATCATACCAAATACCCTTAATGGGAGGGTAATGAGGATGGGGGAATCTGACCAAAAAATTAATTACATGGGTGAGGTAAAGGGTAAAAAAGTCTCAAACTGGCCATCCTCATCCACCTTGCCTTCTCTCCTTTGCCTTGCCAAGACTGCAATCTCGACTGAGAAAGCATTTATTAGTGCCTTCCTCCCAATTTGAATGTCTACCTTCTCCAATAGTCCCTCAAAATGCTCGCAATTAAAAGACCAACAGTAGAGACCCATTGAAAGTTCCTGTGAATATGCCCGTGCTAATTAGCTATTCCGTTTACTGCCCACCAACCTCCCGTTGTCATTAATCATTATGAAATTCATATTAATTGTCTTTCAACTAAGTTGTTTTTTTATTAATATATTCATATATATCTCAATTGATACTACAATTAACCATTTTGGACATTCTTACAAATGATTTCAGTAGAGAGACACCATGTTTTGCTATCAACTTCTAGAGACACAAGTTCCACACCTGTATTCAACTTCCACAATTTGAGGGAGGCTTAAAATCAAACTCTTGCTATTTAGGGGAAAAAAAATAAAAATTTTACAACCAAGGTGAAGCTCTGGTGGCTCTCTACTGAGTTGTTGAGGATATCATTATCTTTATCTGATTTTAATAGTTAATTGTTGAACTATAGTTAACAACGAAGAATAGTCATTGGTTCATTTGAAAGTGGGAAACAAGATATGAAAAATACGAAAAAAAGTGGAGAAAAAATGAATGATTGGATGGATAAGGAATAATTGTCATAAATAATAAATAAGAAAATACTAATGTGCCTGTATCTCACATACCATGATATCAAATCCGACTAGTCATTTGGTTCAGCAACATTCGATCTATTGTAATACCAAAAATTTTTTAAATTAAATTTTTAAGCGAGCTATACCTACTTCAAAGCATGTAATCATGTGTAAATTAAAAAAATTTTAAATTATTCAAAAAAAAAGAAGAAAAACATTTAAATGAGCCCAAGCACAGAGTGCAGTTGATGCACGTTTGACTCTAGGAAGAGTTGTTGTGTCTTGATGTTACTTGTATAGATATTATTAATCGATTGAGTAAAACTTTGAATAAATTAGTTGGGATGATTGATGTCGTTTAGATCATGATTATACATCATTTAAATTGACATATAAATAAAACAGTTTTATTATTTTCCTTTATCCATTTTTCATGTTGGCTTATGCACCTTTTTTTTATGATTAGCTTATGCATATCTTTTGATTGGAATGAAGCTCGATTTTCAATTAAATAAGTGACTTTAAATATATTGAGTTGATTAAATATTGATTTACATATTGATTTAGTGATCGCTGGCATGCCAACTTGAAAAGAAAGATCCAACATGAGAGATGCAGTGCTCCATCGAACATTTAGACAAGCCAGCCCATGTAGTTCTCCTGCAGTTTTCTGATTGTGGAAGTCATGACCTGATCCGCGGACATGCTGGCGTGATGTGGACCTAGAAATTACAGTGATGTAACATCTCAAGTCATTTTTGTGTTTCTCTGGCTGCTAATATTTGCAGGGTAAATTGCAAATACATCCATCTAATTTGATCAACATTACAAATATATTCACATAATTTCTGAAATAATAAATAACCTCCATAGTTTAACCATAATTACAAATAACCCCCATGTCGTTATAACATGGTAATATGGGTATATTTGTAAAAAAGTACAATCTATGTGGGTGCATTTATGATTTCAGAAATTAAGAAATATATTTACTTTTTGCAAATAACCTATAAATAATTTAGCTATAATTGCAAATAACTCCAATGCTCTGATAACACAATAACAGAGTCATAATGGTGTTGGGGTTACTTGCAATTATGGCAAAATTATGTGGGGGTTATTTGTTATTTTTTAAACTATGTGAGTATATTTACAATTTTAATCAAACTAAGTAGGTAGATTTATAAGTTACCCATATTTCTATAATTACTTATTTCCAAGGCCATTCATCAGGCATATGCATTGTCATTAATGATTTAGAAAAGATTATTCATAATTTCTCATTTTATGTATGTCAAGTGAAAGCTGAAAAGTTGACCAATATGATTTAGTGACTCATTTTAATTGCAGTATATAAAATTTTGAGAGGTTGTTGGTATGGTTAAGTAGAGGAGAGAGATACAAAATTGAGTTGAGAAAAAAGGAAATATAAAAAATTAAAAAAATATGGAGATAACAACGTTCGTAAGGTAAGAAAGGAAAAAGTCATCGCAATTGAATCATTGGTTGAACCATGTATAGACGGGAAGAAAATTTTGACATATGCATTTTTTTGACAAACAAATTGAATACTGTTGTTCAAATTTTCAATAGAAATGATTTTTTAATCATAGAAAACCAGTATAATCCATAAGCGTGCACTGGCGAATGAATTGAATTTAATGTATATATCATCGAGGCCCTTAAATCAATCCTTTTTTTAATGAGTATTGTACAGTATGACCTTCAAATCAATCCTTTGAAGAATGTTTCCGTAGTAGCATTATTACGTGATCAATTTCCAAATACGAGTAACATCCTTTATAAAGTAAAGAAAGACAATAAATATAGTTAATTACATAAATAATGTGAACAAAGAATGGTTGTCATAGGTATTGATAGTAGATAATTAATATGGCATCCAAATAAAGAAAAGGAAAAAGTTAATTTATATACTCTTAACATTTCTGGTCTTCTAAACAATTAAAAGGGGTCATTTGCATTGCAAAAAGGTGCATGCTTTAATTTAAACACAAAAAGGATGGGTTTTGGTGTTATTTTGAGATATTCAAATGGTATCTTCCTAGCAGCAAAAACACGGATGAAACAAGATATTGCATGTCCAATTTTGATGAAAGGAAAGTAATTTTAAAAGGTCTCAACTAGGTGGTGAGTCTTCATTATCAAAATATCTGTGTGAAAAGTGACTCATTGCTGTTAGTGACTCTATTATATGGTCATAAGGATATCCACTCATACCTTCACATCTTGGATATAGGAAATGTTATGCCCATAGATTAACACATTTTGCTACAAGTGCTAATACTTTAGAAAATATTTGGGTGGAAAATCCAATGTCGCGTACAGTAGACTCCTTGTATATTGACAATGTTGTTCTTAGTGTATCTTAATGGCTTCCCATCATCCTTATAGCCACAAGATTTTGGTGAAGCTTGAGAGTCAAGAGTGAAAGGTCTCTATTAGTTCACCTTGTTTTGATCGAAAAAACAACAAAAAAGGAGTTATCACAAGTGTACCATGGTGGTAACTCATACTAGTCCATTGTTAGCTGTTCATTAGTTCAATTTTCTCCTTCCTCATTTACGTAGTGTAAGAGTTTTTTCTGTTTCCTTTCTTTGACGGAGATATTTGCAGTTTTTCCCCTATGTGAGATGTTATTGAAAATTTTTCCCCATTATATGATAATTATGAATGTGTTTAAATGTAATATAAATTGTCATGATGTATATAAATACTCATAAAAAACAAAAAGGAATCCTTATTGGACTAAAAATTTGCAAAATATAAGTCATTCTAACACTAGACTACCAACCCTTTTTAGCTTTTAATTCAATTGTGTAATTAATTAAGTGAAATTATATGCAATTAAAATAATTACTCTCATGAAAATTTTGGAAGATGTTAGTGTAATGAAGTGTCCCAGAGAAAAAGTCCGTGAGAAGAAAAGGTGAACAAGTGGAGAGAACAAACAAACAAGCGGCTAGAAATGTCGAGAATTGGAAATTTATATGAGATCCGAGCCATCTTAGGAATCAAAATGAGTGAAATATACATCCCAGGCATTTAAATTAAAATGGTCCACTTGTATCCCACAAATCGATCTTCTACATGAGACATTGCCAGCAGAGTCTCAAAGACAAGGAATTAAATACCTGACAATATGTTAACCTGCGTTTGAATATTTGATGAACAGAATCGAGAAATCATCCTATTAGCATGGATTTAAAAAATTCATTTGAAGAAATTTTTTACTTTTCTCCTCATAAACTTGTTAATAAAAATTTATTTAATATATAAACTAAGTTTTACTATTTTCCAAAGATATATATTTTTTAGATGTCTAAACATGAAAGTATTTTAGTAATTTTTAACTATTAAAAATGGCTAAAATATCTATATGTTCAAAAATCTTTTAAAAATATATATTCATATAAAAATGATAAAACTTGGCTTATATATTAAAAATAGTTAAATAAACAAGTGTATAAAGAAAAAGGTTAAAAAAATTTAATTGATTGTTTAAGGTGGGTTAAATAATGATTTGTTTAGCTTAGACTAATAAGATCATTTTTCAAAGAACTTTTGTTCCATTTTTCTCTTCTTTACTATGATATCTAACTGATCTAATTAATGTAATATTTTTATTTTTTAAAATTTATTTATTACCTTTGTCTTCTAGATAATCTAAGATAATTTTATCTATTTTCAAGTTATGATTCTTGTGTTTGGGAAATAAAAAAAATTTTTGATGAAAAATTTTTAAGAGTAAAAGTTATAAAATGATGTGACATAATAAAAGTAGCGATAAGAAAAAAATAAAGTTAAAAATAAATAGGTTAGGTGTATGAATAGATAGTTATATAAAAATAATTTAAAAATTATGATAATTGTATAGGAAGACGTGAAAAAATAATTAAAAAATACTGTAGTTATATAAAGTGAAAAGTTTCAGGGATTGTCAAACACCTCATTGATCTAATTTTGGCTTTTACACCCTTGTTATCTTATATTTTTAAAATTTGTATTAAACTTATTTTAAGGTACGCCCCACTCTTCACTTATAGTTATAACGCTCGTGTATATGAAAATTTTGCTATATACCTGAAATACTGAGTACCAGCAATTTTTTTTTTTTTTTAAAAAAAAAACTAATTCTATGAACCGTTAATGACCATCATGACAAGTAAATTACAGAAATTGCGAAAAATTTTAACATATATCACGGACAAACCTATCGTCACCGTTTTGGTTGCTATTCATTTAATTAATTGTCCTTTAATTTCTGTTTTGGGTATTAAATAAATTTCTCAGAGGATTTGATAGTTCATAAAGGTCAATTGTCAATCTTGGAAAAGATGTTGGGGTTTCTGTCGGTCACCAACTGGCTATTTAAGATGGCGGAGATTGGATGCAAAAATTGTTTGACGCATTAAATATTATATTATGAATGGAAAATAAGATCGTATATATTGAAAATGAGAATACTTCTTTGAAAATAAATCTTATTTCATGACTTTCTCATCCATTCATTTTGAACAAGAACCTTGCAAAAAGCCCACATCTTCTAAAATTTAGGCAACAATATAACATCCTCGTGAGTCGAATTGATTGACTTCAGAGTCCAGCCTCAAGAGGCGGGGCCCGAGTATTAAGGCACACCGACAGAGCACGGATGAAACTCGTGAAAGGAGGTGCCTCTCCTCTTCTCCTTTAATGAGGAAAAAGACTTGCCCAAAATTTGAGAATTAAAAATACCCCCTAGGAAATTTGAAAAATCATTTCAATTTTTTTTATTTTATTTTTCCACGAATGATCTTCTTCATAAAAATATGATCGTTTTCATTTCAAATTGCCCCCTTCCCAGAAGTCCTGAATCCTCCAGGCCTAACTGATCCGCCTATCCAACCCCTGCCAGTTTTTTACTATGAAAACTTAGCATGCATGCGCTGGCTGTAGGTGAACCAATCCAAGTTTTGGAATTTGGATGCATAGTTAAGCAAATCTAACCTTGCAGTGGTAAAATACATAATCTTTTTCAATCAAAAGGACGAAGTAAAACTTTTAGCACTAAAATAAGTCATGAAACCGAAATTAACTTATCCGGATGAACAATTTAAAAAATACTGTTAAGACTTTTCTCCCTGGGGAATGAGAGCGACGGAATCCAGTGCTCATGTAAGCTGCAATGCAATTTCCGGAAAAGGCTGCTATTGCTTTAAATGCGGAGGCGACCAAAGACGAAGGTAAAGTAAAGTTTCTTTTCTTTTTAGAAAAAAAAAAAAAAAAAAAAAACCAGGCCATTCGCTCGCCGTGCAAGAGATGATCAGGGTTCCTTCGAGGGACTAGAGGTAGGGGTGGGTTCGACCTGATTGGGGAACTTTATTTGTAAAAGGTCTTTTTTATTTTATCCATTCATCGGTCCGGTTTACAAGGTTAGGTTCTAATTTCGGTTACAAATCTGTTTTTTTAATACTCAAATATAATATTTTTTAAATTTTTATATTATTTTAAATAATGTAAAATAAAACTCGTTTATATTTTAAAATTATAAGTACATATATTATTGTTTATATTATTATATAAAAATATGAAGTATAGACTATTATAACTCAATCATTAAAACTGTTAATATATTATAATCATAGATCATAAGCATATTTATAAGAGTCTTTCGAAAGTCAATGACGTATATATGTAAGTTCATTTAAATTTATACTTCACAAGGTACAAAATTCATTTAAATTTGAATTTGTTAAAATATGTGTGTACATAAGATGTCAAAGACAAAATATAATACATATTATATAATATATATCATACATATATATAATAATGTACCTAATTAATTACCCATATGAGTACCTATGCGGGTTTTTTCTGGGTACCTAGTGTAACTACCTTGCCCATACCAAATTTGTGGTCGCAGGTAATAATTTGTACCCTATCTATACCCATAGGTAACATTTTCTACCCTACCCTACCCAAATTAGGGTCGGCGGGTACCATACCTAAGTTGAACCCCTGACTAGAGACGGTTAGTCCTACTTGCCATTTGAATGCCACGGGGATAAGTAATGAAGTACAACGGGTGTAAGAAATATTGTTGTATGTTGCTAATAAAAAAGATGTCCGATCATTTAAAATATTATAAGAATACAAGGTTTATTTTTTGGAAGCCGAGAGATTCTATTTCATTTTCAAATCAAGTTGTGAACGTATATTTAGAATGTCATGCAATTAAATGAGATGAGATGCTCCCATAAAAAAATTAGATGAAATGGAACCAAATAAGATTTTTCATTCCTAAAAAAATCTCATTTTTAGTATAGGGTGTGTTTTATAAGAGGTAAAATTTTTTAAAAAATTTATTGCAAAAGCTTTTTACTAGGAAAAATATAATGTGACACGAGAAAGTAAATAATTGAAAAATATCACAGTTGTATGTAAAATTATGCATGAATGATTAAAAAATAATGTGATTGTATAGAAAAATATGACATAATAATTGTGAAAAGAAAAATTTTAGTTTGAAAAGTTCTAGTATAAAAAAGATACCTATAATTTATTATCCTTTAACATATAATAATTTTAATATTAAATTTTTATTTTTTATTCTCTATTTAATTCCTTATTTTTTAAAATCTCTTCTCATCTTATTTCATTTCGTGTAATTGGATGATCAAAAAAATTCGACCACATTTTCATCCTTTTTTATGTGATATAACATCTTAGTTACCTAAAAATTTTTCATCAAAAAAAAAAAGTTATCTAAAAATTATCTTTTTGATTGTTACACATGTTTTTAATTATTATTTTAAATTTCTTGTGCAACTACTTTATATATTATATATTTTTTGCTTCTATGAATTATCCATGCCACGTGACATTACTATTTTATTTTTAAAGAAGCTTCTCCTTATTTTTTCTCGGATGTTGAGTCTCCTTGGTTATTTAGAAAAAAGGAGATTTTACAAGGACGAATTTGGAAAAAATGAGAAAATAATGAAATATTATAAAGGTAATTATTATGAATAAAGAGAAAGAAATAAAATATTTAAATGGAAAGATATAAAAATAATTGAAACTTTTTGGTTGACAAGTTAAATATAATAATAGAAAATTAAGATAGTTAAATGTTAGATGTCACATCAAATCGACATGAAATTTTTTTTTTTTTTTTTTTTGCTAGACAAGCATTTACCTTAATTTCAATGAGCACAGCCTCGAGCCCAGCATCAGACAACTAATAACAACAACTTGAAAATGAACAGAGCCTCCAGCCTTAAAAAAATAATAATAACAGCAGAGCCTCATATCATCCAACTTCTACTATATTCATTATTTTTTATTTCGTTTTTAAAATGTTATAATTTGAAAAAAAATTTATAACCAGTTTTGTTAATGTGTCAATAAATTTTTGAAGTAAAATAGTGTTAGAAATAAAAATAACACAAAATAAAAGGGCATGTTTATTTAACACAAAAACTTTTTAAATTAAAACATTTTAATATCAAACTTTTGGTTTTCCACAACTATTATATTTTTAATTTTTTTATATATTCTTATATAACTACCTTAACCTTCAATCATTATTGTACCGTTGACCATATAGCTGACTTATATATTTTAACTTTTATTATTATCTTTATTGTATCAAATTATTTTCTAGTAATTTAAAAATTTTTATGCTAAAAGCTTTTTTATGAAAAAATTTTATCACTCCTCGAATATAACCGAAATAAAATTAAAGCAAATCAACTTTTATAATAGACTTTTTTATATAATATTGTTAATAACCACAATTTCATCTAATAACCTATACTGCAATATATAATTTTGATAATTTATTCATTTGTGTGTATTGGTCTTGCATATATTATTTTCACAAGATAATTTTTATTCTTAGTGGTATACCCTTAAAGAAAAACGATTCAATACAGCTGGCTGTATTTTATATCATTTATTTTTAAATATTTGTTCATATTTAACTTATTTATTGTGTTTAAAATTTTTTATTTAGCTTATATACAAAAATCAAATGAATTGAAAATGTTTCCGATCAATAATTTTAAAAGATATAATTGTAAATATTCTTATATATTTATACTCTTATGAATTATATAGACTCTAAATAATGCGATTTTCCGTGTCATGCAAATATTAATGAAATAAAATATGATTTATAGTTTAGATTCTAGAAAATATCTACAAATCAAAAAATAAAAATTCAACCAATTACACCGATGCAGTCAGTTGTATTGGAGATTACCTCATTATTACGTAAAAATTGGCTCATATTTTTATGAAAAAAAAAAATAAAAAGTACACCCATATACCCATCTTAACAAAAAAATAAAAAATTTAAAAACACACCCATGCGTCCGGCCTAACAATATCAGTCTCCATTTAGAATTAATCCCCTAATCCTGCATGTATATTTTCAGTTGTGATGTTTCCATATTCATTAAAAGTAATTTTAAAGTATTTTTTGCTTACCAAAATTCAAGCATAATTGGACGAATCAGATCAACTTCGCATGTAACGCGACCTGCACCTACGAGATAACCAAATCCTAACTTCTTCGTCTCGACCGCCATGCAAGTACTCAAAAGTTTTTAAACAGCGTTAACATCTTCTTGGAAGTTACCGACATTTTTCTAAACGGTGGTGACTCATTTTTCTCACACGTCCTGCTCATGTGTGATTTTTCGGCTTTTTTCCAGCTGAAAACACAAATGGGTATCGTATTCTCTCATGGAGTAGTAAATAAGTCCAAGACTCCAAGCCAAGGAAAATCAAAAGAAAACGATATTAGCACAGTAAAAAAATAACGTCCGTAATAGAAAATTGACAAGTACCGAGTAAATAAATAAATCTAAAATATATTTTAATAAAAAAGATAATAATTCAAAAGATTGATTGTCGTTGGTAACGACTGTTTTCATTTATAGTCACTGAGATTTTTGGACGACAAGGAATCTAGTGCAGCATTTCCCAATGGTGAACTCGCAACAAAGATTCACAATTGCACCAGCCTTATGAAAAACAAAGACGAAAACAAAGATGCGTACTCCGACACGTGGCAACAGATGATAAGCGGGCTACCGGCTATTTCTTTACCGTAAAAATAGAAATAAAATGAATGCCAATCAAGACCTTAAAATCGCATCTCTGATGATTCAAAGCCTCTTAAATAAGCTTATCTAATAGTCTAACGAAAAAAGTGGTCTGTGCAAAAAGGAAAGAAGACTCTTCGTTGTGGCTATTCTGGAAGGTTGCAGTTGCGTGATGCAGATGCGCCATTCCAACAGCCGGTGCATGGAGTATGGTGAAAAGCCGGAGTAGCGAGCAGCGCTTGATCATCACTAACACAAAAAGCCACTAAAGCCAGTTACTAGATCTGAAAAAACGAAGAAAGCGAGAGAGGAAAGAGTAGAAAAAACGGGAAACGGGAAAATAACCTCAGCTGTACGGATTGCGTCTGGATTTTCGGCACTCCTCTCTCTGTCTCTCTCTCTGCTCTTCTTCCTCGGCTATAAATACTGCCTGCTGGAAATCCCTCTGACTTTCTCTCTGGCTTGCAATGGAAGCTTTTTCCGCCAATGGCGATTGAGAGCAGCAGCCTCCGTCGCTCTCGATGGGGAAGACCGAAGAAGAGCAGGCTCTCGCTGCTCCGGCCGCCGCAGCCACCGACGCCTCGGAGGAGAATGCGGCGCGGCCACGTTGCCGGATCTGGGGATCCGTCAGGTTTCGCTGCGTCATCGCGCTTGTGCTCGGCGTCGCCGTCTTGCTATCCGCTATCTTCTGGCTTCCGCCCTTCTTGAACAGCAATCGGGAGCGCCGCGACCACGACGGAGGTGAGAATCGGGAATTCGAGCATTTTAGGCTGCGGCATTGCTTTCAATCGTTGAATTTTGTGCGGATTCTGGTAGATTTGGAGCTCTGCTGTGGCTGCGATTTCGTTTTGGAAGCTGGCAATTGCAGCATTGCTTTGAATTGTTCGGAATTTGAGGTCTTCTGCTTCCTGTTTCGAAGCAACATGGTGCCTGTGCGTGTGTTGTGTACCGGACAAAGGCCGAACGAACTTTACCTTCCAGATCGATTACCTATAGAGCTGTGGCTCTATTGCATTTACAGTTTTGGAAGACGCTGTTGAGTGGTTTATTATCTGCTTGCTGCTGAAGCATGCATTTCCCTTGCAATTCTTAGCGGCATTAGGGTAATAGGGTTTCTGCTGGACGAAGATAATTTTTGGCAATTTGATGTTCTTGAGATGGTTCACTGATTCAAACCGATGGATCTCAACAAGATGTGCAGACTTGGATTGATTGCTTGTGCGTCTAAGGATCACAGGACGCTAGCTTGTCGTCGCCCCATAGTTTTTATTCAAAGCGAAATTGAGCTTCGAGGACGGTTTAGCGGCTTTGCTTTGGGACTGGTGGACAGGAATTAGGTTATGTTTGATGAACGTGTTCATTTTCCATGGTTCCTTTCTTTGAATTTCTTGGATAAATTGGCTCCTTGAAGGGACTGCTTTAAAAATGGAAGGTGCGGACTCAGTTTTAGCGCATGGCCTGGTCTCACGTCTGTCTTGGTACTGAAATGTGTTCAGTTCCTGAAATAGGAAAAGGGAACAAAAGGCATACAAGCAGTTCCAGAAAATACTCTTCTTAAGATAGTCTGTTTGTTGTGCTCTGAAAGACAACAGCTTGAACAGTCTGTACTCCGCACTCAGAAGGGTTATAGAACGTCTCATTTTTCTCTAGAGTGCAACCCAATTAGCTGGTTGAGATCTTAGGATGTGACCTCCCTAGGAGGCAATAGAGTGCTACAACAAAATTTCTGTAAAAATCATAATGTTGAGTATAACTTACCAAATATCAAGCGTCTCATTTTAACCTGTACAATTTACTCCCACTTCTAATGCCAGTTTTGTAGCTGAATCCACCCACTGCCTTGTGTTGTTTGACTCCAACCTTCATGAATTTAGCCAAAACTTGCTAGATGCCTTCTCTTTCTATGCTTTGCTTTAGTTTAAGGTGTCTTTTTTTTTTTTATTGGTTCTAGTCCCTGGTACAGCCACATTGGGACAATCACATTTTTGCATGTTCCAGGTTTCGAACCTGGGACCGGTGCCTAACCATTGCTCCTCTGGTGCTGGTGGCATTTAAGGTGTCTTTTGTTCTGTGGTAAGTCTTGATAGATGAATAATTTTGCTTCCACCTTTTTTCTTTTTTAAAAAAACGTAAGTTTTTTCTTTTTACATTTTTTTAATTTTTATGCGTTTGAACCCAAAATATGTGCATGCAAGATTCCTTTTTTTCCTTCTCCACAACTAATTTCTTGTGGCCCCTGCCATTTTATGCTCTAAATATTCTCATTTTAGTTACATGCTATATGCATTTGTGGGAAACTTAGTCATTAAGGGTAGGCATAGATGATGCTGTAGTCTTTACTCAACTTTTATATAAGGAGCATGTTTGCCACATACAAAATTTTCCAACCAAAACTTTTCAATCTTTACAACTATCTTAATTTTTATTATTATTTTTTTTTATATCTTCCTATACAACTATCCTAATTTTTAATCATTTCTATATAACTACCTATACAACTAACCTATTTATTTTAACTTTCTTCTTTTTACTCGTCATTACCCCTATCATATCACATCATTTTATACAAATTTGAAAATTTTCACACCAAAAACTTTTCATACAAAAGTTTTATCATTTCCCAAACACACCCAAGATAAACATTATAGCTACTTTCCTTTTTAATCATCATTTTTTTAATTATTCGCTCTATATTTTTCATTATTACCTTGAATGTTCTAATCATTACCCTACTTTTGTTCTAATTACCCATTAAATCCCTCGTGTATTTCATATCTAATTCAATCCCATCTGATTTTGTTGTCAAATTCAAATAGACAAAACTCAAATTAAAAAGAAAGAAAAAGAAAAGGACACTGAGATTGCTGGATGGTCTCGCAACAAAATTCTTGGGAACTGAAAAACATTTGTACTTGGACACAATTGACTAGGTGGAATCATGGAAGAAGTAAACCATAAGTCATTGGATTGTGGATGATGAGCTTTTAATTTAGTATTGAATTAGAATTGAGGTCTTAAATTTGAATATGACAGGCGGCAGACTATCGAGAAAAAGAGCATAGACTAGACCAAATGCTGCTATGCCATTTTTAGGGCCAATAAGTTGTGACCACCGGCTTGTGAAAAATTGCAGCCTCACAAGTGAGTCCCATCATGTTTAATTTGCAGCCTATCATGGATATTTCATTATATAGTATGTATTTTTTATGATAATAAACTATTTTTCCAAGTCGTACAAGATGGATGCTCCATCTCAAGGGAGGTATATTGGGGATGGTGTTAATAATCCTAAGTTTCAATTGGTAAAACTTGTTGTCTGATTCTTTTTGCTATGTCAGTTGTAACATTATTACTATTTTTGGTAATATTTTTCTTGGAGTTGATGGATGAATCATCTCATATGAAACAGATAATATTATATGCCATATTTGATTGACAATATTTGAGAAATTATTTACTACCTCCAGTTTGTTGATAATGTCATATTTTATCCCCAATTTATCAAATGATACAAGAGATATTATTATTTTTATTACGAATTATTGTGCGAAGCCTTTTGCGATTGTGTCTTTGGTTATTTCTTCTCAAACAACTGTGTTAACCTTCCGCATATATCAATGCACATCAAATTTTCATTTGTTAGAATTGCACTAGATTTTTGGGTTGTATGCATGTTCGTTTATGTAGTTTTGTTGGTGAGTAAATGTTGACATTCAAAGTAATACCTTTGGTAGTTATGTTTATCTTTTTTTTTGGATTAAATGCAGTTATGTTTATCTTAATTTATCATGAAGTTTATAATTTTGTTAAAATTTTAATGTTTTTATTTTTCCAATAAAGTTTCCTGATAAAAATGACAACTTTTTTTCTCGGACCTCCAGTTTATCCCTAATTACAGATGAGGAAATTGGTTTTGATGATGAAAAGCAGTTGATGAAATCTCTTGTTTGCCTTCACCCACACTTGGTATCCATGTCCCTCTATTTATCCCCTATTTCTTTGTATCATTCTTTATATATTCGACTATCATCTTCAAATTTTCTATCCAATAAACTTATCTTTTTTTTAAAAAACATCTTTATTTACTTATTTCCAATAATTGGTTAATTACACCCTATTTTCTTTTTATCAATTCATCCCTTTTCAAATTTCATTTCTTTCTCCTATTTTCCTCTCCTTTTCCAATAATTACACCCTATGTCGCTGTATCAATTCCAACAGATTTGTTTTAACCTTTTGGGATACTTACCTCTGAATATTTGTTGTTATTAGAAGACATTTAATTAGCAAACCTCCTTCATCTAACAAGTTGCTGATGTATCTTTCGTTGTTCGTGGGAATCTCTAAGAAACATTGCCTGACTACACCTTTTGGCACTTCTCTCTCCTGTCCTTTGTCATTATGCCACTGTCGTTGAAGGTCTTTTATGCCACTAGCATTGGTATTAAGGTCTCCTTGCCTCAAATCTTTGTCTGAAAGATCAAGATATTCGCATGCATCTTGGATTAAATTGTCTAAACGTTCTCATTTTCCTTCTTCATGTAGTTAACCAGATGACAAGGCATAATATAATACTTTTTTGATAAGGGACTGATGTCCATATCCAGTGCTTGTGAGTTGCGTAAAAAGAAAAAAAAATAAAATAAAAGTTTATGCAGGCATGAGTGTTTTAGATTATTTATTTGTACATGAGACTGCTTAAATACTGACAAAAACTGTCATTTTCAGCCATTAATTACATGAAAACTGACAAAATCTTTCCTTTCCAGCTATAGTAGCCAGTTTCAAGCTGCAAAAGTCAGTCTCTTTTCTGCAAGATAATATTGTGAACCTGCAGAATGACATATCTGAAGAAATTGGTGTTGACAACTCCATGGTACTTACTGCTCTATCTGGCATATAGTATTCTATATGTTTGTTTCTACTATCATACGCAACTCTAATGTGGTTGCATGTGAGTATTGATATGCTGAGTAGTGCACAAACTTCTTCATGTCAAGCATGTATGCCAACCAAATGTCCTGAAATGGTTGGCCCTAGCCTGAAGAATACCGTATGTGAAAAATCAGCAGAATCCATTCATTTTCGTTTCATGCTGTCTTAAACAAAATTGCTGCAGATACATATTCGTCTTTGATATTTTCTGAAAATGGAGACAGTATGTTGTACTCTAAATTGTGGTTGTTTTCATTGGCACAGCCATTCCCATCATGGATGAGACCATCCTGGAACACTCATTTTCAATCTTACACATGCAAAATCTTGCAAAGTGCAAAGCATGAAAGGATCCATACTACATCAAACATTGAATGGGAGACCTTCCAATTTCTAAAAATACTTGGGTGTGATCCTATTATGACAGCGGCGATTTCAACAGATTGGACATTGCATGTTTTCAGTGTTTTGTAATAGCGAAGGCTCATGTTAGGGCTGTTCTTAATATATGCATCTTTACAGTCAATGTAGGAAACCTGTAGCTAGTTTGGGATGAAATAGGAGTCATATTGCCTGTGCGTGCCTTGGGGATGCCATTGAAATACTGCTTTTATTTGCTCCATAATGCTTCATTCACTGGTATTCATGTGGATATATCTGATATACATTTGACCTTGTCTTTCACATTCTCATTCAAAACCAGGTCCTTGTTGAGTCTCTGGAACCTTTAGCTGGATCAAACTGGACTAATGTGGTGTTTGGAGTATGGCCTTATGAGAAGAATTCAACAATATCTTCTGCTGCGCTGAGCATACTCCGTTCCTACTTCGTGTTCTTCGTTGTACATCAGCCCAACCTTCACCTTGGTCCATTATTTGGTGATCCCTCTTTCTTTCAGGTGCTAAAATTTCCAGGTGGAATCACTGTAATTCCTCCACAAAGTGGATTTCCTCTGCAGAAAGGGCAAGTTGTTTTCAACTTCACTTTAAATTTCTGCATTTATCAAATACAAGGGATATTTGATAAGTTGCAGTACCAGCTGAAGTCGGGCTTACATCTCACTGCATTTGAGGTTTGTGCATGTGTTTTCTAATTAGTTTTTAGAATTCTTTGATTTTTATGCATATTTTCCTCCTTTTCCCTTCTCTTCACCACGACCACCTACTCACCCACCCACACACAAAATTGTGCGTTTGTTTACAAATAAAAAATAAAAAAATCACTTTCTATACCTATTTTATTTTTTAATTATTTCTTCACGTATTTTTATACAACTATCCTACTATTCAATCATTTCTATGCAACTATCTATACAACTAACTTGCCTATGTTAACTTTTTATTTCTCATTATTACCTCTATCATATCTTATTAATTTCTCCTATTTTAAAAATTTTTCATCCAAAAATTTTATCACTTCCTAAACACACCCTTAATAGGGTGTTGCAAATATTCATTTCGGTAGGCTTGTCAATGATATTAGTTCTTCCCTAAATTTTATTTAATATGGTGTTGCAAATCTTCCCTTCACTTCACAAACCCGTTCCAGTTTTCCAGTTTAGATTGTTCCTACACTTGGTAGGCTTGTCAGTGATTTTGCTGAACTCTCATCACAAAAGTCACTTTTTTGGGAATGCAGGCATGTCATTGAGCCATGCTATTACAAAAATGTTGCCTGATCTTATTAATCATTTGGGATGCACGTGAAATCATGTGGGTGAAAATTCTGCCCGAACCTCTTTCTGAAATCCAGTCATTTTGAACTGTTTTGCCAACATGTGTAGTGACTGGATTAATTATTGGGCACAGCCGTCTGCAAGTTTAGCTTTGATTTTTAACTAACCATCTGGGGCGTGCATAGCAAATGAGAGGCAAGGTCTTTTATTTCACTTGTGCAGAATGATTGCACATTGACACTTTAGAAGAAAGATCATTTTAGTTTAATGTTGTCAGTGAAAGTTATGTTCTAACACCCTAATGAATTTGCTACATCTTATGGGGGTGCAGAATTTATATCTCGAGTTGACAAATTTACATGGTTCAACGGTAGATCGTCCAATTATAGTGCAGGCGTCAGTCTTGCTTGCTGTTCGTGATCTTCGTAGGCTGAGGCAGTTGGTTCAAGACATCAGGGGATCTCCTGCTAGAAACCTTGGTCTCAATCACACTGTTTTTGGCAAAGTAAAGCAGATTCGACTATCCTCAACTTTTGAAAACACTACCAGTGGCAGTAATGGTAGCAGCATATCATCATCGCCTAGTCCAGCCCCTTCACCTCATTCAAATCACCGCCACCGCCACCACCATCATCACCACCATCAACATCACCTTCCGGATGTTGAACTGAGTCCTGCACCTACACCCCAATTTGATCACAGATCTCCAAGTCCAGCTCCTTGTCAATATCGATTTCCAAGAGAACCAAGTGCCAGCGGCTCAATTCCAACTGTTGCTCCAACAGTTCCTCCCCTCCCTTCTTTTATGTCACCACCCCTCAATGGAGACCCACCTGCTCCTGTCTCAGACTCGCCATCACCATCTTCATCTCCTCTTCCAGCTGTGGTTTTGGGTCATTCTCAACCTCCAAGCAAGATTACTGCACACATAGAGCCTCCTGATGCAACACCTTCTTTTCAACCATTGCCATCATCTTCATGTAAGTGTTTTCTTCGCTGGGTTCTTTTGAAGCATACTTTATTTTGAATTTCATACTCTTGTAAATATTTAAGATGCTGCTTGTGAATTCTTCAGCATGCTCAAAACATTTCAATGCTATTGACACTAAAGTCTTGTGTTGTGCAGCTCTTGTTGCTGGTTTCCGTGCTGTTCAATTGTCTGTATCCACCTGCATGTTACTCCTATGTTTGTTAATGCATCTTTGACAGACAAGGAAAAGGCATCTCTTTTTTCCTGGTTTCAGTGGCCTCCCTGCACCTGAGAGAGCAACTTAAGAGTCTCCAGCAATGCCAAAGGACCAGAGCTAGCTTTGCTGTGAGTTAGACATCATAAACAAGCAGATGGCCCTTATATTCAGATCATACTTTTTTATGTGTAAATATGAAGAATATAACTTGTGCAGCAGTGGTGTTGTAGGTCAAAGCCACAGAGGTGGCGGGCCCTTGTGAAAAACATATCTCTGCTGTCCTGTGTATGACTTCTATCTCGCGGAAATTAAGTGGGAAGAAAAGAAGAGCTGACCCCTTCTTCCTGTCCCTAGTCTGGCAGTGTCACGGACATGGTTGTTGTGTAATTTTCACCATTCTTGTGTTGTCATGCGCTCAGGTTTTGGCTATGTGCTGCAAGTGGCTTCTCGCCTTCTCCGGCACCAGCGAGAGGACAATGCAAAGCTGCTACTGCTGACGATTTCACTCTCCATGAGATCAGGGTGTACGGTGAATTGTGATATGGGTCCTAACCTGCCCTATCATTCCCCTTCAATTGCAGAAAGGTATAAAGAGGAGAGACAACAAGCCATTGCGTGCTTGGAACATTCGTTACAGCAGTCTTGCTACTTATTTCTAAACTCTGATTTTTGTTTTCTATTTCACACGGTGGAAATTAACCACGAAATATTGTTAAGAAAGGGGACTTAATCTAACATCAGATTAGATACCGTATATAGCAAGCAAGATTTTAAACATAATCCGTGGAGGATTGCTGGTATTCTTAAAAAACATAACCAATGGAAGATCGCAAAAAACTTTTTAACCATAATCTGTGGTAGATTCTGATGGATGTATTGGTGCTACCTGATTGGAGATGTTCTCTTTTATTCCGCTTTCTCTGGCTGCAGCATCTCCGGCTCCGGCTTTCCTTTATGCCTTCCAGCAGCCATGATATCGGAGGTTATGTCAGCCGTAAACTGATCAGCCACAGACCGGGCCACCTGCCTCTAATACAGGCAGGTAGGTGCATACCTGTACCTGCTGGGAAGGAGTGCTTTTGGCAGATCTCCTGACATAGAGTGTCTAGATGACGCGGACTACCATTTTCATGGCATGGATTTCCCCTTACAGACGGAGTCTCTCTCATCTTCTCTGGCTGGAGGCTTGGAGCCTGGGAAGATGCGGCGAGGGCGGCACCCCGAACTGCCTTGGTATAGAATGACATGAGATGAGACCACGTGGAGAGTCGGCGACTGCTGATGGTTTGGTTCTCTCGCTTGGCCGGCTCACTTCACGCGGACCTGATCGAAACACAGGGATTGTGTTAGGAATGAAAATAAAAGAAGGAAATACACACGCATAGCCCCTTTAAAATTAAATATTTTGATCGTTAATAGAATATCCAATTTATTTATTATATTTAATATTATTTATTTATTTACGAGACTAAGTTTCATCTGAATTAAATATATTTATGTGCCACACTTGTTTAAAAATATATATATATTCATCTGTAAATTATGAAAATTATTTAGATCCATTTACACATGTATTAGAATGTAATAATGTTTTATAGAATCATTTATTCATATAAAAATGATATTCGAGACAATTTAAATGTCAAAAATACTATTTTAAAATTGATATTTTAACATTTTTCATAATTTACACATGAATATATACATTTTTTAACAAATGTGACTCATAAACATATTTAGTCGGGATGAAATTCAAACTACGGATTAGGTTTTTTACAAAGGACTAAAATTTTAAATTTTAAAGAACTCAATTACATAAGTTCGAAGTGGAGCTAATATATATGAGAAATATTTAAGTGCAGCGCTGCTGAAATGGGTCATACATGATGATTAAATTAGAACTAATCCACCCATGGTATTTAGAATCATATATTATATTACTATACTAATGTTCATCATAATCGGGTATATGTATGAAACTCATTTGAAAAGTGATACGAATTCAACATAATAAAATAGTTTGATATAAATAACAACTTTAAAGTGGTTTCTTCAACATATAAATTATTTGCTAGAAAATTTATATATGGATAAATGATTATATAAAGTTTCATTGCATTTTAATATATGTGGGGCTCATTTTTTGGGCAACCGTAGCACTATTCCGATGTAGTGAAATATTTAGCTGCAACTTCACTGCACCACAATTACGGCGCAATTATCTTAAAATGGGCTTCATGTATATATACAGTCCCGCTTCTATGAAACCCTCTGTCTATGTAACTTCCTCTGTTTTTAAAATCTTGATAGTCGATGGAAAATCTACTCCATCCATTGTGTTTAACATCATTTCTAGTATATTAGAAACCTTTTCATTTTTTAAATTTTATTATATCTTGGTCCTATCTATAAAAGTGTAAAATCAACATAATAAAATAGTTCAATATTAGAACATCAACTTTAAAGCAGTATTTTCAATATCTAAACTATTTAAAATATCAATAATATGTAGATAGATGATCCTATAAGGTATTGTTACATTTTAATACAAGTGTGAATGGGTATAAGCATTTTTAATAATTTATACATGAATATACGTATTTTTGAGCAAATGTGGCCCAGCCTATACTTGATTTGGATGAAACTTGGTCTCCTAACTAAACAAATGGTATTCAATATAATAAATAGATTGAATTTTTCATCAATGACTAATATCTTGAAATTTAAGAAGGTTACATGAGACTGCTTCTATGTAACTTAGTTACATAAGTCCACAGGTTACATAGAAGAAGACCTATGTAACCTTTTTAAAATCTAAGATTTTGTTCTTTGATAAAAATCTAATCTATTCATTGTATTTAACATTATTTATTTATCTAGGAAATCGAGCTTCATCTCTATGAAGTATGTTTATGAGTTACATTTGTTCAAAAATATATATATTCATGTGTAAATTATGAAAAATGTTTAAATTTATTTACATATGTATTAGAATGTAATAATACTTTATAGAATCATTTATTCACATAAAAATGATATTTTAGACGGTTTAGATGTAGAAAATATTACTTTAAAATTAATATTTTAACATTTTTCATAATTTATACATGAATATATATTTTTTCTAACAAATGTGGTCTACAAACATACTTTATTGGGATGAAACTTGATCCCCTTGATAAAAAAAATGATGTTAGATACAATTAATGGGTTAAATTTTTCATCAAGGATTAAAATCTTCGATTTTAAAGGGGTTACATAGCTTTAGTTCTATATAACAAATATAAAAGAGGGAACTTTTTCTGTGCGGTGAAATTGCACAATAATTAAAGGTACATTTGGCACAAAATAGGCCCTATTAGTACTTAAATTTATCGATAATTTATACAATCACTTATCTTTATAAATTTTATAGCAAATAATTTAAATGTCGAAAAACAACTTTAAAGTTGTTATTTATATTAAATTATTTTATTACGTTGAATTTATACTATTTTCAGATGGAGTCCATGCTCATATCTAATTAGGATAAAAATTGGCATGATAATAGAATACATAATTCTAAATATGACGGGTGGAGTAGTTTATAACTTATGATCATATGAGGTCTATTTTTGAGATAACTGCACAATAATTATGGTGAAGTAAAGCTGCAATTAAATATTTCTCATGTATATATATATATATATAAGAGTCTTTCTTGGACATGGAAGTTGCACCATAATTAACGGTACATTTGGCTCAAAATGGGCCCTACATGTACTTAAATGTGTTGATATTTTATACAATCATTTGTCTATATATAAATTTTATAGCCAATGATTTTCATGTTGAAAAAATAACTTTAAAGTTGTTATTTACATCAAAATATTTTATTACATTGAATTTGCACCATTTTTAGATGAGATCCATACACATATTTAATTAGAATGAAAATTGGTATGATAATTAAATACATATATAAATATATATATTTATATATATTGGCTTCTATACGTCCGGATGTACCAATTCACTTCAATACTTCTTTCTAGTTTAGGCTCTATTTTGATGATTTTGTTAAATCAAATGTGTCCATCGTATTTAGCACAATTTATTTTATTTCAATATCAAAAATTATATCAATTGGATGTATGTGTCCGTCTCATCTTCTGAAAATGTATAAAATTATATACAAATTAGAAAATCACTTGAATCCATATAGCAAAGTTTTAGAATATTATAGAATTTTATAGAATTATTAATCTAGGTAGGATGAATATTGTAAATGTCTTCGATATTAAATTAAGATCTCACGAGTCCTTATAATAAACAATTCATTTTTTATAGCTTTAAAGTCACTTTTAAGTGATGGTTAATTTTGAGAATAATGCAAGTCATGGATTTAGAAAATTTTTGATATCTAAATAAAATAAATAGTATTATACAAGAGATGAATTGGATTTAACAAAATCATTAAGTAGGGCCTAAACTAGATAGGAGTAAAGAAAAGAATTAGTACATCTGGATATATAGAAGCTGGACTATATATATATATATGTATATATATGTATATATATATATATTGGAATTTAGAAACGATAAATAGTATTGTTATACACTTGAAGTGGAAAGAATGATATTTAAAAAATAAGAAAAGTAGTATTGTCATGTGTTGAAAATAAAAAATAATATTGGGAATGTAAAATTATTTTTGTGAAAAAGTGTTTTCATGTATTGAGAATGAAAAACAGCGTATCATGATTGAGAAAAAAATTGTATTAAAATTAAAAAGAGTATATTCTTATTTTTCGGATGAGAAAAGTATTTTAGAAAATAGAATATATCCTATCTAAGTTGATAACAGATCCTACAACTATCGATGAAGAAGAGATGATTATTAATTTATTATTATCATATATCGTTATGCACTAATACTGAGATTTTTGGATTGGGAGGCCACTTTCCTTCATGGTCTTGATGATTTTGCTATATTTCGGTGAAGATGATGTTGCTAATTTGCAAAATCTTCCATGTTAAATATTTTAAATTTCATATTTTTACATTTAAACTCTTTACCATTAATTAATTGGTTTGTGGAGGATTGTGGTACTGTGTTCCATTTTACAATATTTGATGAGTCAAAAGTGATTCGGAATATAGTTTTGCAATCATGAAAATACACAAGGGCCTCTTTTGGAAAAGGAATACAGCCCATTGATTGCCAAAGGCAAGGTCCGGTGAAACACAAGCACGCAACGGTGATGAACCATTGTTGTAAGTCGCAACAGTCCTCCCCGCAGCGAATTATCTGCAGCTTCATTGGGATAACAGTGGTACAAGTAACGATCTGTGGTGGTGACGAGTGAGTGGCTGCTCTGAATTCCAGTGGAGCAATGGCAATTTCTGCTCCAGTTACGTCTCTCCGGTACCTCCCTCTCGCGACCCGCTGCCGTCCGCCCGCCTTGACTTTCCCATCGCGGCTTGGCCATTGTCAGAAGCAGCTGCGACTCCGCTGTCCCAGACCTTTGAAATGCTTCTGCTCCCAGCGCCAATACTCGCAAGACTTCGAGAGGCTCTTCTCTAACCTCAACCAAGCCACTCTCAAACGAGAGCCAGGTCCGTTCGTATTCCCAATTGCACCGCTTCCTCGCCACTGTTCCAACTTTTTACTGTACTCCTTGTAGTTGTACCAACTGAAAGAAAGAAAGAAACCAACCTATGCGGGGTCCACTGATATCTGCAATCCTCGCCGTCTATAGTTTTCACTTTTCACTCCTCAGCTTACCCCATCCACCCAAGATGTGGATTGGACCATTGCAATTGCCTGGTTCATTACCCTTTTCTTGTGGGCCCATATGACGATGACGACGATGATGATGCATTTGTGTGGCGCAAATCAGTGCGAGATGAGAGTTGACATTTTGTTGCCTTTGGCTGTCTCTTTTTTGTTTGTTTGTCAGGAAGCCTCACCAGCGCCATCTTTCTCGTTGCTGGCACCACGGTATGTGAATTTTTTTTTTTTTTTTGGTCCATGAAGTCGTACACACACGCAATGATTGCAAACAACATGCAGTTATGCATTGCATGGAGATTTTCAGCTAAGTTCAATGTGCATATGATTGTAGTAGCAAATTAGCTAGTTCAAGATTTTAGAATAGTTTTTCTTTTCTTCGCTTTTCTTTTTAAATATGTGGGAATCAGTTTATATTTGCTTGGGGACCTGGGGTATATGATTTTATGGCAATTTTTTGACTCTCTTGCTTTCTGGCTTTCAATGAAGAAGAATCTGTGAGGCCGCTGTTCATATTATTATTATTATTTCATTGTGTTGGTGTTGTGCCTTGTGAGTGGTGAGGCAGTAATCCACATCCATCATTAGAAGTTTCTTTGCTTGTCATGGATGGTTTTAAAAGTTCTTAAAATTAATGAATGAGCTGCCCTGTTTTAGGATGCTAAGGAGAGTCTTTTTCAGAATACTGCAGCATTTCAACTTTCAAAATAGGCTTCTTATAATACCTTTATTTGGATGTACGTGGGGAAATATTTTTTTTAATCATTTGATTGGGTCAGTTGCCAATTTCTTATTCCTTTCAATATTTATCCAAACACCAACAAAGTTTATAGGTAGGCGCAGGTATTCTTGCTCTCCCTGCTGTTACTCAAGAAGCTGGATTTCTGGCATCTGCAATTGCCTGCACACTTTGCTGGATTTATATGGTAATGGTCTAAACTTCTTTCATAATTCAGTGATACTACTTGGAATGAATTCCTACTAATGCTTTGCACGCCCACATCAACACACACAAGAGTCATTTTTGCTGATTTCACATGTGGTTGGGGTTGTCTGTTAATGTGTTTTAATCTGTTCATCATGATGTGCAAGTGGGGTATGACTTGGGCTATTTTACCCTAATCAAACTGATCCAATCTGGAAAGTTGGATAGGCTAGCTCACTGGTTCAGTTGGGTCAGAATTCCAGATTAGGTTGGTTGTAATCAACCTTGGTGGATTTTATTCATTAATTAATTTACGATCTCGCAATTTATTTTATTTATCACGGTTTCTCAACCTTATATGCCATTGTTAGCTTTTGATATGCACAGATCAAAACCAATCTGATTCAACCTTAGCTATGCCCAGGATCCTATTTTGATTTGGTTGTTTTCAGAAAGACCTAATCTAACCTCACTTGGTCTGAGTGCATGGATGGATCTTCACAGAGTTTGGTGGAGGCACTCAGTGCCCACCAAATTAAAATATACACCCCAAAATATACTTTTTTTTTTCCATGGATGACTCCCTAATGTCATGGATCTTGGGACTTGGTACAGCCCTGTTTGTAGATGTGTTGTGCATCAGTTTGACCCCTTCAGCCTAACAAATCTCTCCAAGTTGCATGCGCCCATCTGGCCCTATGCTCAAGGCTATCCATGGTATCAGAATCACCTACTGATGATTGGGATCATTCTACATATGATTGGGATCATCAATTTAGAATGCTGACAATATCATTAATAATTCTAACCGATGCTTATGATGTAGTGGATGTTCTGCATATCTAGAGGAGTTGCTCATTACTGAACTGCAAGCCATAGCAATGCCTAAACTGCAATTTCAATGTAGGTTGTGACGGGGTTGCTGATTGCTGAAGTAAATGTAAACACAATGTGCGAGCTGGGTTCTGGAGGTGTCTCATTGGTAATTTTTATTTTCATTCCAAATTTTAACTCCGAGGTCCTCTGGTTGCACAAACAATAAAAGAAAAGTAGTAGAAAGAAGTTCAGCCTTGGACCTGGAAAGTGTTTAGTTCCAAAGATCGATATCAACATTTGACTGTAGATCTGGACGTAGTAATGCTTCAGATGAAACACAATATTCACTGAGAAATCAACTTAGTCTTCCATACAAAGTGGTGCTATTAATTAATCATGCCTTCGACTAAGTTGCTAACAGTTGGAAAATGACATTTTTTGTTTGCAATGATCATGCCATTGAAGATTCATGCAAGTTCTAGCATAAGAATGTCCTAGTAATTTATTGCTCTGTAATTTTGTAATGATTGAGAATGCAGTTATTAAGCTTCTGATGTTTACTTGTATCTGATAATTCATCTATCTTCTTCTTTCCTCTCTCTCTCTCTCTCTCGTTGCTGCAGGTGTCAATGGCTGAGAGAACTCTTGGAAAGCTTGGAGTTCAGATTTCTTGGTATGCTAATTAGTGAATCAGATTTATGATTTTTTATTATAGCGTAGATGCCTGGACAGTTTATTATCTGAAATCTTCCTTGTTGACTAAGTACATGTATGTATATTCAAGGCATGCATATTTATCTCGGCACTTGATTAGCAGTCTCAAGTTAACTGCATCATCATCATTTATTAAGCCTTGCAACAAGTGGTGGGGTTAGCTTGATGTATCATTTCATCGTCTTTTTACCCATCTAGTTACAACTGTGAACAAAATGAGCTCAAGTTTAATAAAGTAGTTTTCTTCCCAGGCTTGGGTTGATTTTAATGTTTGTCAGCCAAATCTATTGAGCTCAAGCTTAGCTTTTCCTGAAAAAGCAAGGCTTCATTATTCACTTTGCTTATCCATGGGTATTGGATAAGAATATGCAAATATTATATTTTTTATGGAAAATATGTATGCATATAAATATAACCCAAACCACACAGGATTGACGAGTCCAAGAACAGAAAGTTTTTACAAAGGTTTGGAGGGCTTCACCACCATCTCGCACATGATTCTGTGCTTGTAACTACAAAAGCAACAAGGCAATGAGCCACCTCGTTACCTGATCTGAGCATGTCTAAGAAATTTACCGAGCACATCAACACCTACATGGTCTCGATCTCTTCTAAGATTGTTCCCACCATGGATTGGACCGAGTATCCACCCTTCAGGTAGCTCATTAATTCTAAAAGTCACTCTCCAGATCAAGATCTTGCAAGTTCATCTCCCCACCCCAACTAAGTCCATACCATAGGGCTAGAGCCTCCATTGTGAGTGTATCTGTAGTTCCTTCTAGCTTCCAGCACTTAATTGCCAAAGAGCCTCCCTCTGAATCTCTTAGAACCGCCTCTAGACCTGTGCTCTCCTCCCTTATGTTCCTTCTAGCATCAACATTGATCTTGAATCTTCCCCTTCTAGTTTAGCCCACTGAGTTGTCAATGCCCTCTCCATTAGCTCTAATGAACCTAGTAACTTTGCATGCTTGATTTGGTCCGAGTAGCTTCTGCACTAGTCCAGTGTGTTTCCCAAATCTGGTGGAGGAAACCCCTACCAAGCTCTCTCTGATACCAAATTCTCTAGCAGAACAACAAGAAGAGAGCAAGTTTTTCGTCCTCCTTTGCCCCTGCCAAACTCCTGAAGAATGCACGCTAGAGCCTTCCTATGAGTCCAAACGTTTCTCAATGGGATGAGATTTTCTCTGTTTTCCAACACCTTATCAAATCACACAAAAGGTGGTTAATATCTTCCTTTAAACTTCCTCACAATACACATTTTGGGTCCACTGTGATGCCTCTCTGAATAAGGTTGCACTTTGTGAGCAGAGCATTCCTAATCAAGCACCATCCTTTGGGGGTTGGCCTTTGCTTTCCAAATTTTCCTGAGAGTCCCAGCTTCCAACTTGTTTCCATGAGTGTCTTCCTCTGGTCATACCTGTAAAAGAGAATAGGTTAGGCATAATCAACCTGTAGGCTGCTTTCACCCTGAAAGAACCTTCAACCTCTGGCTTCCAGAGCCACGAGTCGGCTGTGGGCTGTGAAGGGATAGAGATTAGATTGTTTCTCCTCCACCCAGGCTTCCCTGCAGCTGTCAATATCGTTCCGTTGTTCTATTTCCTATCCATTTGGTTAATGAAGCTGCCCACCTTTGCATTCTGTGTGATATATTCAGGCAACAACCCAATCAACCTGATTCTTTCCCAAGCCCATCTTCATGGAAAAACTCACCCTTTGTCCGTCTCCAATCCTCCACCTCCCCCCTTCCCGAATGACAACTCTAGCTTTCAATATACACTTCTAGGTGTATGAATCACTCAGTCTTTCTCTGCACTCCCAAATGTTTCCATTTGCAAAATACTTTCTTTTAAGGATTTTAAAACACAACAAACTTGTATCCACCTAGAAGCATTGGAACTATTTTGCTAGCAAGGCATAGTTGAAAGCTATTATATCTCTAAAACCCAGTCCCCTGCTGCTTTTGGGATGCACATCTCTCTCCATGATACCCAACTGATTTTTCTCTTTCCCATAATCTCACCCCACCAGAATATGCTAATTAAACTATTAATTTCATTGCATATTCCTTTTGGGAGGAGAAAAATGCTCATCATATAGCATGGGATTGCCTTTATAAGCACTTCCTTGCCACCCGCAGAGAGAAAGCATTCCTTCCATCCATTTATTTTTCTCCATATGCATTCCTTTTTCCCTCTAAAAACCACATTCATTAACTTGCTCAACCAAGTAAGAAGTCCCATATAGGAATTTTCCTTTATGCCAGACCACGGTTTTGAAAATCGGGCGTATCGGATCCAATACGCTTGCATCAAACATCGCCTGTATGCTATGTGCCCCCAAAACAGATTAGGGTAAGGGTTTGATGCAATATTGGTCGATATCGGACCCATATCAGGGTGTATCAAGCGTATTGTGTATCGAATTCTGTATCAGGTCATCCTTTAAAGCCCAGATCCCAACGTCCTTTGAATTGCTTCTCTATTTGCACTGATAAGTAGGGCAGTCTTATTAATATTGACAGCTCGTCCAGAGCACTCACTATAGACCTGCAAAATATCAAAAAGCTTGGAGGTCTCTGTCTGATTCACTCTCACAAACAGTAGGGCATCATCTACGAAGAATAAATGCGAGATAATTGATCCATTAGGGGAGATCGACAATCCCAACATAAGTGTCTCTTGATTCATGTCCTCAATCAGCCAAGATAAGCCTTTATTGCATATGATGAAGAGGTATGGGGAGAGCAGGTCCCCCCGCTAGAGTCCCCTACTTGGGCAAAAGTATTCTGATTTATGCCCATTGATATTGACCCTGTATCTGACTGAATAAAGGCAATTTCTGATCCATTCAATCCATGTTTCGCTAAAATTCATCTTCCGCATCATTTTGAATAGGAAAGTCCATTCCACCAGATCGTATGGTGAACATGTCAAGTTTGATGGCAACATCTTCCCTTTTCCCTTCTTCCTTCAACTTAGGTGGTTGATTGCCTTTAGGCTATAAGCATATTATCTATGATAAGAAAATCAGGCACGAAAGCAAAGATTATGTCCTTAAGTCATACCTTCAATCTATTCACCAAGATTTTGGAAAGGAATTTATAAGCAACATAACATAGGTTGATCGGTCTAAAATCCACCATTTTGCTTGCTTTTCTCTTCTTTGGAATAAGCACAATTGTGGTAGTGTTCAGAAGTTGAAGTTGATTGCATAGTTGATCCTTCTGCTTGCCATCCATAAAGGCTTTACACAGAACAAAAATATCTTTACCAACTGCCTCCCAATGCCTCTGGTAGAAAGTCACATACATCCTGTATGGTCGTAGGGCTTTTAGCTGGTTCATCCCTTTGACAACTCTGACCACTTCCTCCCCACTGAGAGGTCTGATTAGAAAATCGCGATTAGCCTCAGAAAACCTTCTATTGCATTTACCAGTTATTCTTTCCACTCCCCCACAGTGTTAATGTTGTGAAACAGACTTTTGATGTATTCCACCGCCACATCCTCCATCCCTTTTTGATCATGAAACCACTCCCCAGTGCCATCTTGTAGCCCCTCGATCAGATCTCTTCTCCGATCAATGCCACATGATGGAAGAAAGAAATATTGTTGTTTCCCAAGTGCATCCAGTGGGTCTTTGGTCTTTGCTTCCATAATATCTCCTCATCCTCAGCCAGCCTATTGATCTCAACTGATTTTATTTTGTCATCTCAAAAATTAGATGCTGGTTAGAGTTTAAAGTTGTGAAGTTCAGCCTCTTTTTGCTCAAGGATTTCTGGATATACCCTCTCCTCTTCTTGTTCCACTCCGTCAACCTCCCTCCACAAAGCTTAATTTTCCTGCTCACCTGTTCGTAAGCAGAAGCACCTCTTCCTCACCGTCTTGTATCTTAACCCCCATTTTTCCCTCTATCACCCTTCTCCCCTCAGGTATCCTTGTAGGGCCCCTCCCCCACCCCCCAAAATAAAATAGGTTACTCTGACCCTAGTTATACCCCTGATTTCTGCTTGTTTCATGTACCCATTCATAATCTTCGTCAAACAAATCCTCCCCATCCTCCTTCCTAGTTGTCCTTTCTCCCCACATCACCTCTTCGTATTCCATCATCCTTGTGCCTTCAGTGTCCTCCGTGACTGCACCCACTATATTTCTATCCACACCAATCATCCATTTATCGCTTTTGAAAGTAGACAGTGGTGCCGCTGCGTAGGATTTTGGGAATATTCCATTACTAGATCCTGCACCCCCTTTCAATCCTACAGTTTTTGACCCTGCTCTCGGGAAAATACCGTAAGGCAGGTTTGTTTCACATAAATCCTTTCCTTCTGCATTCTACTCACATTCTTAGACGTGTGACCTAGCTTGCCACATAGATACAAAAAATTGGTACCCTTTCATACTGGAAAGGATCCCATTTATTTGAAGATGAGCTGCATTCGACAAAAACTCCTCTCCTAAATGGAGCATTAACATTAAACTCCACATCAATCCTCAAGCAGGAGTCCAACACTGACATCTCATGGAAAAACCCGAAAGAGTTACCTATCAATTCCCCCAGTGCCGTCCTTGTCGACGAGGAATGACAGTTCCTTTGTGTGAAGCCAGATGGGCGTAGTGTAAAGATCCAGTTCTTCTCTTCTAACTGGTGAGATTAGGTCTGTAATATGCAGAATCTTCCGATTGTACTACCACAGACATCCTTGTAGCACCTGATGCTTGTCTTCCTCTGCTTTGAAGGAGATCCAAAACAGATTTTCATCCACTTTGTTGCAGATTATCACCCCTTTTGTTCTCCAAAATCTCCTCATTGAAGCCTTAAATAACTCTCTATTACAGCTTCTATTCGACCAGAGAGAGCACAATATTGCTGGTTTTTGTTCTGGTTCAATCATCAGGAGGGCTTCCTCCTCTATTGCCAACATTCGGATCTCCTTTAGTAGCAGAGATTCCCCTTCCAGAGCCATTCCTTCCAAGTTGCTATGAGTCTGTACTGCCTCTCCAATCCCGAGTATTTAGATCCTAAGAAATTAAACCCTAGCTGCTATTAACCCGACAACAGGAACACCTTCATAAGTCAGTGCGCGTGCAAATATGTTCGCCTTGTAGGAACGACAAGAGAAGGAACTTCTGATCTCAAACAGCCACAAACATTGTATTTATGTACAAGAATATGTAAATATATGTACCATGAATAGGGTAGTAATTCAATACTTACTATAAGCATGGAGACTTATCCTTGATTTTTAGAATCTAAATCATGTATCATGTTATCCATGCGCATTTATTTATGATTCCAAAATTACATTTATTGCAAACTTTTATAACTATGGGGCTGTTTGGCAAAGGTTAAAACTATGTGACAAGTTTTAATAACCCGTGTAAATTTTGATTATATTAAATGTGGCTGGCAAATATGAGGTGCAATTGTTGCATGGCTGCACTAAATGCCTCCGCCTTACAGACTGAATTTGTTGCTGTTGCAAAAGAAAATTTGCTTGTTCTATGGCTGGGCGTGTGTGGCGGTACTTGGCTTTGGCTTTGGCTTTGGTTGGATTAGATGGCCATACGGTTGGCAAAAGGTAGCTGTTTTTAAATGAAGCTTGGCAAACATGAAATGACAACTTTCCTTCACTGGCCACCCAGATTGAGTTTTACAATAATGCATGAGTTTTGCGGTTTGCCAAACAGACCCTATGTATTATACATTTTTGAAAATTTTAATCGGCATATGTTCACTAAAAAGTGCTATTTTTGACAAGATAAGTTTTCAATTAAAATTATTTTCGGTAGCATGATAAGACAAGATGAGTTAAACACGATGAATAGTTTAGATTTTAAAAAAATTATTCTTTAAAAAAAAAAAACAAACAAACTAAGGGTAAGTATGGAGTCTCCATGCTTGCGGTAAATACTGAATCATTTACCTTTATGGATATGCCTTGGATTATGCATGTTCTAATATTGGATCATATATAAATCTTGTTTGCCTTGGGTTTGCTTAAACTTGATTTTGAATTAGGGTTTACTACTGAAGCTCAAGCATTTGCTTAGCTGAAGTTAAAATTTAGTATATTCGAAGCTCAAACAGAGCTCAAGCTTTGGCGTATCTTCGTTTGCAAGGCATCTGTTTTTTTTTTTTTTTTTTTTCCACTTTTCGTTATTGTATTTCAGAAAATGTCCTAATGGTGTATTTTAAGAAGCAGCAGCGATGAACAACTTCTCTTTCTGAAAAATTACAGTTTCATGTTTGAAGTGGTAGCATATGGAGTAAATGTATCACACTATCAACCTCCGGACAAACAATCTTTTCTGATTGCATGCTGGACCAACCCATATTGAATTGATCCGTAATTGTGGGGATGATTATGTCAAGTGTGGAGGTTCTTCAATGCAGGGGCTAGTGTATTTGCAAGGGTGTTTGGCGTTAAATAAAATGAAGGCATGTGATATGAGATCCCTTGTACAATTCATTCAGGCTAAAATTGAAGTCAGTTTCTATTTTTATGGGCATTACAAACTGGTTGTCTTTATTTACTTTTAGATACTTCAGTTGAATCTCATGTGATATGCAAGTCTTGACCATTAACATGATGCCTAATTTGCTTCTGTTGCAGCTGGACATATATATTTATACACTATGCCCTTCTAGTGGCATATGTGGCTCGTTCTTCAGATATTTTGACAAATTTCCTGGGCATCCCATTGTAAGAACCATGACTCCTTTGCTGCTTTAGTGCCTTGTGTTGCAGAATAAGACTTATCTAATGTAAAGATAATTTTATTATTTTCATATGCATGGAACTCTTTCAACATTATCTGCACCATGCATGCTTCGATGGAACTTCAATTCTATATTGTTATATCCTTACACATCATCACCCTCAAGTTTTCCATCGCGTGAAAAGTAGTCTACCATCGCAGATGTAGCCATTCATTTTCTTTCAGTTCATTTCATGTACATACGAGGTTACTAATGTGTGATGGCATTCAGTTCCACCAAGCGAACCATTTAGAAACCAATCAGTATACATGTAGATAACTTCTTGTGTTGTACCCTGCCACCATGTGTGAGTCAGAAAAATCACTTATGGTGATTTCCATGGGTTTCTACCACTTTCACATCTTATGATAATTTGATAATAACATTCTTTTACCTTTATTTTACCTAAAAAAAATATATTATAATGATAGGCCAGAGAAAACACTTGCATTGGAAGAGTGCTTGGCTATAGCTGCAGCAGAAGTGAGATGTTTATATATTTAATTATTTCTAGCAGTATTTAATAGGGAAGAGTTATTTCTCAGCCAGGCTCTGAACATTTTTTGGAACAAATATCATATTATGGCTAATAGAATGGCATATTGGCATGAAGCTTCATTCACTCATATCCTTCTCTTATTATATTTTTCTATCCTCAATAGATTCTAGAAGTGAACTGTGCAGTCCTTTGGAACTTTTTGCATCTTTAAGATTCCTTTCTGTTGAATAGTGTACCTTTCAAGAATGATGTTTTTGCAAACATATGGAGGACAGATAAGTGAAAATTTATTACCTTAGTATCCCGAAGTGCAATGCAATATGCTGCAGAATTTTGCTGAACCTATTAGTTTCCAAAATTTTCTTTGTGAATTTAATTATGTGATTCATCAGGACAAGTGAATTTGCTAAAAAGGACTTTGCTTGCATGCACATGTGTTCTCACATCTTTGTGACTGGTTTGTAATTTAGAAACTATATGCTCACAGCTAGGATAGCATGGGACAGGATGGGATGAGATGGGATGGTATCTCACATTTTCCAAAAACACTTTTCCCATTTCCCAAAAATAACAACTACCTTTTTCATTTCCAATACAACTTAATCCAATCCCAATACACTTCTACCCATTCCCAATACATTTTGCTCCTGAATTCTCATCCCATCCTTATCCTATCCAAGATTTGAAATCATGTTCTCCTAACATCTTTAAATGGTGGGAAACTGGGAGATGCCTGTTTCCTAGTTTTAACTAACCATATGGATTGTTTCCACAATAAGTCTTGGCATGTTTGGGTTCTGAATGCCCCCGATCACCAGATAAAAGTAAATTGTCCATATATGTGCTTTTGATTCGTATTTGTTCCTGAACAAAGGGTATTGATACTGCAGATGGGAAAGTGCAACATTATTTTCACTGGTGTTTGGAGGCATATGCTACTTTGGAAGGTTAAATGCAATCTTTTCCTGTAATGTGCTTTTTATTGTAAATTCAGGAAAGAAAGATGTCACTTGATTAATGAAATTGCAAATACAATCTTCTGTATGTGAAACAACAGTTGCAGAATGGTGTTGGATCAATGGCTTCATGGAGAAGGTCTACTAATTACAGAAACTTCATGGATCAGTTTACTAATTACAATAAACGTTTTACCACATGCCACTGATGCTTTATATTTCTCAGAGGAAAATGCATATAGCCGTTGAGTAGGATAGAAAACTAGATTGTTCTAGAAAGAGATACGATCATTCTAGAAAGAGATACGATCGTCATCTCCTCTCTCATTTTTCAAATGGGTAGGAATATTGTACTTGATTCTTCAGCAAGGCTGCAAATTGATATCCATTGTTACGAACTAAGGGTGGAGCTCGGGTTGCTTCAGTTCAGTCCCTAATCTATCCCACTCATACCTTATATGTAAATGTCTAACTCTACTCTGCCCATATGTCATAGGTCGGTTTGATTCCATCATTCCAATTCCAAATCAGTTTTTCCAATATAAAACATTTAACACTAAAGCAATCTAGGTGTTTCTTCATATAAATAAAATATTACATGTTGAGAGAGGAAGGAAATTTTTTAAAAATTGGAAATATATTTTAACTATAGAGATAAAGATGTGGTATGCTTGGATGATAGCATAGATGAAAATCTATACTCATATGTCATAGAGGACCCACCCAGGTCCGTTCTGAATACCCATTGTATGGAACCTATCCTACCCTAATTGAAGACATCGATAATTTTTTTATTTTCTATCCTACCCTTCTTTTTTTGGACATACCTTACAAAAAAGCAGGTTGGTTTGGTGGGTATCTATGGGTAATCGGTACCTTACCTAAGTTGCACCCTTAGCTGATTGACAGTTGCCTCCATTCATAATCCATTTCTAGTGTCATTTTAGTGTCAATAATATTCAATACTAATTGTAAAAGGAAGCCAACAATGATAAGAGAAAAGACACCAAAAAAGCTAACTTTGGCCATTGTTTGCTGCAGCAACCGCTTCATTGGAGCAGTCAATGGATTTCTAGTACTTGGTATCATAGCATCTTTTGCAGTCCTTGTGGTGAGTTTCCACTATGTTGGAAATAGACTTGATTTTTCAACATTATTCAATGCATTTGTATTTTAGTTGACATTTTTTGGTGACATTTTAGTTGAGATTTTGATATTGTAGGTATTTCAGGCAATCTAGATAGAAATAGAAACAAAATTGGTATCTTTTTTTAGTAATAGTAAATCATTTACTATCCCATTTTGTATCTTTTTTATTAATAGTAAATCCTTTACTATCCCCTTATGAGAGTTTCCTGTCAAGTTTTATCATTTTGGTAGTTAATTGTAAACCATGAAAGTTGACCTTTACAGGGAGTAGCAAGTGGGAATCTGCAATGGAGCTCTCTCCTACAAGCAAACTTCCTAGCTGTCCCAGCTAGCATACCTATAATAACCCTGGCATTTGTCTATCAAGTAAGCTTTCTGACATCTGAATATAGTAGATAAAATGAAAACTGACTAATAACTACTCTCAGCTTCCTTTCAGAATGTGGTGCCAGTCCTTTGCACAAATCTCGAGGGCGACCTGACAAAAGTCAGGTAATCAATCTTCTCACTGATAAAATGTAAACAATGACAGATTGTGTGACCTAACCTGTCATTTACTTGAATTTCACAGGACTGCTATTATTTTAGGCACAGCTGTGCCGCTCGTTTTGTTTATAGTCTGGGATGCTGTGATCCTTGGAACCATACCAAATCTTGACCCTGGCGTTGGTAAAGTTGCAGACCCCTTACAGCTGTTGAGATCCAGCAATGGGATAGTTGGAGTGAGTTCTTTTTCGTTCTTCACAGTGATTTATGATTACTTGAAACAATAGTGCTCTAGTTACTCTTCACTAATTATTTTATCAGGACAATCATGAATGCAGCCAATAGTGGAGATTTTCTCATTCTTTGCCATTGCAACCTCTTATATTGGATTTGTTCTAGGCCTCTCTGACTTCCTTTCAGACTGTACGTAGTCTTATCCTAACACACTGAATTACATCTCGACATTTCCCCTTGTATGTTATTTATCTATGTCCTTTAACCTCAAAGAATCGGAACCGATGGCTGTCGCAAAAAGCATGCACATTTTTTGATGTTTTGTGTCTGTAAGAATGCAGGAGAATTTTACCCCTGACCATGTCCTTTGATCTTAAAATTTTCAGTGCTGAAACTGCCAAGTGGGCAAAACAGACCTCTGCCATACATCTTGTGTCTGTTTCCACCACTGTTGCTGGCATTGTTGGATCCAGAAATATTCTTCAAAGCATTGGATTTTGCAGGAACATATGGAGGTATTTCCTCCTACTTTCACTTCCCATAAAACTCTTTTCCTTCTAATTTCTACTTGGTATTTGTTGATGTTGGCATCCTGGTCTTGATTGAACAATTTAGTGGTAGTCTGCAACATCAATTCGCAAGCAAAGCACATACCATGCACAGGAGGTGTGCATTTTGACTTAATAAATCTCAAATGATTTATTTATACAAATATATGAGTAATATTTGATTATTTTCTCAGAATCCCATTAATGTGTTGGGTATAAAGAATTTCAATCTCTATAATAGGAAGATGCTATTTGCATTTCAGTTCTTCATGCCTTTTCATGAGGGCAATGGCATACTAGACTACTAGTTGGTAATGGCTAAAACCTCCTAGGCTCCTTGCACCTTTTCGAAATAAAATACTATCAAATTTTGGTAATATACAGTCTTATAGACAGCCAGTATTTCTTTGCTGGCATTTAATGTCCAGAGCCTCTAGGAATCTAACTTGTGAAGTATCTTTGTAGTTTTGGTGTTATTTGGAATTCTTCCAGCTGCGATGTCTTGGTCAGAGAGGTACTCAGATCGATCTGGATCAATCATGCCAACAGTGCCCCCACTTGTTGGAGGAGGAAGGTTTACCCTCTTTATTGTGACTGGAGGAGCAGCATATGTCATTCTTTCGGAATTATTTCAGAATTTTGTGCACAGTTCTTGAACATGGTTCCTACACGTTCTGTATGTTTTATCAGCCGGCTCAGTGCACTTTGCCACTAGCTATTGCGAGCATCTTCTTCTTTCCCATTTAAGTATGTGTAAATATTTTGTGTGACGGAGACATGTCTGTTATGGGAAATTAAATCATTGTGTAAAAGGATTGAGATCCATCCCTTATATGTGAGCAGGGAATCTTTTTTTTTTTTTTTGTTTTTCAATTTACCCATGGAACTTATTTCTGCCACTCGCTTTCACAAGCTAACCTACTTCTCTCCACAGATAGTTTAATCACTCAAAAAGCACATTAATTGAAAATTCAGTGAACCTATGAGATTGTTTGAATACTTAAAATATCAGGCATACGCAAGTATGTGAGCGACACGATTTTTTTATTTTATTTTATTTCATGACTGCATCAATGTTCTAAGCATGACAATTTTGATTACATGAGAAGAGAGCAAGGATTCACTAAAAGTTTGGAAGCATATCTTTTTCTTCTTCTCTAGGGCTTGTTTGGTCATGCTTCCTGAAAGAAGCCAAATTATAAGCAGAAACTCGAGTTTCTCCTAGTTTCTCATAACAGCAAAAGCAACAAATTGTAGCTTTTTAGCAGAAAGTAGTTGTGCAAGGCTTTTACATAATGTTGCCAAACACATTTCTTTAGAGCCTATTTCCATGTGAGAAAGTGCTTCGCCCGTATGAAATGCAGGGCCACATAGAGCCTTAGAGCACACTACGGGCTGGGAATGCACAACGTTGAAGCTTTAAATCAATAAACGGTAGGGAGTTATATCAGAGCAGCCGAGATCGAGAGAGGATCTGGACGGGCCCAAACTCTATCCACGCAGCGAACTTGCCTAATCGTCATCAAAAGCAGTATATACCATTCGAAAATTCAAATGATCTTTTCCTTACAATTCCAAATTCAAATATTGAAAAAAGGAGGAATATTGTCCATTGGTGTGGCTTATAAAATGAACAATACTAAAATATCAATCTTCAAATAATGGACAACTTTGTTGGACACTAGTTAGATGGTCGAAAACATCACATCCAAAATTACAATAATGCTTCTTCACGGTGTTTGGGGAATCGCATCCATAGCAAAGCCTTCATAATAATTGCAGATTTGTAACACACTCGAGTCTTTTCTTAAAATAAGTTTTGAACCATAAAAATATCACGTGCAAACAAAAAAAAAAAGGTGGGGGGTGGGGGGGGGGGGGGGGGG
>JAXCLR010000050.1:3140956-3185700 GCA_035584095.1 Annona squamosa | reverse complement strand
CCTAGATTTAACTAGAGTATCTAGCTCACAGGATCAAAATCCTTCCCCGGTGTAAAAAATTAAAATTAAATTTAAAAAATCCTTCCCCTAATTTAATTGGCCGTTGGGTGGATCATGGACGATGCAAAAGTTTCACATTGTTCCACCAGATTAATGGATTCCCAAATCCCAGCTAAGCCTCAAGCCAAAGACAACTCAATCAGGCGTTCTCAACCAGTCGTGAAAGTTTTCCAATTCGGTTCCGAATTCATACCTTAGTTAACATCCAAGGTGGGCACGCCCTTGAGGCAGAAAGACATCGGCCTGCAAACACCCAGGCATGGGCAAAAGAAAATAACTTGGGAAATCCGAGATTACGATTTCTAAATATCATAGCAAAGAACGACTATTCCCCATGATCATACAATCATTTCTGCAGAAACACAGTCGGGTCGATCCCATTTTCATTACAAATCGAATGGGTTAAGCTCCTATCATAAAAATGCAGGAATCAGGTTGAACAACATATCAAGTCTAGAATATACAAACACACACTTCCAATACCGTTCTTTAATTTAGCATTTGAGACCTATGCAAAAGAATGGCTACAAGAAATTAATCCGAAACTCAACCTTTTTACATTTCCCATGAAAATTTCTGAAGCCTCTTCACTATCTGTTGAAGTGAAACAAAAGAATGGGACTCTTGTGAAGTGTCATGAATTGCCTTGCACTTAGCAAGGAGGCACCCGTGTCAAATTAGGGTATACAACTAAAGTGGAAGCGTTACAATCTGGTGTCTGGACTGGTAATCAAGTTGATGCTAGAATCAGGCAGCCAAGCTGCAAACATTAGTTTAGTTGGTATAACCACTCTGTGTATCCTGTGAATGGATGATAGGAGATATCGATCATCTCAAAGGGGGATCTGATCTTGCATAAGTGTACCTTCTTGCTCCATGATGACAGGCGAATTCCCTTTGACAGGCTGCCAGCCCATTCAGGTCTATTCACTCGGTATCTCTTGCTGCATGCAAGCACCTGAGAATCTGAGATATGCAACAAAGAGACAGCTAGTGCCTGGTGAATAAACAACATGGCTAATCACTGACCTGTGGATCGGAAAAGAGATATCTGTACTGCTAAGCTATCCGTCTGTTTCTTTTTTACGCTAGGTCTGGGCCACTAGGGAGTGGCTCATATCCACCTTTATCTCCTGGTAGTTTCCTAGAAGATTTAACTGGAATGCACTTCAAGAAGACTGCGACTACCAAGCTCGAAGCTCCAATTAGGATACTAAATAACCATAACTTCCAACTGAGTGGGACTGTACTAACTATTGCACCCAGGAACTCCACTATGATAACTTGGAACACGATGGTGGAGGAGATGACTGCTAGGAAGATGGTGCTACTGAACATGCCTCGGAAAACATTTATCTTCTCCATCTGCCGGCTATTTATTTCATTGAATACCTGTTACAGTTACATGTCAGGAGCATGATTACGTCGTTCTCTTTGAATACTAGAAAGGCTGCTTGCGCATTGGAAGTAACAGAATTGCTATTTGGTGCCACTTGTTTGATTAGAAAGGCCTAGAAAGTGAACTTCCTTCCAAAATGTTATTTTTATTAAGAAATTTTAGGCTTTATTCCAGTTCTGTTTGTTGAATCCTGGATCACCTCTTTACATGGAGGATCATTCAGTGATTCTCATACTGACTTACTTTCTTAGCAAATAACAATCATAATCAATAGGTGGCGGAGAGTTTGTCAGCTGCTGTAAAGGAGATTTAGCAATGTGATGCAAGAATTTGACTGCCAAATTTCAGGATATTCTGCTTTCAAGGACCAAAATCCATCATTCGTTGACTTCTATTGTAAAATAATCTCTTCACTCGGATTGTAGTTTTCTCTCAGACCTTCCTATAACTGCTGCTCCCACAGAATTCCTGGTAAAACGATCCAGACAACCTGAGTTTTCCCAGTTAAGTGTATTAGCAATCAATCGTTGCCTAGGTATGCTTCTGTGATTACATAGACCTAGGTGTAGTTCTTTATACCTTCGCTCTAGGTTCACCAACCAATAACAACATTTTGGTTTGCATGCATGTATGGTTGCATAGCTAATCAAAACAAGTTTGAAACAGGAGCAAGTTACAAACATTTTAACAGGAAGATGTTCTCCAATTCCAGAGGTGAATGGCAACATCTACGAAAAAATATTGGATTAATATGCCTAACATGACAGACCCTTGTCTGCTCAAAATATACGACTCAGCTGCTAACAAGATGAGATACCCAAAGAAAACTAACTTCATGCTTTACTATGGCCCTTCAAAGCCTTACCTGACAAAAGACAAATGAGTTGAATATGAACGTATCAAGAACGCGAGGGGCATCTGGACCATTGAGGCTCAGAAGCCTTTTCCCATCAAACATGAGAACTGTCAGTACAGCCAACTGATAGACAGCCTGGCCAATGATATTCCTCCACATGATCATGTTGATAAAGTTTTCGCCTTGCCCAACTGGTGGTCTTTTCATGAGCTCATCATTTGGAGGTTCTGTTGCCAGTGCCAATGCACCAAGAGTGTCCATAATCATATTTACCCATAGTAATTCAACAGCGGTTAGTGGAGCAGTTCCTAAATTTTACAAGATAAAACCAGCGTTAGATCATGGATAAACTCAATCATGTTTTACAGAAAAGAACCCAAGTTGAAAACTGCTGGTCTGTGAGATTTATGTACCTATGAAGCATGCTGAAAGGAAATTCACCATCAGAGCAACCACATTTACTGTCAATTGGAACTGGACAAATTTTTGAATGTTTATATACACTGAACGCCCCCATTTGGCTACAGTGAGAATTGTTGTGAAATTGTCATCCAATATTATTACGTCAGCGTTTTCTTTTGCAACCTGCATATTACACCAAATGAATATGAGGTTGACAATGAAAAAACCAAACATGAAGGATGTTTGAAATTTTTTTTAAGAAAAAAAAGAATGAAAGTTTGGAAGTTTTGTCATCCTTAGCGAATACTCTTATTAGGTTCATATTGCTCTGCGACAGTAAAGGACAAAAAAGAATTAAAAAAAAAAACTTGTAATGTTAATCCAAGAAATTAATTAAAACTGCAACTTTTTTGTGCATATTTACTTATTATCCCTACTTTCCATATGTACGTTTTTCGTTACTGAAGTGAAACTGGGTTCACATTTGTTCATAGCATTACCATTTCCCAGTAAAGGGTAACAAAAATTTGCCTGTCAGAAAAAAGAAAAGACGAGTTTGACTCCGTCCATGAAAAACAATTGCCTGTGAGAGACCGGAAATAAACATTCCAAAATCCTCAGAATAGGACTAAAAATCACATTGTCCCAGCACAGATAAATTGTGAATTCTACTATTTCTTGGATTCTATTCAACCTTCGTCTGCCATTCTGATAATGGCCCCAAAAAGGGAGGAAAACTAATTTGCTTGATCTTAGTGGTAAATAGTGTGGCATCTGACATGTTAAAACAAGCTATTCGATTATCCTATTCTTACGAATTCTGATGGTTTGAGATTACCTAGAAGATTTCATTGGATGATGAGAATGGTGGAGAACCTTCAAAGTCAACAACAAAAGTGGAAAATTGAATCTGCGACAAACCTCAGTTCCTGATATTCCCATGGCAAGTCCAATGTCTGCCTCATGAAGTGCAGGGGCATCATTTGTACCATCCCCTGTCACTGCCACAACTTCAGCAAACATAGTCCTCAAATTGGTTACCAATGTATGTTTGTCCAAAGGCAAGGATCTGGCCATGACCTACAAATAAATTCAGCAAGTTTTATTGAGCTGAGTTGAGAAACATCCCTGATTAGAAAATACAAAAAAATGCAGGACTTGCTCTATCTGTAAAGTCAGTCATATTGTATAGACACCATAAATTAGACCAGGGTAATAATCAGGTGGGCCACTCACCTACATTGAACACAAACTAAAAGGTTAAAAGATTGACCTTCAATTCTTGTTCTAAATGCAAGAAGTCCTGATCTGGCAAGCATGTCTAATAAATGCATGGGAATCCAAGTGCACATATTAACCTACAGAGTTCACTTGGCATTTCCTCTTCTAAGCAACATGAAATTGGCAGATGGAACGTAAACCTGGATTTTGGGTATCAATTCCTTCATCTCCTGGGGGCTCTTACTGCGGAAATCTGGACCCTCTATGGCCAATCCATCATCTGTTAATATGCCACATTCCTTGGCTATGGCTTTAGCAGTGTGAATATTGTCTCCTGTGACCATTCGTACGTTTATGCCAGCCGCTATGCATGTTCGAACTGCATCTTTGACTCCAGGGCGCAAAGGGTCCTTGATGCCCACAATGGCTATCAATGTATAACCATCAACAGGAATATTGTCTCCATCAGAACTCTCACCCAGATCCTTGAAAGCCAAGCAAAGAGTTCGTAGAGCTTCATCCGCAAAATTATTTATGGTATCCATGACAATATTTCTCCGAGTTTCAGACATAACCACAGCATTCCCAGCGCCATCAACAAATTTATCACACATCCCCAATACAATCTCAGAAGCACCCTTACAGTATGCTCTGTAACTTCCTCCTTGCATCAACACAACCACAGACATCTTCTTCCTCACTGAATTGAAAGGCTCAACTTTTATAATTTTAGCAGCCTGCCTTTGGTCATCAAAATCTCCTCCTAAATGCAAACCGAACTCTAACATCGCAGTCTCAGTTGGTGTGCCCAGAATGCTAGTCTTCCCATCTTTTCCCTTCACCACCTCGGATCCTGTATTTTGAAATATAGACTGCAGAAGGATGGTCGGGACAGATTTAGGCAGTGAAGACTTCAGATCCTCTGGACTATCATTTTCTTGAACCAGCTTCGTTTTCTCACAAATCCA
Organism: Annona squamosa; assembly: GCA_035584095.1. NCBI lineage: Eukaryota > Viridiplantae > Streptophyta > Magnoliopsida > Magnoliales > Annonaceae > Annona > Annona squamosa. The sequence continues at coordinate 3,180,794 of JAXCLR010000050.1, read as the reverse complement.
AACCCGATTGACAACCATATGATTTGTTGTCAATGTACCCGTTTTATCAGTGCAAATGCAACTAGCTGATCCCATGGTCTCACATGCAGCAAGATGACGCACAAGGGCCTTATCATTCATCAATTTCTTCATTGCGAATGCAAGGCTAAGGGTCACAGCTAGTGGTAGCCCCTCCGGCACTGCAACCACAATGATAGTCACAGCAATTGCAAAGAAGTTCATCAAAGTCAAGCCATCAGCTGAAGTCCATTTGAGAATTTGGCTGTGCTCCCATTTCCGCAAAAGAAATCTCCCCAACAGGACCAGAAAAGTAAGAACAGAAAAGACCAAACCAATCCTACCAATGATGTTGGCAACACCGTTGAGCTTCACTTGCAATGGTGTCTCATCCTCTCCTCCTTGATTCAGAGTCTCCATCAATCGTCCCCATTCTGTCCTCATGCCCACTGCAGTCACTATCATATGACCTGATCCATCCTGCACTTTTGTGCCTGCCAAGAGGAATGGTTTCTCTTGGTGGACAAAGATGGGCTCGCTTTCACCTGACAAACTTGACTCATCAACTAACAAGCTATAGCCTGATATGAATAGCCCATCAGCTGGTACCTGATCTCCAATATTTAGATGAACAATATCTCCCACCACAATATCGTAAATAGATATTTTCTGCCTATAGCCATCTCTAGTCACCTGAATAGAAATCTGTTTCTTCTCCCTGTCCAAATCCTTAAATTGTAGGGATTGTCTATAATCACTGACTGCAGTAACAGTGACTACCAAGAAAATACTAAGAATGATTCCTAACCCATCATACATACCCTTTGGCCACCCTTCTGTGAGAGTTCCCACAACTACAGAAATCGCAGCGCACATCATGAGAATTACCAGAGTCAAGTCATGAAGAGCCTCCCATACAAACGTGCAAAAGCTTTTAGAAGGCTTCTCTATGTACCGGTTTACACCAAAGATCTTCTGCCTAAGAGGGACGTCAATGTCACTAACACCATTGGTGAGTCTGACTGAGACCTTTTGAGCAATCCCATCGACCCCACCATGAATTCTCAAGTTCTTTTGATCGTGTGAACGTACAATTGAGGAAAGCTCACTTGGGTCGACGTTGAAGCCAGCTTCTGAAACTTCTGCTGCAACCTGCCGTGGGATTCTATTGCCAGCTGTTCAAGTAAGATGGAGAATTCAAGTAGCATAAGGAATTTGTGAAGTAGAAAAATGAAGCGAGGGTTGTGGTCGAGATAATACCTTCTATGAATTGCAAAGCGGCCTTCTGGACATAAAGAGCTACCCTTAGCTTTTCCTGAGAGAGAGAGAGAGAGAGAGAGAATTAGATTACAAAACATGGATTCAAGAATCAAGTTCTGCTTCAACATTGAGATGTGTTTCGCGTGGCGGGCCATTTTGAATTTGAAGAGATTCGAAAATAACCCTGGGATCCATGCATTTACAGGTGTGAATAAAAAGCCGTGTGAATAAAATGCCAAGCAACATTCAAATATGCCTCGACAGATTAAATGAAAATTTTTAGTCAACAGATATTTTTTGTAAGCCAACCCGTGTTTTTAACTTTTTTTCTATCCCAGTCTTGCATCGGACAATTAAGCTTCAAACAGTGTTTATTAAATCATATAACGTGCTTGCATTACGTGCTGATCTGTTGCGTATATTCCAGAATAAGTTACTGATGCATGACTACGAATTTCAACAGTTTGGAAGATACTTTTCCTTCGTCCTCCTTTCCACGCATGCTACCTACGTTTTTGTAACAAACCCTTTTAAAGGGTGAAAAACCCAAACAACGATTACATTCCTGCCGCCCTCTAAGCACGAAACAGAAGACAAGCTGCGCCCATCATAATTATTGTCCTTGCATTGTCAAAGTAGAACGTCTTCGTTACGTGCATGTCGATCGGTTGGAAATTAGTGCCGATTTGGAAATAGCATTTTCCACATTCCTCTTCCACCATAGAAAAAAGTCCCCTCATCCAATGACTGGCTTCAGCTAAGCCATAAGAGCCAATTGGCAGTGGAGAGAGACAGGAAGGAAATGCGACAACGATGGGACTCGAGTTGGAAAGCAATGGATTCAAATTTCAAAGGAAGAGGTAGAAGATAAAGCCAAGCTCTGGTTTCCACGAAATTTCCTGCGAGAAAGTTAGTTTAGCCAACACCTAATAGTCCCGCAAAAAATCCTCGCCTCATGGGCTCACCAATCATTCACATGGTCGGGAAAAAACACGAATCAGAAAATTATAAGGGCTGAAAAAACAGGGATGAATTTCCAAAACGAATATTTTTTTAATTTATTATTCCAAATCCTTATCCCTTTTCAATATTTTGCGGGATGATTTGCAAATATTTAATTAGAATTGCAAATATACTTATATAATTTCAGAAATTGCCAATAACATCAATATAGTCTAACAATAATTATAAATACATCAACGCCATGATACGCCATTACTACATCTTTATGGTGTGAGTATATTTGCAAGAATATTAAAACACATTAATACATTTGTAATTTCAAAAATTAATGAGATATATTTACTTTTTGCAAATATACTCACGTAGGTTGTATATTTTTGCAAATATATTATGTCATAATAGTGCAGTAATGACATTATAACAATATAAGTATATTTACGACTGTAGTCAAACCACGTGAAGATTTTATGCGATTTCTAAAACTATACTGGTATATTTGTAATTATAGTCAAACTAAGCGGGTGTATTTGACAATTATTTTATTTTGCTCACTTTTAAGACCATAGGCTAGGAGCTGCATATTTTTTCAAATTAAAAAATTTTCCATAAATTTTCAAAAACATTTAAAAATATAGTGTATATTTGGAAAGTGTTACAACTTTTAATGAAAAATTTTTTAAATGCAAAAAAATGATATAATAAAATAGGGGTAATGATGATAAGTTAATAAAATAAAGTTAAAATAGATAGGTTAGATATATTAAGAGTTTTCTAGAAATCGTGGAAAAGTACGGTATTTGTACAGGAAGAGATGAATAAATAATTAAAAATATGATAATTGTGGAGAATGAAAAGTTTCATAAGTTGCCAAACACCCCCATAATTTATTTTTATTCAAATATTGCTCACACTCCCCTTTCCTTTCTTTCATTTGAGTTTTCCTCCAAAAGTTCTCATTATGATACTACTTAGAACATTTCAAATATACCTGAAGTATTTTCCTGTTATTCTATAAAAGTGATCCTGTTAGCTTAGGCTAAGCAAATGTTTGACTTAACCTAACTCAAAAAATCCATCTACAACACTTTTTTTTTACTTTTTCTCCGTACACTTATTTATTTAAATATATTTAACATATAAATCAAGTTTTACCATTTTTACATATGTGTATCTATTTTTTGAAATTATTAAACATCTGTGTGTATACCCAGATACATATAGATGTTTTAAGATTTCAAATATATATATATATATACATGCCTAAAAATGGTAAAACTTGATTTATACGAAAAATACATATAGATAAACAAGTGCACGAAGAAAAAAGTAAAAAAAAAAGTATTATAAACAAAAAAAAAATTAGATAAACTAAGGAGACATTTGCTTAGCTTGGGGTAATAGAATCATTCATCGTTTTTATAATTGTCCGCTTTAATTTTGTAAAACATGTTGTTTGTACAGGATTTGACTGTTTGTATATTTCAAATACAAATTAAAGGAGCTAAAAGTTTCGGTTCCATGCTCGATTCAATAATTGAGTCTCTATATTTATCTTTTATTTTTCGTTTCCATAAATGTGTTGACTAGGGATAAATTATAACTTATGTCGAATTTTATATTTTTAAGTTCTTAAATAACATTTTTACATTTTTTAAAAATAACAAAAATCAGAAATGGTAAAATTTAGCAAGGTGCGACCCACCTGGCCGAGCTTATGCAAGCATAGAGACTGCATAAGCATGGAAACAACTCATTAAAAAATAACTAATGCTAGAGGGCTTTTCTCCAGCGGTGCACAGCTAATTGCAATCCCTTGGTTTCATTATTTAAATAAAATTAGCTTAAATCAACTTAACTGAATACTTCTATGATCTATAATATTAAAAATATAATTATAAAGAACTCATACCTTTGCATTTGCTATGAATTTTATGTATAATGAAAACAATTCTCAAGCCCCATGAAGGAAACTACAATAGGTAGCTTGAATTTTTTAAAAAAATTAAAAATAGAATGAGTATATAAGTGTATAACTGTATATTGAACCCTGCTCCACTGAAGAAAAGCCTAATATCCAAAATCATCATCCAGTAAAAATTGCGTATTTTTTACAGAATACTATTGTACTTGGAGAGTACACTACGCATGGACAATTTGACATTAGTAAAACAAATTTTTTTCGTATAAATAATAATAATAAAAATAAATAAATAATTACTTTGCAACGGAACATCTACAACACTATTCTCACTTGAAGCGGAGCAGGCGTCCTCTCCTCGTCCCCTCGTTCTTTACGTTCTTATTTGTTTATTTTAATAGAGGGTGCTGTTATGAAACTCTTTCTTTTGTGAAATCTATTTTATTTTTATAATCTTAATGGTTGATAGAAAATTTATTTTATCTATTTAGGATCATTTATAATGTCTTCTAAACCCTTTTATTTTTAAATTTCATTGTATACGAGGTGTCATTGATAAATATGTAAAATGAACGTAATAAAATGGTTCAACATTATAATATTAATTTTAAAGTTTTTTTCAAGGTTTAAACCATCTAAAATATCAATAATATGTAGATAAATAATCTTATAAAGTATTACTATATTCTAATATATGTGTGAATAAATCTAAGTATTTTTCATAATTTACACATGAATGCACCTGTTTTTTAGTAAATGTGACCTATTTATATATTAGAGTGGGATAAAACTTTATCTCTTAACTAAACAAATGGTATTAAATAAAATAAATGAATTAAATTTTCCATCAAACCTCAACATTTCAAAAATGAAAAAATTTTACAAAATCACTTCAGTGAAACTTGGTTTCATAAAAGTTTTCTCGTTTAAGTATTATGTTCTTATTTGTTGAAATTTAATAATGAAGGGTTTTTTCTCGTAAATGAGGCACATAATCATTTGCAACAAATGACAATATTTATAATTGTGTCAAAGATATATTTTAGGTGTATTTGGTTTGGTATAAAATTTTTTAATGAAAAATTGTATTGGTAAAAGTTATAAAATCAATAGAAAATGATGTGATGTGATAATGGTAATAATAAAGTGTAAAGAGAATAAAGTTAAAATAAATAGGTTAGTTGTAAAGGCAATCGCATGGAAATAATTGAAAAATAAAGTATTTGTATAGAAAAATATAAAAAAGTAATTAAAAATATGGCAGTTATGAAGAGTGAAAAGATTTTTATTAAAAAATTTTCATGGATATTTTCTAGCTCATGCAAATGCCCTTTTTTATTTTTTAAAAAGAAATGGCTAATATAAATATATTTATTTTATAATTCAAAATTTATTATTTTTGAAAATGTATATATATTTATTTTATATTTTTAAGCACAAAAATATTTTAATTGTTTTTATAAAAAAATTCACAAAACAAAAATACTTTTTTAACCCAATCTTGTGGATGAAAATGACCGTGCCGCCTCCGTCAAAAAGGTCGGAAAGCCTCGAGGTAGCTTCATGCTTTTGAAACGGTGTTGCTGTACGTACCGAAATCTATGAAAGTTCTGGCGGATATGGACGGAAAAGAAAAATCAGCGCCGGTTGACTTGTGGCTCAGTCCCTCACGTGGTCCACACGACCAAGCCACCTCATAGCTGACAAAGGGCGGACTTTTTTTTTCCATGAAAAGCTTACGAAGCGGCGAACTTAAATGGCCTTGAAATTAATAATTTAAAAATTAAAAATAAATATATAAAAATATTGTAAAATGGAGAAACTTTACATATATATTAAATATATCTACGAAAACATATTTACTAAAAATATATATAACTACTTGTAAAAATAAATAAATGTTATATTTTAACTTAAATATATTATGATGTATATAATCATGCATCTTACAATAAAAGCATAAATCTCACCTCTTGTTCAATTGTCTTGCATTTTTAGGCCATTTATTTAAAATGGACTTCTTTATTTCTTTCTTTCATGCCTTGCAGCTTTGAAGGCGAATCATGGGCAAAAAGGGGCAAAGAAAGAAAAAAAATTGAAAAATGTAAAAAATAAAGTAACATGGCATAATGATTACTGATTAGAAATAAATTAACGGATAATAATAATAATGAGAAAAGGGTTGGTTAATAGAATACATATTAAAAAATTATATGTTTGCGAGTGACTTAGAGTCACAGTAACCAACCTACTAAATACAACAAGGAATGTGGACTGTCTAATAGGTGGTGCATTCTATTTTCTACAATATAAGCATGTCTAGTGAGTAACGACAAAATAAAATCAGGAATAATCCAGCTTAAAGTTAGTTGATAATAATCTCTAAATTTGGAGTGAAAGCAGATCATTTTCAACTCATCACCTCTAGTACATCTGACATTTAATTCATTTATATGAATGAGTTTATTAGTTGGTTCATGAGTTTAGCTTATTTAACCGTAAACTTAACTTTCAACTTGTTTAATTTTACAAACCTTAATTTGAAAAAGTTAAATTTTTTTATTAATGTTTAATTTATATAATTATTGATTTCGAAATTAATGTTGTGATTAAAAATTAAAGATTAATTTTTAAACTCAAATAAATCACTAGTATTAAAAATCTTTAATTTAAATAATTTATCATCTTTATTTTGAATAAGTAAAATGTCAGCAACCTTCAACCAGTATATTTATAAATAAGCTGTAAACGGAACATCGTTGAAATTTTAAAATAAGTTAGAATTAAAATTTAAGAGTCTTCAACCCGACCCAGCAAAACACCTAAAATAAATGGAGCCGTATATCTGGGAGAAAGTGGTTTGGCCAAACTATCAAGCATATACAAATTAACGTGTCCTTAATTAATTAATTTTAACAATATGAATAACTATGGAAAGGCAAGAATTTTCGACCGACTGTTCGATTCGAGTCGTACTGCTTTGTCTTTATTTTATATTTACTTGGGTTAGATTTTTGACCAAGACCAGCAAAAGTCGGTAATGGGGGCCGGAGAAATTTGGTGGTCTTTTCCCACCGTTTTGGTTGCCCATGGGCACTTGCCCGGACATTAATGTGCATGCATGCGGGGGGACCTGGAATAGCGGTATAAACACAGTAAATAACAGAAAATTACAAATCGAAATATAATTCGATGTTATATTTTTGTAAATCTTTTTTTTTTTTTTATGAAAAGGAATAACTCTACCCCGACCCCTCCCACTGTGGAAAGGGTTCGGAACAAAGTAATCCGTATAATTCATTGCCAAAAAATTGTCTGCACATATTTTTACAGCAATATCTTGTGAGGGGTTACCCCATCAAGACACATCATCCAATACAGAAGCAGAAATACGATCAGCAAAAGCATGAGCCACAGTGTTACCCTACCTAAGAACATGGTGAACCGAGATATTAGTATTGGCACTAAGAGCCAATCTGATCTCCTCAATTATATGACCCGCCGGGAAGTAGATGTGACTGGTATTCGACAAATAAGTGCACAAAAGTAGCGAGTCCGACTCGATCTGGACCACACGAAGCTGTAGATGCTGGGCCCATTGGATACCAAGGAGAAAAGCTTTCGCTTCCAACAGAAGAGGGGGCTCCCTTACCCCCAACCATTTTTGTAAATCTTTTAACATTGATATGATATTTTAACTAATTTTTAGCACTTTTAAAATATTATATTATTTTATTTTATTTTGCATTCAATAACATTATCTTCTGTTATACTTTTCTTTTATATTATCGTTCCAATAGACTCTGTGAAAGAACGATATGCAACGTGAAAACATTGATAGCTTGCCTTACAAATACGCCTTAAATATTCTTCCGTTTTCTATTTTCTATATGTATTTCAAAATATTAAATGCCCTTTTTTTACCATTTTTTAATTAAAAACCATGTCAATTTCGTTTGTGATATTATATATATATGAATTAGTTAATGAAATTTTTATGTAAATATTGTTTTTATTAGCACTTAAGGAATCATGTAATAAGGCTTCTACGAGGCTGCAGTCGTGGTTCGAATCCCGCATTGGGATTTTGGCCCGGAAAAATAGTGTGGGAGTTGTTGTCTCTCTTTTGGCTGGGTAGAAGTTGTGTCTTCCTAATTCTTTAGTGGAGCTGTATCTTCAAATTTCTTTGGAGGAGTTATGTATTTCCGTATTTGTAAAAATATCTCAAAACTATAATATTATATGTATTGAGATGTATGTAAATATAACTATAAGAAAAAAAAAAGAATCATGTAATCATCCTTAATAAAAAAAAATCATGTGATCATCAATTGTATTAAATAACTTCGGGGCCTGTAAATTATTTTCTTCATCCGAAATGTTTTAAAGGATATTTGCTTCATTCAAGCCTAAACTTCTTCAAATCTGTATATAAGTGTATAATTATTAATTCAGAAAAAAAAATAAAAATATTTTGGCGATGGCCATGGCTACGGCGACGTAACCGGCACATTTCCGAGTCTTCTCCAGCAGCGGCGAATGTTTAAATGCGCCAGCGATACCAAATAGCAGAAAACCCGAGAAAAAAGCAACGAATTCGACAGTCTGATGTGGCAAGTTTTAATTCCGTTTCGATTTTGTTGAATTCAATCCGACTAACGAAGGTCCGACAAGCGTCGAAAACGATTCCAGTGGTTGCAGATATCTAAAAGAAGGAATAGAGAGAGAGAGAGAGAGAGAGAGAGAGAGGTGCTGAGAAGAGAAGAAAACCTGGATTTTTTTCTTTTTGCTTTCAGCTTCGGATCGTTTGGAGAGATCGGCGGTCATGCGGAATCTGCGCTTGCGATTCTTGACGATGGAGACGGCAGAGCGCCATCGTCGCAGGGCATCCTGGGAGGAGTTCTTGGGTCGGACGTCGAAGTTCTGTTTGAGATATTTCTCCATTTAATTTTGGCTGGGAGAGGGGGGGAAAAGATCGACTGGAGTCGGAGGAGGGGATGGTGAAGGAATTCGATCGTTTGAAAGAGAAAGGCGTGGCGTTTTGGTCTGTTTTTTCCTTCGTGCGCGAGCGCGTTTCAAGATAGGCGGCAATGGCGCCAGACGCTCAACCGCGGACGCTGCTCGATCTCCCCACAACCGCCAACAAACCCTGTTTATAGAGACAGCCACCTCATGGCATGCCAGCTACTCCGCTTCTTGTTGCCATCATGCTCTTGTGAACTGAAAGCCCGTGGCTCCTCTCGGAAGCGGGTTTTGTGCAGCATCATGTTGCCGTGTTTACAAAGAGGGCACTTTAAAACCTACCTTTATGTTAATCAAAAAAAAAAAAAAAAAAAAACCTACCTTTATGATGTATATAATAAAGGATTCATACAGTTTATGGGTCATATTTTTACATTAAAATTCCGTATTAAAAAATCAAATGTATTAGATATGTGTATAACCACTTATAATTAGCATCTAGAAATGAGATTTAAACCGTTAAATGCATATGAGCGGCTTTCCATAATATTAATTATTTATATTTCAAATCAAATCCACAAATTATATTCAAGCCAAACACTTATATCTATACCTAAAAGATATAATATTATGTTGATACGTGTTCAAGGAACTAATATTAATTTAAAATAGATATTTCATTCATTTTAATTCTTGAAAAATCATATAAATAATTAATTTTTGTGTTATGCTATTATCCCATTACTTTTAATTGAAATGAAAATAGTGGTTTTTACAAAAATAAATTATATATAATTTAATTCATTCATCTTCCTTCATTCCCACTATTCATGTTTACCATGTTGCGGTGTTTGGAGCCTTCATTCAAAGTTTGGATAGCTTGGTGACCAAAAAGCTACTTTTTGTCCACTTCATTGTCAGGCAAATAAAATAAAATGGCAATTCATATGCATGAGAACTTTTCATCCTTCACAATTATCTTTTTTCTTAATTATTTTTTTATATTTTCATGATAACTATCCTATTTTTTAATCATTTATGTATTATTTTTACGCAACTCTTTTTACAACTGGTCTATATATTTGAACTTTATTTTCTTTACTCATCATAATTATCCTATTCTATCATATTAATTTATTTCATTTTAAAAAATTTATATTCAAAAGTTTACCCACTCTTAATTTTTCATTCAAAAGTTTACCCACTCTTAATTTTTATTTCAAGAGATTTTTAATGAAAAGTATATAAATTATGATACAAGAAGTGTGCTTGTCCTTATAATAATTATTTTTTGGAAGTTCATTATAATTATTAGTTTTTTGATATCATTGTAATTATTAGTTAAATGGACTTTTTATATCCTTATTTTTCACAATAAAAATTGGAATTTTTATTTTTAATGGTTAACAATGTTGCACTAGCCAACCGATCATTGCTCGATTAATTAGGATAGCGGCATAGACCGTCTTTGTTGGAGTTTAGTCTTTATTATGTCCCTTGTGGGTGTGTAAGAGCTATAAGTCTCCATGGTAAAAAACTTTGATTTCTTTCTTAATAATATAAGTAAATTTATAAGGTTTAAGAAAACTTATATATAATATGAGATGAAAAAATATAATATTGTAAATAAAAAATTGTAATTGGAACAATTAGGAAAGAAATGTCGTGTCCTTAATTCCAAACTTATGATAATCTTAAATTGAATCCGCATCATCATTCCCAATATAATTTTTTAATTTTCAACATAACTTTGCCCATTTTTAATATAACTTTATTTATTTCCTAATATACATTATTATATTTTCATTCTAAATACGGATTCGAGCCAAAAAATTTGTACGAGTTAGAACATATCTAAACGTATTTTTTTCCAAACTCGATAGAATATCGCCTGGCCCCTCGATGAGAATTTTTTTTTTTTTTCACATTATTAAAATCGATTTGCTTTGGGTTTGGGCCAGATAGATCATTCCAACCTCACCTAAGCCCAAAATTTGACGAAATGTGATTAAAAGAGACACACGGATCTTTCGTGGGTTTGGTATTTAAGAAAATTTGTAAAAGAAAGAAGTCATAAGAAAAAAAAAATACATAAGTTGTTATTTTTAAAATGAGAAAAATATTTTTTGAAAATCATTACTTCCTTATCCCGTGTTGATAGACTAAATTATCTTGAGTACCGGATGTTAATGCGGGTGAGAAGGGAGATGGAAAGTACAAAAAAAGAATATTTTTCAGTATAAAAATTATATGATTTAATGACGATAGAGTGGAAGGAAATATGATAGTCGTGTCAGAAAATGACCGAAATGCAAACAAAATGAATAAAGAAGAATAGCTATGCAATTGAGATATTCATTTTTTGAGACGTGTGAGTGATTTTGATAGAGATTATGATGCAGAGTAAATAACATAAATTAAAATAAATAAATTAGTTATTTGTTAATTATGTAGAAATAATTGAAAAATACAATAAATGCAGAAAAATGTAAAAAAAATAATTAGAAAATAAGTTAATTTTGAAGACCGAGAAGTCCTGAATTCAAAATTTTTACATATAACCAAACATGCTGTATACATAATTTGTAAGGTTTGGTTGGTTCGATTTTTGACATGAGGTGCAAAACTGGTGAAATTGTAAGTGAGATTTCAGCTGGAATAATAATAATAATAACGTGCCATGTTTTATCATTGTAACTTAGGTCGAGGATGTTCGGAACCCTCAATCAGCAAACTACTTTCAAACTCGTAAGAAAGCCGAGCTGTAATCAACTGCGCTCACGCCCTTCTAAGTGTAACGGTAATATACGTTGATATGCATGACATTCCCATTAAAAAAAAAAAAAAAAAAAAAAAAAAAATAGAGAGAAGAAGAAAGCCGAGCCGTAGGAGTAGAGGGCGAAAGATTCGGGAGTTGGGGGCCTTGGGGCTCCAGTTGCCAGGCCCAGAGGTTTCTTCATATCTCAGCCGTCCGTCTGTCTGGCATTTTCAGAATCATAGTACGATCACTGTGGGCCAACGAGAGACAAGCAATCCTCACCATCTGATTTCCATGAACTTTGATCCATGACCACTTTCATCTCACGAACGTCAGGGGGCGGGTTGGAACGGTGACGTAGGTCGTCGCGACGTGCGACGTACCGACCAGAAGCGTGAGAGCGTAGCAAGGAAAAGAGGGCTAGGGTTTTTGTAGTCTTTCAGTGAAGCGGACTCCTGAGCTTGGAGAAAGAAGAAGCCATGACTGCTCAGACACAGGAAGAACTCCTCGCCGCGCATCTCGAGCAGCAGAAAATCGACGTAATCCCCTCGTCCTCATATATTCTTTTTCCAATTGCTTCTCTCCTTTGCTATACCTTCTTCTTCTTGTTTTTGGCTATCATATAAATGATTGCTCTTACTTTCGTGATTCTCGCTTGTTATTTATCTTATTATTATTGAGAAAAAGGAGATTATCATCCTATATATATATTTGCTTGCTTTTTGTTTTTTGGGATTTCGGAGGTGGATGCAATATTCAGAATGTCCGTAAAACCTCAGATGTAAGACTCTTCATGGAATTTGAGATGAGGGTGTGCGTTAATCTATTCACTAGGTTGGCTGCTATGTGGAGAGGCTCAAGCTGCCATGAAACCTCTGGCACAAGTACCGGGCTTGTCATGATATGGGAATCGCTTCTTCCCATGCTTGGAGGATTTTGGTGATGATGATATACGAAGATGAGCTGTGATTTACTTTTGAAACTGCCCTTTTCCAGATTTGGAAATTTTGTTTTTTCGACTGTAGATTGGTTATAATACTTCATTAGATGACTGGACAAAGTTGGTGGGCATCCCTGCTAATCATCCCTTTACTTGATCTTGTTGTAAACTGCAAAGACGTGGGCAGTTGCAGATGAAATTGGCATGTTTGATGTAGTAATAATGTGAGCCCCAATGGCAAGGCATATATTGTTGGTGTGTGAGACTGGTTGGAGAAAGGACCAGTTTATTTGCATGTATTCAAAATGCTTCTTGTGGAATTGGTTTCCCCATGTGAAATGCTTATGCCGAGGAGATTTTGCAAAGTTTATTTATTTATTTTTTTAAAAAAATTGAATCTCTTGTTTTCAGGATGATGAGCCTGTTATTGAGGACGAAGAAGAAGAAGAAGAAGAAGATGAGGATGACAAAGATGAAGATGATAATGAAGGTGAACCTCCAAGAAATGCTACATTTGTGAATGACACTGATTTAATGTATCGGTCATTCACCTGTATAATGCGTTACAATAAGGTGCAATGCCTTTTATCAGCAATGAATGCTTGTACCAATGATTAGCTTATTTGATCATAATATAGATGGACGACTGCATCAAATTGGTGTACATGTGCTGAATGATTTGTATGGAATCATTTCAGATGTCAGTTCATCCGAACTACTACTAAGGGTAATAGAGAAGGGAAAGGCAAAGAGAAGTGGAATTTGTATTCTTCCTGTTGAATGAACTTATTTTCAAAATATGTGGTTTTCTTTGGGCTTCTAGCATATGATCTGATCAACAAGCTTTTTGTGTAAGGGTTGTCTGAGACAGAGAAGGATGCTGTGCACTGGCTATTCCATTTTAGAAACTTTTCCCAAAAAAAAAGGAATGCATGCAAGTAATGTAGAGTTTCTATATAATAAGTGATAGGAAGGGCTCCATATTGACTTTTATTTTAAATTTGCACTTAAAGGATCATCTGGATGCCCTCCAGGGATCTTGTAACCCTTGAGTCTAAACAACTAGATGGTTGCCACTTTTAATTCTAAGGTAGATTTTTTTTGGTGTTTGAAATCATTGTGTTGCATGTTCCCAGTTTTGCGACCATATTTTTTCTGGTTTGCCGCATGGAAGTTTAATTGTAGCATTAGAGTTGCTGTCGGATGGAAATTGGACTTTCTTGAATTTTGTTTGCTTTGGCCTACCATGGGGATTTCCTTCTAACTCAAATCCTGAATTCCTTAACTAACTTTTGGGAGCTCTGCAGATGTCTGGTTCTTTTTTTTTTTTTTTTTTCCCTTTGAATTTTAATTGACTGAAAGTGCTTGCAGACCAACAAGAAGGGGATGCAGAGGGTCGGTCAAAGCAGAGTAGAAGTGAGAAAAAGAGTCGGAAAGCAATGTTGAAGCTTGGCATGAAACCCATTCCTGGAGTCAGTCGTGTCACAGTGAAGAAGAGCAAGAATGTGAGTTCTATTATGTTAACGTTTTTGTCGGTGACTTGTATCCCTTCTTGTTATTGCCGCAGATGCGACCCACATAGTGTATGGATCGATTGCATTTTGAACTGATGGGTTGATGACGCATAGACTATATATGGGCATCTGTGAATTTGTACTTGGGGTTGGCCCTTCCTGAAATTAATTTGCTACTAAGCAATTCTGTTTTGATTTGTCTGCAGATACTGTTTGTCATCTCAAAACCTGATGTTTTCAAGAGCCCCAACTCTGACACCTATGTCATTTTTGGGGAGGCAAAGATAGAGGACCTGAGCTCGCAGTTGCAAACACAGGCTGCAGAGCAGTTCAAGGCTCCAGACCTCAGCCATGTCATTTCAAAGCCAGAGACATCAGCTATGGCTCAGGATGATGAAGAGGTTGATGAAACAGGGGTGGAGCCAAAAGACATTGAGTTGGTAATGACCCAGGCTGGGGTCTCCAGGTCCAAGGCTGTGAAGGCTCTCAAGGCTGCAGAGGGTGACATTGTTTCTGCCATCATGGAACTGACCAACTAGTGTGCTTTTGAATGCGGTATGACTTTCTTATTCTATTGCAGTGCATTTTGTTTCTGAAGAGCATGTTGCTCAATGATGCTTTAGTTTCAAATTTTTACGAGTGTGTCATGCTAGTACTTCTACATTTCGGCGTTGGGATATGAGTTGGTTCATTTTTAGATTAATGAGAGTTAAAGTTGCATTGTTACAATATCTTGCATTTTGTGCTGATGTAATGATTAGACCACTTGGAGTCCAGGACTGTCGAGCGCATGCAATGCTCCTAGGTATTGATGCAATAGTTCAATGAGCACAAACTACGAAGTGCAACATCAAACCTAACTAGTGCAACAATTGCAATGCATTATGCAACTACACTGAATTATAAGTTGTCACTTCTTCTGAATCTTTCATTGCCCCACGTGTGGGACACATTTGTGTGTGGTGAGGGTGTAAGCTCCGTAGCTCACAGAATTATAACACTGCTGCTAACTGGTAGGGCAATTGTGTGCAAAGTAAAGCTCGATAATATCAGACTGACCATGTGCTAGAGAGATTTATGGGAGGTTGTGGTCATTTGGGATGAGGGATCTAGCCCTGCTTGTGGAGACATTATCAGCGTTGTTGACTAAGGTGCAAAATGCAGGATTTGTCCGGCAGCGGTGCTGGGTGCTGAGAGAGGGAGAGAGAGAGTTTAAGGACCACGGTGTGAAAGCATGAGAGGTGTCAATAACAAAATCCTGAAGAGTTGCACTGCCACGACAACATCCAACTGGAATTTTGTTTTGTTTGTTTGTTATTTGAATTAATAGATATTTGCTGTGGTTCCCATGGTTTGGGAAGTAATTTCTTAATAGAATGGCTGGAAATACTTGGAATGATCCTTCTATGAGTAACTGGATGGATGTGGGAAACCCGGATGCGCTGATGATGTTACTGAAATGGAATGTATGAGACTGAAATGATATATTTTCCCTGAAAAAGAGGATATTCCTTGTATGAATAAATTGGTGAATGATGGCAACCCAGATGCAAAGATAATGGAAACTGAAAAAATAGGGCTTCTGGCATACCATTATATGAATGGGTTCTGTCAATCTGATTCGAAAAATAAACAAAACATTATTATTTGATATTTTTATGGGGCGGCCCAGGTCGGACCTAAGTTGTGTATAACCCTGTGGATGTGGCCCATTTCGATATTGGCATTAAAAATGGACCGTTCACAGTATTCAACGTCATTTTGCTCTACTGTAATTTTTTTCCCCCTACTCATGGGAATAAAAATCTTCTCATTGGAGTTGTATGTGGACCGCATTTACATGTAAATGTGTAACTTGCGAAAAATGGTTAGTTCTTGTTATGGATGCATAAAATATAATAATATTTTACGGAATTATTTACCCACCGGGAAATGACATTTAGACGGTTTAGATTTGAACGATATGTAATTTTGAATTGATGCATAAGTCAAATTATTTTATCATGTTCATTTTAATGTTTTTGAGATAACGGCCATACACAGCGTTGATGGGGATGAAGCTCAGTTCCTAGCCAAAGCTATGATTCTTAATGCAGTGATCCAATTATCAAAATGTGCATGATCCATGGAATTGCTTGAAAATGCTTAGTATAACCCGATTGGATAGAAGCTGATACCCATATTTATAAACTAAATTATTTTAATATTTTTAACTACAGTTTACGATGGTGGTATGAGATTATGTCTTTACGTTAAATTTGGTTTAGCATAAAATGAATGGTACTCTATACTTTTATTGCTATGAATAAATGATTATGATTAGTAATATAATATTGATTTTCATCCCATATCACCACGGAAGTGAAAGGGAAAAGATTATTATTATTATTTTTCACAGCTCTGAGTCATTCCGAAATATGCCAACTGCGGGTCGATGGATATATTTCAATTTTACGTGGGAAGACGATAGAGACTAGTTTTACTCTTGTCAAGAACAAGGACTAGTTTTAATCTTGTCAAGTGCATCTTCTCTTCTTATGTTTATCAAAAATAAAAAATTTAGAATATTCGTATGTCGAGTGACAGAACTCTAATAAAATTTCAAATTATTTTTTTCAGTTTTATATTATTCATAACTTATTGCACAGGCGTTTTTTACCCAAATTATGAACCCCATTTTAATCTTACATTCGGTTTAACGTACGCATTATTTTCGAAAATCGGATCCTCGACAGGGAGTAGGGGTCTCTGTCTCTCCATTTCTCAAGGCATCCATCTAGTGGTTCTGAGAAACGTATTCCAATCGGGATGGCCCCAGAAAAGATCGTTCAAGGTCATGATCTAAAATTTTTGAACGGAATGTGTATTTTCATACGCATGATATTTTTTCTTAATTTTCAAAATAGGGTATGTTTGGGTAGTGATAAAATTTTTGAAAAAAAATTTTTAGTATAAAAAATTTTTGAAAATTTTTTTTAGATATGACGGAAAAAATAACGAAGAGTAAAGAAAATAAATTTAAAATATATAGATTAATTGTAAAATAGTTGCGTAAAAATAATTAAAAAGTAGAGTAGTTATATAAGAAAATATGAAAAAATAATTAAAAAAGATAACTATGGAGAATGAAAGGTTTTATATTAAAAAGTTTTAGTTAAAATATTTAACACTAACAAAATATATCCAAAGGATATGTTTGAAAAGTGATAGAATTTTTGAATGACAAATTTTTGGTATACAAGTTGTTAAAAAATTATTAAATAGATATAGAATGAATAGTAAAATGTAAAGAAAATAAAGTTAAAATCAATAAAGTGTATAGATGATTAGAAAATAGGATATTTGTATATGAAGATGCCAATAAATAATTTTAAAATATAATAGTTATGAAGAGTGAAAAAATTTAGTGTAAAAAGTTTTTATTAAAAACAAAACGTGACAAAAAAAAATCATGCCTTATCGTTCAAACTAGGGTAGTGGACGTTCGTAAACCTGGGAATGGAGTAGGAAAGTGCATGAACTGTCTCCACAGCACAGTTGTAATCCACTAGGAAACCAGGACGTCTGAACTCGCAAGAAAGCCGAGCCGTAGGGGGTGAACAAGGCGGGAGTTGGGCTCCAGTTGCTAGGCCCAGGGCCGGAGGCTTCTTGATATCTCAGCCGTCCATCTGTCTGGCATTTTCTGAATCATATTGCGATCACTGTGGGCCAACAAGAGACGAGCAATCCTGACCATCTGATGTCCATGCATTTTGATCCATGTTCCCTTTCATCTCCCGAACGCCGGGGGCGGGTTTCAAAGGTGACGGACGGTCGTCGCGACGTATCGACCAGAACAGCGAGAGCGCAGCAAAGACAAGTAGACAACCGATAAACGAGCGCTAGGGTTTTTTAGTACTTTTGTGGGGAGGACTCCTGAGCCTGGATAGAGAAGAAGCCATGACTGCTCAGACACAGGAAGAACTCCTTGCCGCACACCTCGAGCAGCAGAAAATCGACGTAATCTCCTTGTCCCCTTATATTCTTTTCCCAATTATTTCTCTCCTTTGCTATATCTTCTTCTTCTTCTTCCTTGTTTTCGGTTATCATATAAATGATTTCTCTTACTTTCGTGATCTTTGCCTGTTATTCATCTTATTATCATTCAGAAAAAGGAGATTATCATCCGAGATATATGTTTGTTTGCTTTTTGTGTTTTGGGGCTACGGAGGTGGATGCAATATTCAGCCGTAAAACCTCGAATGTAAGGCCCTTCATGGAATTGTAGGTGAGGGCGTGGGTCAATCTATTCACCAGGTTGGCTGCTATGCGGAGAGTGCTCAAGCTGCCTTGAAACCTCTGGCACACGCACCGGGCTTGTCATGTTTTGTGAATCGCGTCTTCCTATACCTGAGGCTTGTAGTGTTGGTGAAATCGAAGATGTAGCTATGATTTTTCTTTTGAATCTGCCTTGTCCAGAGTTGGAAATTTTGTTTTTCCGATAGTAGATTAGTTATAATACTTCCTTAGATGAATGGACATTGTTGGTGGGCATACCTGCCAATCATCCGTTCACTTGATCTTGTTGTAAACTGTAAAGACGTGGGGCAGTTGCAGATGAAATCAGCAGGCTTGATGTACTAATAATTTAAGCCTCGATGGCAAGGCATATATGTGTTGTTGGTGTGGGAGATTGGTTGGAGAAAGGACCAGTTTATTTGCATGTTTTCAAAAATGCTCCTCGTGGAATTGATTTCGCCTGGAGAAATGCTTATGCCTTAGATTTTGCAAGGTTTATGTTTTTTTTTTTTAATAAAAAATTTTGAATCCCTTGATTTTGCAGGATGATGAGCCTGTCATTGAGGACGAAGATGAAGATGAAGAAGATGAAGATGACAAGGATGAGGATGATAATGAAGGTGAGCCCCTCCAAAAAATGCTAGATTTGTGAATGACACTGTTTTAATGTATCCATCATTCACCTGTATGACGCGTTAAAATAAGATGCAAAGCCTTTTATCAACAACGAATGCTTGCACCAATGATTAGCTTATGCTATCACAATTAAGATGGATTTCTGTGTGAAATTGGTGTAGATGTGCTAATGATTTGTATGGAAACATTTCAGATCTGAGTTAGTCTGAACTATTTCTAAGGGTAATAGAGAAGGCAAAGGCAAAGAGAAATGGAATTCGAGCTGTTCCCCTTGAATGAACTTAGATTCAGAATTTATGGTTTTCTTTGTGCTTCTAGTATGTGATCTGATCAGCAAACTTTTTTTGTAAGGGTTGGGACTTTGAGATGGAGAAGGATGCTGTGCACTGGCTATTCCATTTTAGAAACCATTCGAAAAAAAAAAGAATGCACACAAAGTAGTGCAGATTTTCTATATAATAAGTGATAGGAAGAGTTCCATATTGACTTTTATTTGAACTTAAAGGATCATCTGGATGCCCTCCAGGGATCTTGTAACCCTTGAGTCTAAACAACTAGATGGTTGCCACTTTTAATTCTAAGGTAGATTTTTTTTGGTGTTTGAAATCATTGTGTTGCATGTTCCCAGTTTTGCGACCATATTTTTTCTGGTTTGCCGCATGGAAGTTTAATTGTAGCATTAGAGTTGCTGTCGGATGGAAATTGGACTTTCTTGAATTTTGTTTGCTTTGGCCTACCATGGGGATTTCCTTCTAACTCAAATCCTGAATTCCTTAACTAACTTTTGGGAGCTCTGCAGATGTCTGGTTCTTTTTTTTTTTTTTTTTTCCCTTTGAATTTTAATTGACTGAAAGTGCTTGCAGACCAACAAGAAGGGGATGCAGAGGGTCGGTCAAAGCAGAGTAGAAGTGAGAAAAAGAGTCGGAAAGCAATGTTGAAGCTTGGCATGAAACCCATTCCTGGAGTCAGTCGTGTCACAGTGAAGAAGAGCAAGAATGTGAGTTCTATTATGTTAACGTTTTTGTCGGTGACTTGTATCCCTTCTTGTTATTGCCGCAGATGCGACCCACATAGTGTATGGATCGATTGCATTTTGAACTGATGGGTTGATGACGCATAGACTATATATGGGCATCTGTGAATTTGTACTTGGGGTTGGCCCTTCCTGAAATTAATTTGCTACTAAGCAATTCTGTTTTGATTTGTCTGCAGATACTGTTTGTCATCTCAAAACCTGATGTTTTCAAGAGCCCCAACTCTGACACCTATGTCATTTTTGGGGAGGCAAAGATAGAGGACCTGAGCTCGCAGTTGCAAACACAGGCTGCAGAGCAGTTCAAGGCTCCAGACCTCAGCCATGTCATTTCAAAGCCAGAGACATCAGCTATGGCTCAGGATGATGAAGAGGTTGATGAAACAGGGGTGGAGCCAAAAGACATTGAGTTGGTAATGACCCAGGCTGGGGTCTCCAGGTCCAAGGCTGTGAAGGCTCTCAAGGCTGCAGAGGGTGACATTGTTTCTGCCATCATGGAACTGACCAACTAGTGTGCTTTTGAATGCGGTATGACTTTCTTATTCTATTGCAGTGCATTTTGTTTCTGAAGAGCATGTTGCTCAATGATGCTTTAGTTTCAAATTTTTACGAGTGTGTCATGCTAGTACTTCTACATTTCGGCGTTGGGATATGAGTTGGTTCATTTTTAGATTAATGAGAGTTAAAGTTGCATTGTTACAATATCTTGCATTTTGTGCTGATGTAATGATTAGACCACTTGGAGTCCAGGACTGTCGAGCGCATGCAATGCTCCTAGGTATTGATGCAATAGTTCAATGAGCACAAACTACGAAGTGCAACATCAAACCTAACTAGTGCAACAATTGCAATGCATTATGCAACTACACTGAATTATAAGTTGTCACTTCTTCTGAATCTTTCATTGCCCCACGTGTGGGACACATTTGTGTGTGGTGAGGGTGTAAGCTCCGTAGCTCACAGAATTATAACACTGCTGCTAACTGGTAGGGCAATTGTATGCCAAGTAAAGCTGGATAATCTCAGACTGACCATGTGCTAGAGAGAGTTATGGTAGGTTGTGGTCATTTGGGATGAGGGATCTAGCCCTGCAGGTGGGGACATTATCAGCGTTGTCGACTAAGGTGCAAAATGCAGGATTTGTCTGGCATGGGCGCAGGGTGCTGAGAGAGTGAGAGTTAAGGACCATGGTATGAAAGCATGAGAGGTGTCACTAACAAAGTCCTGAAGAGTTGCACTGCCATGACAAAATCCAATTGGAATTTTGTTTTGTTTGTTTGTTATTTGAATTAATATATATTTGCTGTGGTTCCCATGGTTTGAGAAGTAATTTCTTAACAGAATGGCTGAAAATGATTGGGAATGAAATGGTATATTTACCTGAAGAAAAGGGAAATCCCTTCTATGAGTAACTGGATGGATGTTGGACACCCGGATGCGCCCACGATGTGGTTCCCAAGGAGAATGGATGAGACTGAAAATTGAAATGATATATTTTCCCTGAAAAAGAGGAAATTCCTTCTGAGTTACCTGGTGAATGATGGCAACCCAGATGCACAGATAATGGAAACTGAAAGTAGGGCTTCAGGCAATCTATGATATGAATGGGTTCTGTCAATCTGGTTGCAAAAATATCGAAATGCCCCATTTCGATATTGGCATTAAACAATAACCGTTCACAGTATTCAACATCATTTTTCTCCACTATGAATATATATTTTTCATGGGAGCAAAAATTTTCTCATTGGAGTTGTAGGTGGACCGCATTTACTTGAAAATATGTGTAAATTGTGAAAAATGGTTCTTGTTATGGATGCATAAAATATAATAATATTTGACAGATTTATTTATCCATGGGGAATGACATTTAGATGGTTTAGATATTAACAACATGTAAATTTGAATTGATATGTATGTCAAATTATTTTATCATGTTCATTTTAATATTTTTGAGATTGCGGCCATCCACAACGTTGATGGGGAAGAAGCTCAGTTCCTAGCCGAATCTATGATTCTACACGCACTGAGTTGGGTCTTAATTCCTTATCAAAATGTGCCTGAACCATGGAATTGCGAGAAAATGCTTAGTATAACCCGATTGGAGAGAAGATACCATATTAGTATAACCCGATTGGAGAGAAGATACCATATTTGTGAATGGGCAAGTTATATAGAAGCAGATTCATGTAACTTAATCTTTAAGATTTTAATTCTTGATGGAAAACTTAATCTATTCATTATATTTAACATCATTTGTTTACTTAGGAGATTAAGTTTTATTCTGATCAAGTATGTTTATAAGCCACATATGCTAATATATATATATATATTCATATATAAATTATGAATATAAATTATGAAAAATACTTAGATTTATTTATACATATATTAGAATGTGATAATACTTTATAAAGTCATTTATTCACATAGTAATGATATTTTAGATGGTTTGGATGTTGAAAAAACTATTATAAAGTCGATGTTTCAAAATTAAATTATTTTATTACGTTGATTTTACAAATTTTCATAGATGAGACCCATATGTTGTGAAATTAAAAAAATAAAAAATTTCAAAATATCATAAATGATGCTAAATACAATACATGATTTAGATTTTCCATCAACCATTAAGATTTTAAAAATAAATGCGGTTATATTGCAAAGGAGTTTTAGCATTTATAAATTAAATTATTTTAATATTTTTAAACTCCAGTTTACCATTGTGGTATAAGATTATTTGTTTTTACGTTAAATTTGTTTACGATTAGTAATATAATGTTGATTATCATCCCAAATCGCCACGGAAGTAAAAGGGAAAGGATTATTATTATCATTATTATTTATAGCTCTAAGCCATTCTCAAACATACCAGCCGCGAGTTTATATATTTCAATTTTAGGTGGGAAGAGACTAGTTTTTTTCTTGTCAAGAATAGAAGCTAGTTTTATTCTTGTTAAGTACATCTTCTCTTCTTGTGGCTATCCAAAAATAAAAATTCTCTCCTTTGAATAAAATTAATCTCTTTTTAATTAGCATTCACTGTTCGTGTTTATGGATATACTTAAGTCTCTTTTGGATTATCATTCACTGTTCATGTCTCTCTTCATCCACACCATTGGTCGGAGGGAGCAAAACTCCCACCAGGTAAGTTTAGAAACTCATATAACGGGCGTATAAATTGATTAATTTGTGATAAATATAGTTTAGCCATCATTGAAAATTTAAGAACGGCTTTTGAGACCTAATAAATCAGTTCTTGACTTGTATCTGATCAGGTATTTTCGTATCAAGCACAGAAAAACTAGTGGAAAAACCCGTCCAACTCAACCCTCATCACTAAAATTTTCGTTAAGAGCTGTCTATTTTTTTTAAAAAATGGATGCTTCTATGAAACCCTTTGTGTGGAACTCTCCATTTTTAACATTTAGGTAGTTTATGAAAAATTCATTTCATTTGTTATATTTAACATAATTTATATGATTATATAATCTCTTTCATTTTGTAATAAAATAATTTAATACTAAATATTAATTTCAAATAGTATTTTCAATATCTAAATAATGTATAATATCACTAACATCTAGATAAGTAATTCTATAAAGTATTATTATATTTTAATACATATATAAATATACCTAAGCATTTTTCCTAATTTACGCATAAATGTACATATTTTTAAATAAATTTGACATATACACATACTAGATTCGGATCAAACTTGACTTCTTAACTAAACAAATGATGTTAAATACGGATCGAATTTTACATTAATTATCGATACCTGTGTTGTACAAGTACTACCCATTTTCAAAAAAGAACCCTCTGGGGTTGGCAGAGATTTAGCTGGACCCTGATCTAATTTACACGGAAGCTTTCTTATTAGTAATTTTAAATGGATAGATGAACATCCACGAATTTAATGAATCAAAGGCTGCTCGATTCAGCCCAAACGAGACTTCTGTGTTTTGATTTCATTTATCACGATAAATAAAGTAAAATCCTCGATCATCGTAAGAGGACAAACGCTAGCACTGCCTCCCCCACAAGAAAACACATAACATAGAGCCAAAATAAAAGCTGTCCCCGCCCGGCAGGCGATAGAGTTCCTGCCGAAGTGCCAATTGGGCACCACCACACGTACCAGTGGATGAGATGCTATGGGAGGCCCCATGACATGAAAATCACCTGGCACAAAAAGTCAAACACATGATGGTTCAACAGGTGTGTTCATGTGAAATTATTAGTTGCCGATAAGATTCTCACGGGCATTGCTAACAACATGATTTCTCTACCAGACGATCTTCATGGAGCGCTTGCTCAGAAACAGCCATTGATTCCACTGCAGAACTCTCTATTACATCTGACACAGCTTTTGTGATACCCAAAATCATTTACATGGTGTGTTTGAAAAGTGATAAAATTTTTAGCTTAAAAATTTTTTTAATGAAAAAAATGATGTAATATTACGTGGATAATAATGAATAAATAAAATAAAGTTAAATAGATAAATTACTTGTATTGGCACTTATGTAAAAATGATTGAAATTAAGGCAATTATATAGAAAGATGTGAAAAAATAATTAAAAAACAGAATAGTTGTCAATGGTGAAAAGTTTTAGATTTAAAAATTTTAGTTTGAAATGTTTTTTTTTATGCTACAAAACATCCTGCAGTGCAAAAAAATGACAACGATAAACCGTGCTTGGACTACAGAACTGATCAGATGCACATCATCTCATTTGAGTTACCTGGGTATTATTTTGCTGCCAGCCTATCTGATTTTAACATGCACGCATGTTTTGTTGGGTCTTTTGGGCCATCCAAGCAGAATGATTATATCATGCAAGCAACTAGATTCGCAGTCAAAGGCAATATGCATTTGCAGTATGAGCATGGAAAAGTGTTCATAGGCTCGATACAACTTGAAGTAGGATTCGTTTGGCTTGTCTGTCTTCTAATAATTTGAAACATCCAGTGACCATAGGGAAACACAAAGGCAATGCAAAGACAAAACTTTTTGTTTTGAAAAGCACATTACCTATACACAAATTGATGGATTAAGACAGCAGCTTCAGTCTTCTGATCATCCTCAACCAGTGCCTCGTTTTCCTCAGAGATTCCCCCACAAGGCAGAACATTTTCACTCCCGTTGCAGCATTTGGGTATTGTTGAAATGGGGATGATAAATAAGGGAAGAAAGCACGGCCTTGGTTATCAAATGGCCCTTGTGAGTAACTCACTTGGAGATTACCTCTGGACAGTAGCATTAAACAACTTGGGCCCCATAATGGAAACTAGGAGTTGGAGGAGCGGAAAGGCCACAACAATGAGAATGGATTACGCCTCCCTCGATTCTCTCGACCATTTTCCCTGCCATTGGTGCTGCTTGAACTGCCGCTCTGACGAGCACTGCTGGAATGCTGATTAATAGACCTTGGTTGTGAACTGCTACTGCCCTGCAGTGGTAATTCATGGCGACAAACAGGGCAAGAATTGTGCTGAACCAACCATGGAACTATACAATCAGAATGGTATATATGCTTACATGGCATTTCTCGTGCTTCAGAGCCCAACTCAAATTTTTCTTTGCAAACGGCACAATGTGAATCTCCACGCAGATGTCTCTGTGTGATCTTGACAGTTGGCATCCCATCAATTGCAGACCTTGATGCTGGAGGGGGGCCCTGCCGATCATTTTGAGTGAGCTCTTCTATTAATTCGTCTAATCCTGGGCCCACAAAATAATCACTGATGTTGGCTCTCCTCAATCCAATACCAGGGCCACCATTGAGGAGAAGTTCAATCCCGCCTTCTTCAGAAAGCCTAATGGGAAGTTGGCCTTGGAATATTAACCAAGGGCCAAGGCCAGATCCAATTGTCCGTTCTGCAACTGGACCAGATCTCCACCTAATGTCAATCTCCCGATTCCTTTGTGCCATCCGCTGCCTCATTAGAGCTGAGAAAGCTTCCATCAACCCAGACCTCCTATCATGATCATCATCAGAATTCAGAACAAAAGAATCCGGAGAAAAAACATTATCCAGCTCACTCAGTTGTTGAACAAAACCCCCATCACAAATTGGGCAGTGTGTGTTTCTATCCGATATTCGTACTGCCCGTGCACATCTATAGCACCAGTGCGTGTTTCTGCTTGACATTCTTTTAACCTCTTTCTTATCAGTTCAGTTCAAATCCCCTCAGGTGAGAATCCAAAGAACCTGACAGCAAATATGCAATGAAGCGCCAGCCCTTGCTCCTATTCCCTCACCGACTACACAGCACCCAACAGCTAACAATGAAAAGGAAGAGAATGGGTAAATGGAATGCCAACCAGCAACTAGAAAAGCATAACAGAAACAATGCAAAAGAAACAAGGAATTATGACAGGCGTAAAAATAACAGATCAAGGACAATAAATTGCAATACTGGAAGGTGGGAAGCCTAGGATCTTACAGCATCACAAAGAGATGCAAATTACTCATTGAACTAAGACATTCTTCCAGGTTTGTACCCTCCTACACATGCCTTTTTTTTTTTTTGTTTTCCTTTTTTTATAAAAGAAAATCTCATATTCCTGCCAAACGAAGGCTGATAGAAAGAAAGCCATAAATGTAACACTGCATACATTGATCTGATTCAAGATGATGCAAATTATAGAATTGAATTAATATTTGGCTACTATGAAGTTACTTAAAACAGTAGAAACCTTCATTTTATAACCATTGGGAAGCTATTCACCTCACACATCCAGAGTGCTCACAAGACAGAACATAAATTCGGTCAGCCAAACCCCACCGCTGGCCCCTTCTAATCCTAGAGCTCGTTGAACCAAAAGAAAAAGCATACCTAACTGCATCATTTTTTTTTCAAAAGCATACCTAATGATAATTACGAAAAATAAAGGCCTGGAATAAACATAATAAAAAGAAAGTCTTAACTTCCAGCCAACAACACAAAATCCATATAACTACTTGAGCAACTAGCAAGCGAGAGGACATAAAACCTCAAGACTCAAGAATCCAGTCACAAAAAATTAATCTAAAAATTCTCGCGTAATTTTTTTTTTTTTTTTTTTTTTTTTTTAAAAAAACTTTAAATCAAGGCAAACGTCAAGTAATGAAAGCCCCAAAATTGCAAAACCAGTACCGAACAACAGCTCAACTAGGCAATCCAATTTCGCTGCAACAATCACAGCACCGCATGCTGTTTCCTACTTAACGATGGCAACCTGTATGAATCCCATTAAGCCATTCCTAGTGCTAAATGCAAACAAGTAAAAACACCATCAAATTGGGTGCTTTCGCGGAAGCCGAATGTCATGCAATTTTCACAAACAAACATTCATTCCGGTACAATGTTTCATGAAATTTCGGCGAGAAGCATCATAACCAGATTAGCCGAAACTAGAAAGATTCTCCAATTCTACCACCAATCAAGTAGCAACCCAACTCAAACAACAGATGCAACAAAACAGAATCCATCTTAAAAAGCAACAGAATAAATAACCACAGCCACTGACCATATTGCAGTCTCCCAAAAAGCACTAAAAAACGCCACATTTATCTACATCCAACCATGTCGCAGCCAAATCAAACCCCATTTTTGAACAACGCACCGTGAAGCCAGAGCGATCTAAAACGCACCTGGATGGAGCGGAAGAAGAGAAAACGAGAGGAGATCGAAACCCGCGGATCTGTCCAGCTCTCTCCCTCCTCCCTCGTCTCTGAGAGGAGAAACGGGAGGGGAGGGAATGCAAAGGGAAGGGGGAAGGGGCGTGGCGCTGTGAAAAGCGACGAAAGATGTTTTGGTGGGGGCATTAATAGCTGGAATTTTTCCAATTTTATCAGATTCTCATTACGGAGAGAGAGCGAGACTACATCTGCGTAAAATGCACGGGATGCGCACTGCGCCCTGCCTGTCTACTCGCCGGGACATCATCCACCTCCCACCCACCACGTGTCCCGCTGATTCGATCCCAGCCGTCCACTAATTCCACGGTCCGCCCATGGACAAAGATCAACCGTCCGATTCTTGTAACAGCTTCGAATAGTGCACGAATAATCGATGGTGCGACCTCGGAAAAGGTGATTTTTCCTTGGCTTCGCCTCCCTCTTTTTTGGGGATTTGCTTGTTCTTTTGTTTCCGTCGCTAATGGAAGAATATCATTACACATGACGGATAGTGTCTAAGTGGGGGTAACAATGTTCACGCGTGGCGATTGTTTTGCAAAGTGGATAGTTCTCCTCCAGTCGGCCGTAAAATGAGCGGGTCTCTGAGACAACGCGCTGCTCACCGTGACAGACTGACAGGTGCGGCTTTTAGAAAGATATATAATATTATATGTAATTTATTTTTTAATATCTAAATTATTAAATGCATTCAATTTCAATATAGAGGCAACACCTCGTTGAGATAATTGGTCTTTGATAACGTCTGCTGCATGTCAACTAAAAATATTTTGATAAGTAATCATGAAATTTGATATTCTAATTTTTCAAGAGGCTTTGGCTGATCGCATCTCATAGTCTGACCAATCTTTCATCTTTTGAGTTTTTTTTTTGTTATAGATGCATGAGCTCATTTTCGAGATATTAGATCTTCTCAATTACCTAAGGCCTCCTTTTATAACAAAAAATTCTCCTTTGTCCTCCTCTAATTTTACTTTATTATATTCAACTAAATGTGGTGAGATAATTTTCTACAGTTCTAATGAAGAAGATGGAAATAATGGACCGGAAGACCTTTGGTCCAGCTTTTTCCACTTTGGACAGGATGGGGTCCATGGAATATCAGAGGGGAAGTAAAAAGGAAACGAAATACTATTGCTTGTGCTGATCAACAAACCTTTAATTCATCATCCAAATTTTTAGAATTAAAAAAATCAGGTTCTCAACCCACCATTCCATTTTGCATTTTTGTTGTTTGTTTTGTTTTTCCGGTTTTAATCAACTCCCTTCTCGGAATCAATCCACCACAACATGGCATGGTATCCTTCTGCTTTTTGTTTCTTATAGACTTATACATGGACTCTTCAAAATCCAGATCAATCAATATTCCATCCCACCCACAGCATATTGCTTTTTATTTGCTATCGATTCCCAAAATGGGTCTCGATGCCTGCCTCACTTTCCCTACTACCCATAAATTCACACGCTTTTTAAAGCTCAATTACATTAAGGTTTTGACCTAGCTATTAAGCAGTAAGAAAAGCATTTTTTTTCAGACAAACATCCGCAAAATAATGCAATTTGAGAATTAATCACAACCAGTAAGTTTTATTTATTTATTCCGTTGGAATTCGATACATACATTCAAGTTTAGTAGGGATAAGAACTTATATTATATGACTCAGAAATTTTCAAGCACTTTCAGCTGAAACTGATGGGATAAACAGGCTGTTTGTTGGGGAAGAAAAGCCCAAAATTCTTCTCAACTTCACGGCCGTCTTTCAGATTTTCATTGAACATGGCAAAGATGTAAGTCTCTATGGCCCTGCCAGACCTCCTTGGGGTCCCCTGTCGAACATGTCGGATCAAGTTGGAATTATAAGTCCTGGCGTTATCCACCGTAGCCGCCTCGCCTCCGGCCGATGGCCAACCACTTTCCGAGACCACGACCTCCACGGACGAGCCGCCGATCTTCTCCAAAGCAGAGTAAACCGCGTCGAGAATGGCGTCGAACAGGTTTTGGTACTGGAACTGGCCGTCCTGAACGACAGTCGACGGCGAAGTGAAGAGTGCAAATGGGAGCGAGATGGAGCCGCGGCCGTCGACGTAGCTGAAGTATGGATACACGTTGGCCAGGAGAGGCGCGCGATTGGCTGCTAGGAATCTGACGATGGGTTCCAAGGCATCTCGAGCGTCATTGCTGAAGGTGCCATCAGAGGGTGGCGAGGATTTGCTGAGCACCCAAGTGGCGATGGCGGTGGTGACCTTGATCTGGTCCCCGAGTCCCGCAGCCGAGATGGCGTTGAAGACGTTTTGCATGGCTGGGAGGACGAACCTAGCTGAGTCGCCGGGGATGACTTCATTATCAACTGCAATATACCTGAAGCGAACAGCGGGCCAGTAGTTTCGGACGTTGTTCTGGACCCATGCAGTGGCTGCATTGGGGTTGGTTGCCACCTCTTGGAGGTTGCGGTTGGGAACTCCCAAGATGACTTGGATGTTGGAGTCTCTCAGGGCTTCAAGTACAGGTGGGTGAGGGTCGTAGAGCCTCATCCTTGGGATGTTGTTGGATTTGTAGAGGTCCACAACTTCTCTGGGTTGAGGCAGATTGTCGCCATCCCTCCCATAACAAACACCTATCGATTGTCCACCTGCATGGTGGCCAAAATGCACAACAGTTGTGATTTCTACTTCATTATCCATATCTCCCATTAAAAGAAGCCATTAAAACGAGAAATATTAATATAGAAATTGTGATCCATCATATGAACTAGAAATGCTGTAACGCGGCAATAGAAAGATAGAGATAAGATCACCTCACCTGCAAAATCCAAGCATGCCAGAAAGAGCCCAAAAAGGAGCAACGCGGGTATCCTCAGAGGACTGCAGTTTGTTGGGAATGAACGAGCAGCCATCATGAAATCGTGTGATGCATCTCTTCCTCCATCGATGCCATGCTTTAATATCGCAGGGCAGAGAGCAGCCGTCATTGAGTACAAGTCGGTCAGGCACTTGCATCGTCAAATACCCCATTGAAAATGCAGCAACCCTTCCACATCGCCTGATGTTGATGGCACACGCGGACTCATTTATCCAGCCTTTGAATTTTCTCCTCTCCATTTTTTTTTCCTCAAGAAACAGACAAGATTTTCTTGTTTCGATTTTCGGCGTCTGCCTAATTTCTTCATCTTTCTATGTAAAGGTGGGGGAGGGAAAGGACTTGTGGGGCTCTCATATTCCAGTTTTCTAGACTTCTAGTTAGGACTTGAGAATGTGACTTTAAATTAAATTTAATGGAACCCACCTCATTAAATCACAACCTTGTTTGTATATAACTCGCTTTCATAGATGATGTCGAATTGCTGATAGAGATGCGTCATTAAATTCATTGAAACAAACCGCTATCGAAACTTGTTCCAACAAACCTACCGTGACTGACCCGCTTCCATGGCATTTTGGAATAGCACTTTCTTACGTCACCTGCAATATGGGCAGGCCAAGTCCAATTCCAGAAGGGTTAACCGGCTAAGTAAATAATTCCAACCTCAGATCAGTTTCATCATTGAAGACACTGTCGTGGAGGATTTCCCACCTCAAAACAGGGAACTTCGATGAATTACAAACCTCTAGAAGGATGCATCATTCTCCCTGTAGCAAGCAAACAAGCTAAACCGGAACAAGTTAGCAACTTCTCAGCAGATTTCAAACTTCATATTATTTATTTTATCTTATTGCTTCATCCATTACTTGATTTAAAGAACACTGTATTATTCTTTCAGATGGGACTTCCTTTGTTTTACAATTGTTCATAAAGGCCCACACCATCTTAGCGAGGACACCATTATGAGACTATTAGAAATTCTAGCAGCTTGATTAGAGATGATCATGAATGTACTTGTGGAAACTCATGATCCCCATTGATGATGTTTCTATGGGATTTGGCCATCGAGAGACACTATAACTGGTTCAACAACATGTACGAGAAAGCCATCGATATGGTGCGATAATGGAGCTGTGCGACTCAAATATGCATAATTAATAATGTCTAAAAATAGATTTATTGACTAGATGCAGATG
Organism: Annona squamosa; assembly: GCA_035584095.1. Classification (NCBI taxonomy): domain Eukaryota; kingdom Viridiplantae; phylum Streptophyta; class Magnoliopsida; order Magnoliales; family Annonaceae; genus Annona; species Annona squamosa. Next base: position 3,148,791 of record JAXCLR010000050.1, on the reverse strand, counting down.
TATGTCCAAGGAGGTGTCAAAAATTAAATAATAAGAAAAGGATGTCTACTTTGTTTTTTTATCGTTAAAAATGAAGCAGGGCTTAGCCAGCACAAGATAAGAACAAAATACTGATAAGATTCACGGAGGCTTACATAGTAAGCTCCCCAATCTCTCCTTCGAACCTAGGTGCTGCCAACAGTCTACTGATAACATGGCATTTGGATACTCTTTGAAGCCTTGTATTCTTGTGTTTCTTTCCTCATTTCTTTCCATCAGCTTCGCCATCAAATCCGATGGCCAAGACACCCCAAAACCACCCATCAAGTTTCCTTCGCATTCAGAAATTAAGATTGCCTTGTTCGCAGACTTGCACTATGGAGAAGCCACTGCTACACTTTGGGGTCCGCAACAAGACATCAATTCCACAAAGGCCATGTCCACCCTGCTTGAAAAAGAAAGCCCAGGTACAGTAAGTTCAAAGCCTTGCAAGGTTTTCACAGATGGGATTCTCCCCTTCAAAATTCCAGTAACCATACTGATGAATTAAAAAACGTTCCTTTCCAGACCGGGGCATTAGCCTCCATCCAATATATATACATGGGATTTATTCACGTGCATTCAGACTGCACACGAATTACCTTGCAAACGTCCCATCCGCCCATTCATTTCAGCGGGCGAAATTTGCGCCGCTTGTTCGATTGTGCGTGTAGAGAGAGACGGTGAGCTGAACGAAGACGCACGTACACGCTCGCAAAAATTTGGAGGATGCATTTTCCCTCATTTTCCCGCTTGGTGGACTGAAAATCCACAAAAACTCACCCGAAATATTCCCTCTTTCATCTTGCCGAAAACAGCATAGCATTTGGGAGCCTACTCATCCCTCCCATTTCGAAAACGGAGACGCCACTACTGCTGTCGCTGCCGCTCCCAAATCTTCTACTACGTCGATTTCTCCTTCTCTGTTGAGATTTTGAAGATCTCCATCGAGATTGAATTTCTCCATCGATTTCAAAGTTCTTCGTCGATTTCGAAGTTCTGTGATTGATTCCGAAATTCTGTGTCAACGGAAGGTACGATGTTTATTTTCGCTTTCGTCGTCTTCTCCGAAAATCCACATGCGGATTATAATTGCGCAGGAAATGTACCTTCAATTCGCATCTCTTTGACGCGAAAATCCGCACACGGATTATAACTACACAACAAACGTACCTCCCATCCAAATCTCTTTGGTTTAATATTATAACTGCGCAGTTATAATCCGCATGAGGATTTTCACGTCAGAGAGATGCGGATGGGAAGTACGTTTGCTGCACAATTATACTCCACATGCGGATTTTCAGAGAAAGCGACGAAAGCGAAAATAAACACCGTACCTTCCGTCGACACATAACTTCGGAATCGATCACAGAACTTCGAAATCGACGGAGAACTTTGAAATTGACGGAGATCTTCAAAATCTAGACGGAGAAGGAGATTTGGGAGCAGTGGCGGCGGTAGCAGCAGAAACGTCTCCATTTTCGAAATGGGAGGGATGAGCGAGCTCCCAAACACTGTGTTGCTTTCGGCAAGATAAAAGAGGGAATATTTCGGATGAATTTTTGTGGATTTTCAGTCCACCGAGCGGGAAAATGCATCTTCCGAATTTTTGCGCATGTGTACGTGCGTCTCCATTCGGCTCGCTGTCTCTTTCTACACTCACAATTGAACAAGAGTCGCAGATTTCGCCCGCTGAAATGAATGGGTAGATGGGGTGGCTGCAGGGTAATTCGCGTGCAGTCTGAATGCACATAAATAAATCCCTATATATATATATATTCTTTTCATTATTTTTAGAAAAATAACTATAATCAAAACATGTATGCGTCATTCCATTTGTCTTGTGCTACTTTTACAACGATTGTCGACTCGTGTGCCACTTCTTCATTGTGTGATACTGTGATTGGATTAAACAGATAACAAATGTACCAAGAAGAGGTACTAAACTTCCAGATAATTACTATCAACAGAGTAAGGGAATGACTGCAATTAAGTCAACAAAATATCATTTGGTTGTTAAGATAATGGATAATAATTGAAAATACTTGTAATGAAAGAAAAATAAGATCGTTGGATTGGTAAATTTCACAAGATTTTTACAATCGAATATATCTCATTATTGTTATTGTTAATTGTTATTATTATTATTATTTAAGAAAAAACCTGATATTCTAATACGTTTGGTGAGAATTGGGTAATTTTGGGCTTTGCAAGCAAGGGTAACAAAGTGACCCAATTGACTTTGTACCCCAACAATGTCTCTTTATAAATAGGTCCTGTCAGCTGGGGCTTAATAGAAAAGCCTCGTTTTTAGCAAATAAGCATCCTATATAATCTGACTGTGAACTGAATAGGATTGCCGAACGAATTCCTCAAACCAGCCCAACTCGAATTACATGAATGAGAAAGTTCCCATGACAGCCTTGTTAATAGATTGAAGGTATGTCTTGGAAGTGACAAAACTAAAAAGTTTTTGATAAAAAAATTTAGTAATGTAATTGGAGCTATGATGACAAGTAAAAAAAATAAAATTAAGATAGACAAGTAAGTGATATGGATATTAGTGTAAAAATAGTTAAAAAGTATGATAATTGTATAGAAATGTGTAAAAAAATAATTCAAAAATAGGAAAGTCACAAAGAATGAAAGATTTTATATTAAAAAATTTTGACATTTTTTCTTATTAATAAACACACTTGAAACAAGAACGGCTTAATGGGAACTCTCCCAATTTTTTATTTCAATAATCTAACCATATGTATTATTTAAAATATGATTTTGACTATTTATAGTGAAAATAAAAAACAGATATTATATTGACAATTAAATAAGTAAAAACCATAAAAATTACGTATTTAACATAAAAAATGATGTGAAATACTCTGATAAAATAAAAAGAAATTTTTAACTCATCTAGATAAAATACATGTATATAACTTTCAAATGACATAAACATTATTGTGGACATTATTTGTGATCTAAAAGTAAATACACCATTAATATCTTTCTATCATAGTTTTTTTAATTAGCATCATTTGATTTGTATTATTTTCACTATAAATGGTTAAAATTTTTATTTTGAAGAATATGTATTTTTAGATTATCAAAATAAATTTTTTTGAAAGAGTTGCCATATTGAAATAGTTATAGAGAGTTGGAGACGCAAGAGTTGCTGATTATTTGTTCCATGAGTTGATGAGGATATACTAAGGAATATTCTCATTTCTAGGTAGCGTGTCAGTTCAATCATACCAAAAGAGCATCTTCAATTCTTCGTCCAGCAGTAAGGGTGCCCGTGCTTCTGCCCGTGCCCGTGCCCGTGCCCGGTTAGGCCTCATCTTGGCCTGTCCAACTTAGAGTACGTTAGAGTCATAGTTGAAGTGAACCTGAATTCGAGTTCGATTTTTCATTTTTGTATTTATTATAAAATAAATGTTTTTATATAATATCTAAATAATATATTTTTATATTTTTTGTATTTTATATTATTTATATTTATATTTGAATATAATTTGGTATATTGTAATTGTATTATAAATAAAATGTATTACTTTCATTTATATTCATATTTTATTTATATCATTTATTTCTACGTCTATTAAATTTTTTCTTTTACTTGTTTTTGATATTTGTTATTATTATATATTTATATAAATTCTAAACTTACCACTCTTAAATAAAATATAAATTCATTAGTTTAAATTCGAACTCAAAACTTAATATTTTTAAAAATAAAGTCAGAGATAGATTTATATCTAATATTTTATAAATAGGATTACTGTTAAGATTATGGTTGAAGTAAACCCGAGTTTTATGAACCATTAAGCAAGCTATGGCTCACCATCCCGTCCATCTTAATCCATTAGCCTAATCCAACCATAATTATTTACTTGGAAGAGTTTGTGCATGATAGAGGAATGTTTCAATGCACCTTATTTTTTAACATATTTTTTATAAAATTATTAATCTAGTTGTATTTAATTTATAAGACAAATTTTACCATTTTAGATATATGTATATATATTTTTTGATTTTTTAAAAATAAAAGTACTTGAGGTGTTTTTAAGTGACTGAAATACCTCTATTTTTTAAAAAATCGAAAAAATATATTTATATATCTTGAAAAATGGTAAAACTTAATATATAAATTAAATATAACTAAATTATAAATTTTTTTAAAAATATATATTAAAAATAAGATTCTTCAGGTGCATTGAAACATTCCTCGGCGACTATGCCTTGCAAGTGAAGTCTGACGTCCTAATATTTAAGACTTGGGCATGGCATGAAATTAAAGCTTTCATTCTCTTTTTGCGATGTCCATACCATCCTTCCTCCTCTTTTATCTCGTCAATGCCATCATCCCCATGGCCCATGGTCATGATCACCGCCTTCGGATTCCATGGAGGAATCCCCGCCATTGCTCTTCCAATTCTTCATTCAAGACCGCACTCTTCGCCGATTTGCACTATGGGGAGAATGCATGGACTGATTGGGGTCCTCAACAGGACAGCAGTTCCCACACTGTCATGTCCACCATACTCAGCTCAGAGAATCCAGGTGAGCTGTTGGGAAAATAATCTGAGGTTGTGATTGAATGATGAATAAAAACTCTAGTATGGGCCGAGATGTGATATCGGCACGTATGCTTATGCGGGTGTAAGAATCTGTCTTCCCAATTGTGTTATTTCTTCCTTCTAATGATCGTGCTTAAAACTATCGCAGATTTTGTGATTTATTTGGGAGATGTGGTTACTGCAAACAATGTGCCTATTCAAAATGCAAGCTTGTATTGGGATCAAGCTATTTCACCCACACGAGAAAGAGGGATTCCATGGGCTAGTGTGTTCGGAAACCATGATGATGCACCGTTTGAATGGCCTTCTGATTGGTTTTCTGCCTCTGGAATTCCCCAACTGAAGTGCCAGCCAAAATATTCATCACTGTTAGGTATGATTGGTCTTTGGTCGATTGTGTTCTGCTTTTGGTAATAATAAATAGAAAATATGAAGCATCATAGCAGAATTAAATAGTTTGTGGACTGTATGGAGAGAAAAATACACTAAATGTTCTTTGTTAAAGAATTTATAAATGCATCACAGTGGAATTAAATAGTTTTGAACTTTTGAGTTCTATGCTCTTTGTTAGGCTGGATTGCAAGTTGCAACGACATATTCATAGCTATGCTACCTCAAAATCTTACCAAGATTTCTTATGCATAGATTCTTATTTGGAAACCTGCTTGTGATATTGATTATATAATATGAAATTCCAAATTCCAAATGATTAGAATATAGAATTTTTCCCCTTCCGAAGCATATACTATTGTTTGATTTTTATCCGAGAAGATAGGAATGTAATTAGCATGTGTCATATATCTTTTTAGTTCAAGTGAAACACTGCAAGGAATTTTCACATGGATGTTGTTTTACATGAAGATACATGTAGCTTCAAAGGGACTAGCCGGCTGGAGCTGATGAAGAAGGAGATTCGGAAAAACATCTTAAGCCATTCCAGAAGTGGGCCAAGGGATCTATGGCCCAGCGTTTCAAACTATGTATCGGCGGTTTTGTCTTCCAATTACCCCAGATCTGCAGTTGCATTTCTATATTTTCTAGATTCTGGTGGTGGGTCATACCCTGAAGTCATCTCTAGTGCTCAAGTCAAATGGTTCCAGGAAAAATCAGAAGAAATTAATCCAGATTCAAGGTAGCAGACATCCTCTTACGCTCAGTTAGAGAGAGAGAGAGCACTTCTTTTCAATAAAGGATTTTAGTTTGCCATGTTGCAATTACAGAAGCATGGATCCAATGTTGCGGCCCAAAAACTGCCTCGACATTTTGTCTATCAAAGCAGATATTTGCTGAATGTAACAAAAACGGCTACTGCCTAATCAAGATTACCAACATTCATACGCAAGTAGCAACACATCATGGACTGATGGGTGTTTTCCTGTTTTGGTATTTTAGGATCCCTGAGATAATATTTTGGCATATACCAAGCCAGGCTTACAAGGAAGTTGCGCCGCAGCACTCGATTAAGAGGCCATGTGTTGGTTCAATCAACGAGGAGAGTGTTGCAGCCCAGGAAGCTGAATGGGGAATGATGGATACCTTAGTAAAAAGGCCTTCTGTCAAGGTAAGTAACAACATGAGATCTGTTGCCATTCAGTAAGAAGATCAGAATCCGTGGCATTCAATTTTTACAATTCAGTTAATTTCGCATTCCACAATTTTTCAGACTGGATTATTGACTCCTCTGATGCATATTGGACAGGCAGTGTTCGTGGGTCACAATCATGGACTAGATTGGTGTTGTCCCTATCACAAGCTTTGGCTGTGCTATGCAAGGCATTCTGGCTATGGAGGCTATGGGAATTGGGCAAGAGGCGCAAGGATAATCGAGATCACTGAGCAGCCCTTCTCCCTTCAATCTTGGATCAGGATGGAAGATGGTTCCAAGCACAGCGAAATACTTCTTGCCTCTTGACACATTCTACAGCTTTTCCCGTCTTCTGTTCATTCTTTCTTCTTACTTCCATAATCTCTATGAAGGCCACCAATTGAAAAGCAAAACATGAATAGCAACGTTGCATACAATCAAACAAAATTACTCTCGCCTCCTTTTGTAAATGTAGTCTTCCATCATCATCTTCTCATTTTCATCATATCATCACCATTTTGAGCGTGCCTGAGCCAAATCTGTTTGTGACGTAGAACGCCCTTAGCAGATGTCTTCCTAGAGCGGGCGTATCATTCAAGTATATGGTAAAAGGGTGTGCGGTAATCTAGTATATTTTATAATATAAATGATATTTTAGATTCTATATCGATGTTAAACTAACACTTCAAAATCAATATATCTACGATCAAACAATTTTATTACTTTGATTTTACATCTTTGTTAAATGGACCTCATCCGTATATTTGATTTATATGCAATTTTGATTTTTTTAATTAAACAAATAAGTTTTAAGTAGGACATTGATTATTTAACCCTCCAAGTGACTAAAATAGGAGGGCACAACAAAATATTCTTGTTCTATATATAGACACTCATTGACTCGAGCTCAAATATTGCTGTTGTTAATTTTAAAGCTCATACACAAGAAATTATTAATGATTTTAATTTTTTAAAACTTGGATCCGTTTGAGGTTTAAAAAAAAAAAATCCTCACTTTTTCCTGGACAACTTCATATGCTATCTATCCTTTTTTATTACTGCCTATGCAATATCAACTTTCTCTTTTGTTTTACATTTTGACTTACAGCTATATTATCAATTTTATCTTTATTTTCTTTGCTCTAGTCATTGCAATTTTCAAGTTAGTTTCTCACTTTTCAAAATTTTTTAATTAATTTTTTCATTCCCTTTTTACGAAAAGGGCCTCATTATACTAAAGTTCTATTTGGCAAGGTAAAAGCATTTTTAGACTCTTTACTACGCATTTTTTTGGTACGATATAATATATTAAATACTTAATTATTATTTTTTATTATTACCTCTAAATTTCTAAATTTTAATCACTTTTCATACAATTGCAAAATTTATTTTATTTACTTCTAATCCTTACAATTCCACATCTCGCATGTATATGCAGGTTTTATCATTGCCTATTTGTATGCAGGTTTTACCGTATCTCTCCTTTTGTGTAGTGATTTTATATAGATGTTCCTTAGTATAGAGATATTTACAGAAATGTCCTTTCTTGATTTGAAGGCTTTGAATGCATTTTTTTTTTATGGGTTATATTTACATACATCTCAATACATATTACATTGTAGTTCTGAGACATTCTTACAAACAAGGAGATACAT
>JAXCLR010000050.1:3110709-3140856 GCA_035584095.1 Annona squamosa | reverse complement strand
ATTACATTGTAGTTCTGAGACATTCTTACAAACAAGGAGATACATAACTCCTCCAAAGAAATCTGGAGACACAGCTCTACCAAAGAATTAGGAAGAACAGCTTCCATCCAGCCAACGGGAGACAACAGCTCCCACTCCACCTCAAAGGGAGACCACAGCTCCCACAACATGTTTCCAGGCCGAAATCCTAATGTGGGATTCGAACCCACGACCGCAACCCCGCCAACGCCCTATTACAGCTGCTGCCACCAACCGAGCATGCCTTGGTTGGTAAGGCTGTGAATGCACTTAATTGTACAATCAGTTCTCACATTCTATAAATATTAATAAAAAAAATTTATCACTTCCTAGACACACCCAAAGTCAATTATCTTGGATGACTTGGTAATTAGGTAAGAGAAGAATAATAATAACCCTGTATCTAACTAACTTCATTTTATATGTACTTATACGTCAGCCAATTTAAGTGGTGATCACGACTAATTAAGTTTTAGGGTGTGTTTGTTTAGGGCAAAGAAGTGTCAATTAAAACTTTTCACTCTTCATAATTATTCTATTTTTTAATTATTTTTTCACATTTTTCTATACAAACTACCATACTTTTTAATCATTTTTACACAACTACCCATACAACTAACCTATCTATTTTAACTTTATTCTCTTTACTTCTCATCATTACTCCTATTATATAACATCACTTTCTATTAATTTGACAACTTCTACTCCGGAAACTTTTCATCAAAAGTTTTTCCTTATACCAAACACAACCTTAATTTTTAAACGGAAGAAAATAAGCAAGCGAAGAACAGTCTTTGAACCTATGCCTTTTCATCGTCCGCTCTGAAACGTCCTCGACCCCTTTCCTTATCTCGTCCCCCTCTTACATCTCACCATCGCCGCCGCCGGCTATGGACCCTTCCTTCGCTCAGCATCGTAGGATTCCCTCCATTTCTCTTCAAATGCTCCATTCAAGATCACGCTCTTTGCTGATTTGCACTATGGAGAGAAGGCATGGACTGATTGGGGTCCAAAACAGGATAGAAATTCCCACAGAGTCATGTCCTCCATACTCAGCACAGAGAACCCAGGTGATGTCTTGGAGAAATAGTCCCAAGTTTGTGATCGAACGATGAATAAAAACTCATTTGCATATCTGTGATACATTTCAGGATTAGAACCAGAATCTGTGAACCGACCCAATTAAATCTCTACAATCAAGTTGGGCTTCCTAGTTTCTACTCGTAGTTATTGTTTGTCCATCTTCCTAACTGAGTTGTTTCATCTCCTGATTGTGCCCAAAATCGCTACAGATTTTGTGATTTATTTGGGAGATGTGATTACAGCGAATAATGTGCCAATTCAGAATGCAAGCTTGTATTGGGATCAAGCAATTTCCCCCACAAGAGAAAGAGGGATTCCATGGGCCAGTGTGTTTGGAAACCACGATGACGCATCGTTTGTGTGGCCTTCTGATTGGTTTTCGGCCGCTGGCATTCCCCAACTCAAATGCCAGCCAACGGATTCATCAGTTGAAGGTATGATTGTCCTTTGGCTTGGCTAAGTGTTTGCTTGAAATTAAATTAGTTTGCGAACACAGTGATTGCAAAATGTACAGCCTGTCCTTCATTGGTGTTGGATTAATCAAGTAGCACTCTTCAGATATATAATGCAAAATCGAGTACTTCCTGGGAATGTAAGCACTGCATCTGCTTTGTTGAAATGCAAGTTTGTGAAACACTGACTTGGAATCTTCGCATGGATGCTTCTTTTATGGCTGCTGAAAAAAGAAGAAGAGCAATGTAGCTTCAAAAGGACTAGCCGACTGGAACTGATGAAGAAGGAGACTCAGAAAAACATGTTATCCCATTCGAGCAGTGGGCCAAGGAATCTATGGCCCAGTGTTTCCAACTATGCACTGCCCGTCTTATCGTCCAATTTCTCCAGATCTGCAGTTGCACTTCTATATTTTCTAGATTCTGGTGGTGGGTCATATCCTGAAGTCATCTCCAGTGCTCAAGTCAAATGGTTCCAGGAAAAGTCACAAGAAATCAATCCAAATTCAAGGTAGCAGACGTTGTACAGAATGTAATATCACCAACTGCTAATCATACTCTTCAGCATAAATGATTATTTTGAAGGATGTCTTAGAAAAAAATAAAGGCATTAGCTTGCCATTATGCGAATAGAGAAGCATGGATTCCCATGTTGCAAGTATTGAGACCTTTGCACAGAATTTGATACTACTAACTGTTAAGCGTACTGCTGAGTATGCTATTAATTTCAGGATTTGTTTGTTATCTGTCAGATGAGAAGGTCTATCACATCCTGCCACATGATAGTTTTACAAATAAGCCCAGTTTAACAGAGCACTTCTAAAAGTCTCCAGTTACCATTTTGAAAGTGTAGAGACATGGGTCCCCATATTTCAAGTAGCGAGATTTGCTTCTGCTAAATATATGCAGGTTTATATATTTTTGCCAAACATATGCCCAAACTGCCAACTTGTACAGGTAAGCAATGCTATTGGACACCTCAGAGCACGTCACACATTGACGGGTGCTTTCTGTTTTGTTATTTCAGGATCCCTGAGATATTGTTTTGGCATATACCAAGCCAGGCTTACAAGGAAGTTGCTCCATGGCTCTTTATTTGGAAGCCATGTGTTGGTTCAATGATCAAGGAGAGTGTTGCAGCTCAAGAAGCGGAGAATGATGGATGCCTTGGTAAAAAGGCCTTCTGTCAAGGTAAGTACAACAATATAGTATCAGTTGCCATTAGTAAGCTGATCAGAACTTGTGACACCGGTATTGTTAGCCTGAATTATTGACATATCTGACGCACATTTGACAGGCAGTTTTTGTGGGTCATGATCATGGACTCGATTGGTGTTGTCCCTACCATAAGCTTTGGTTGTGCTATGCAAGGCACACTGGCTATGGAGGCGATGGAAATTGGGCCAGAGGTGCGAGGATAATCGAGATGACTGAACAGCCCTTCGCCCTCAAATCTTGGATCAGGATGGAGGATGGCTCCAAGCACTGTGAAATTCTCCCGACTTCTTGAATCTTGACACATTCTACAGCCTTTTCCCCTTCTTCTTCTTTCTTCTACTTTTCGTACTCTCCTATGTAAATGAAGGCCACCAGTGGAAGTGGAAAGACGAATACCAACATCAGGAGGAAGCAGATTAAAACAGAGGGTTCACTATTCCAAGGGAACGGCAGGTGCCTCCACGATTCCACGTAGTAGCGATGGGGCAAATACAGGAGGGGGTGTGCACTGTTTCCCTTCAAATACTGGGCGCCCTGATACAATCCACACTCCAGTAAAGGGATACCTCAACTGACATTCTACGCTCTATTCTGTATTTTATGAAAAAAATGGAGTAAAAAATTTGTGGGTAAAAATTTTTTTAGCAGTAAGAAAGTAAATGCAATGCAATAAGAACAACAATACCGATCAAGAGGATAAAGTTAAAATAAACAATAATGACAATGAGCAAGAGAAAAAAGTTAAAATAAACAATGCAGTTATATAAAAAGATATGAAAAATCATTAAAATATAAAAGCGATTATTGAAAAATAATGTAGTTGGATGTCACATTGGGATAAAAAGTTTTTTCCTTTACACACTAGCAAATGGAGTGATAGGGTCCAATTGGTGATGTGGGAAAAATAGGAAAATTTTTGAAAATGTGGAAGTGATATAATGTATTAAGATTAATGATTAGAAGTAAAGAAAATAAAGATATATATGGTGTATTTGTTTTTCGAAAGAACTTTTCAATTAAAATTTTTTAATTTAAAACTTTCACTTTCTACAATTATTTTATTTTTAGATTATTTTTTCACATGTTTTTGTACAAACTATCCTACTTCTCGACTATTTTTATACAATTAACCATATAACTAATTTATCGATTTTAATTCTCTCCATTCCTCTCTTCGTTACTTGTAACCTATCTATCATGTTTTTTTATTTGAAAAATTTTTATACTAAAAACTTTTCTTTTAAAAATTTTATCATTTTCCAAACATACACACAGTGTAGTAGCATGTGAAGTTACGAAAAATTAAAATTTATAGGTGATATAGAAAAAGTAAAGTAATTAATTAGTTAAAACATCACATTAAAAGACTGATTAAAAAAACATTTACACCCAAAAAAAAAAAAAATTCACAATACAAGGGGTGTAAAATATAGGAGATTTTTCTCCCTTTTTCCTGTCTCGTCTCCCTACCTGCATCTTCAGCTCATGTATATCATACGATAGCCATTTTTTAAAATTTCAAAGTTACAGCTTGAAGATTCCGCGAATGGAGTATGAGTGGAATCAGGTGAACCAGCTTAGCCGGGGAACATGTGGTGGTTGATTTTTTGCGTAGGGGTTGGGTCTTGGGTGATGGGAAATAACCGTTTTGACGATGCAACGTCCGGATCTGTCGACACATACGTATTTAAAATGCCCAATCGGTCCAGGTTTAGGGATGGACTTAGTCACTTTACAAATCCGGGCAAAAGCAACGTGCGCGAACTTTATTGTACTCAGGCCTTGATTGGCTGCGCGTGTAATGGATGGTCGAGAAGCCCGTTTCTGAATTTCGTGATGTGTTTCAGCAGTTCATACATCCACATTAGCAGCCAAACGAGGGTATTTCACGCATCTTTTTTTTTTTCTTTCACTAAAATGATATTAATAAGTACCTTATGCAATCTAATTGATGTTGAACATCTAACAAAGATGGGTCCCAATCCCAATTGGTTACATGAATTTGGGATTTTTTTTTGCATCCGTGTTGCAAGTGCATCATGAGTTTTTAAAAATTGCATTCTATATAGTTTGTCTAAAATCATAGCCGCCTCTCTTAAATTTATATAATTTTATAAAGCGAGCTTCCACTGTTTGGGGTAAAAAAAAAAAAAACCCTGTTGAGCAAGATTTAAAAAAATGCATTTTTAGATGAATTATAAATATAACAATCAAAAAATTATACAATGAAGAAAATACCCCTAAAACAAGTAAAAATACAAAATGCAGAAAATATTGACTTTAATTATAAAAAGTTCATTTTTAGGGAATATTCCTCACATTAATAGATCTATTTAATGTAAGAAGTACTTCAAAAAGTAAAAATTTGTAAAATTTGCATTTTGTAACATTATTTCTTGGCTGGGACATTTTATTATTTTTCTAACATTTTTTTAACATAAGTGATAGGCTTATATTTTGAAAAATGATCTAGTTAGCTCAGGCTAAGCAAATGTTCTATTTAACTCACCTCAAAAAACCTATTGACAACTTTTTTTGCTTTTTTCTTCATACGCTTGATTATTTACGTATATTTAATATATAAACCATGTTTTACCATTTTTAGACATGTTTATATATATATTATAAAGATTTTTAAAGATAAGAATATTTTAAATACACGTCTAAAAATTTTAAAAAAATATATACACGTATTCAAAAATGATAAAACTTGATTTATACGTTAAATACACGTAGTTATTGTAAATGAATTTTTTGATATAGACGAAGTAGGATATTTGTTTAACTCGAGTTAACAAGATTACTCCTCTGCAATTTTAGGCTAATTATGTATGTAAAGATGCAATTTTAAAAACTCATGATATTTTTATGTTTCCTCCCAAACAATACAGATGCAAAAAACTATCCATTTGAGGCCCACCATGATAATGAAATGGAAATCCAAACATTATCTTCTTTAGCATCATTTGCTCTATTATGCTAGAAAAAAATCATTTTAATCTAAATTCCAAGTTAGCTACACTTGTTTAAAAATATTTAAGGCTTGCTTGTTTATAACACAAATTTTTAAACCAAAATTTATTTAAAACTTTTCGCTCTTTCCAATTCTCCTCTTTGTAATCGTTTTTCACATATTTTTCTACAGTCATCCTATCTTTTAATCATTACTACATGACTATTCATATAATTAACCTATCTACTTTAACATTATTATCTTTATTCTTCATCATTACCCCTATTAATATCACATCACTTCCTCTTTATTGAAAAACTTTTATACCAAAAACTTCTCATCCAAAAGTTATATCACTTTTCAAACACACTTTTAAGTATATGCAAAATAAGAAAAACACTTGGAAGTCATACCACTTAGTTATGCCCCTAGTCGACAAGCTAGTACACATCTTTGATTGGGAAGAATCTTAATTTTCTAATTAAAAATACTAGAAACGTAATGAACAAGATGAAAATCATATAATCGCTAAGGTAGCCACCAAATCGGAGAGATTCCTTAGAATTGGAACATTAAAAAAAAAAAAAAAAAAGATGTTCACTCAAGAAATCATCGTTTGCAATCTAAATTTTATTGACTTTCAGGTTGATTATGTAGAATTTATAACATAAATCATTCACTTAAAATGAATCTAAAAACCATATGAATCATTCTTGAAGCTAACCCGAGTGAAACCAAAAATCTTCAACTGGCCCAATCTGATACCGACACCGCCCTTGACCCATCCTGTTCGATGGATGGCGAACAGACAGTTGTTCCCAAATGCCAAAAATATTATCATTCATTGAAATCTCGGACGATTCATATCTCAAGCGGCACGAGATGAGTCTATGAATCAGCTTCTACAAAAGATGCCCGCAGTCCATGAATCAACTAGTGCCAAGAATCTTTCAAGTAATTTACGATGGTGCCTTACAGATGTTCAATTGGATAACATTGTCCGCGCAACATGACTGAGATGCCAGGAAAAATCCAGGGCTTCACAAGAAGCCAGTGCTCTTCAACCGGATACATACCTGGGTTCCGTCCACGACATATGACAAACTACATACCAAAGACAACAATCTCAGTTTTTGTCCCCTCCATTTCAACGGTTCCTAAGACCTCACATTAAGATCTAGCACAGTTACTGAAAAAGCAGCCTTGGTCGCCCCTTGTACACACATCATCATCGCCTGCTGCCTTCATCCTTGTCACTCATCTGTGGTGTGTACTGACTCGTGGAAGATGGTGAGTAGCCTGGTGCTGTTGGCGAGTAGCCAGCACTTGGACTGATGAAACACAGAGATGAATTAAGCGTCATTGACTGTATGTACCAAAACAAGGGAATTCAAATGGAATTATGTATCTGCTATCTACACATCCTGAAGGCCACGTACCTGTACTGTGGAGAACTTGGGCTGTAGTCTGGACCGCCTGAACTATATGGACTGTAAAAAGGAAAAGAAAGAGAGACGAGAATCAGACCATACAATCACAGTCAATTCCAACTGTGAACAGAAAATCTTTGCCAGCGCATGGGTATTTTATTTTCCATAATGTGATTAGAGTTTCACATGCCTCAAATCAAGGTACTAAAGGCAAACTGAATGGAAAGCGTTTCTCATGAAGCTCAAAGAAGCATCATGATGGATTTAGCACAGCTCTGAAACACCAACAGCAGAATTGAGTGCAAACCCTGCTGAAAAGGAACTCATGCAACACTGAACTTACCACGGAAACATCTGACATGATGCACTTAAAGAAACAAAACAGTTTTTTTTTTTTTGCCTCCCCTCAATCACTCCCCACTTTGGTGTCATAAACATAAATATTAGTTTATATTCTAAATGATTTAGAAATTAAAAAAAATTAAAAATATAAAAAACAAATATTTGTATAAATCGAATGGTCCAAATGTTTGTTTTGGAACACGCCATGAAAAGGAAAGAAGGAAAGATTTGTTTTGGAACACTACACGATTTTTTAGATGCCGTCAGTGTGTCCTTATCCAAATTCGAGATGAGTTTATCCAATCAGTATAGAGTAATTTCTCAATAGTGTACAGGATATCAAGGGATCTGGTTCAGAGTGACTCCTGCTTAGCCCAATATTACTCGGACAAAAAGAAAATGTACATTTCATCCACACACACACAAAAAAAAAAAAAAAAGGAAATGTAAAGAGATTTACAAGCAAAGCAAGAGATGCCATGTTATGGTAGTGGAAAGATTACCTGCTTGGACTGTATGAAGGGCTAGCGGGTGAATAAGACGGAGAAGTTGGCGAGTATGATGGTGATGTTGGGCTGTAAGATTGAACACGAAGATGTAAGTTAACAACAACAATCTTAAAAATCCAATCTTAGCCGCAACTTGCACAAAGAAAGTAAATAGTTAAAAATTACTTCATCTTATTTTAGATGCATATCAAAACACAGGAATTAAGCAAAAATCAGAAGAACAAAAAAGTTACGACGAGAGGCAATCAATGTCAGAAGTGTGAGGTTGCTACATTCACAAGAAAGACTAACCTGTAATTTGGTGATGTTGGGCTGTAAGGACTGGAAGGCGACAACCTTGGACTGCTTGGAGAATACTGCAGTGAAGGAGGGTTGTAACTTGGAGAAGTAGGACTGTAGCTGGGAGATGTTGGACTATAGCTTGGTGAGGTAGGGCTATAGCCAGGAGATGTTGGACTATAAGCAGGGGATGTGGGACTGTATGAAGGTGAAGTGGGGCTGTATGATGGAGAGGTGGGACTGTATGAAGGTGAAGTGGGGCTGTAGGATGGAGAGGTGGGACTGTATGAAGGTGAAGTTGGACTGTATGCAGGGGAGGTGGGACTGTAAACTGGAGAAGTTGGACTGTAAACTGGAGAAGTAGGGCTGTAACTTGGTGAAGTAGGACTATAACTGGGAGAAGTAGGACTGTAACTGGGAGAAGTAGGGCTATAGCTTGGAGAAGTAGGACTGTAGCTAGGGGAAGTAGGACTGTAGCTGGGGGAAGTAGGACTGTAAGATGGACTTGTAGGAGAATATGCAGGACTAGTAGGACTATAGCCAGGGGAGCTGGGGCTGTATGTAGGAGAGGTCGGACTGTAGCCCGGTGATGTAGGGCTATAGCCTGGAGATGTGGGACTGTAACCTGGAGAGGTGGGACTGTATCCAGGAGATGACGGGCTGTAACCTGGAGATGATGGGCTGTAGCCTGGGGATGAAGTAGGGGAGAATGCCATCCCTCCAATGTAAGGGGAGAACTCAGCATTGGAGATGGGAGAATAGCGTGCTGGGCTATACAAATAATTTGGTGAGCCTTCAGGACCTGGAGTTGCACCAAAGCTATCTGGCCGACCACCAAATTCCATCTCCATATAACTAGGTAGCTGAAGTTCAATTGCCTGCTGTAACATCTGATCATTTAGATACAATTCACAGTCTCCTGTGCCAATTGGTGCAAGCTGCCCAAGCATAATATTCTCTGTTACACCTCGAAGGTGATCTGTTTCAGCATATAAAGCAGCATCCAGAAGAATATCAACTGTTTCCTCAAAGGAGCACCTCATCATGGGTCCGGTGTCATTTCTATTAATACCATGACGAGTAATGGCCATGAGATGACCACGGTAAGTCATTGTGTCACACAGAATGGCTAAGTGCCTGTAATTCACATAAGAACCATCAAAAGATATGACCACCCTCAACTCATCCAACAAAGCTCGACGTACAGCCTCAATACCGAGAACTTCAATCACCTCTATCAAGTGATTGCTCGTAGTTCTAGTTGCATCAACGTCTTCATGACATATAACAGCCAACAGATTGACACCTTCTGTGTCTAGCATCCACTCCATTTCAGCTTTAAACCCTTCATTCTCATCAAACTTGTTTACCTTTCCTGACTTGATGAACACTTTGTTGATATCCGGGATGCCCCGAAGGGCCATTTCAGTCAGCATGTTGCTCTCGATTTTCTTGAGGAAAACATCATCCTCAGCAGATTCATCTTGCATCTCCCCTTTTGGTGCTTCATCATTCATGATGCGAATACGAAGAATTAGCTTCTCAGCATTGTCATCATTAAATATACAAGTCAGATCATCATCAAACTCTTGGTTTATTTTCTCTGCAATATCTGCCATACTCAATTTCTTATCCACCATCATTTCCCGGTTCAACTCTATACGAAGCAACCAGGGAGAAATTTTCTCTGGAGCAACCTCTTCATCTGGCATTTCATAATAGGACTTAACAAATTCAGCATCCTCTTCAATGATGGTGCTCAGAGGATCAGGATCATACCATACTTCTGTTGCTTGTGTTACACTGCGTAGGGTAGTGTACTCCAAAGCACATTGGACATTTTTGGCCCTCTCCTTCGTCTTGCTGGCTTCAGGTTTTAGGTACACAGAAAGTGATGGGGTTTTTATTTTCTTTGCAACATTTATAATTTCCCTCAACCTAGGAACTCCTAGTGTAACATTTTTGGCACTAACACCTGCATAGTGGAAGGTATTCAAGGTCATCTGAGTAGCTGGTTCCCCAATAGACTGTGCTGCCACACAGCCAATCATTTCCCCTGGTGCGACTAATGATTGCAAAAAGCGAGATTCTATCTCACCAATCACCCATTCGAATGCTTCACGTGTAAGCCTGTATTCTTTCAGCACACGCTTACTGGCAAACGTGCTACGAAGCAAAATATTGAAGAAAAGTGTTGCATTTTTCTGGGCCTCCATGCTTAGGAAATCGTCACCAGGAACAACCTTCAACCTTTCCTGAAGCTTATCAACTGCTTCAACAATCTCCATAGGGTGCATGTCAGATGGCCTCCTCAAATCAACCTTAAAGGTCTTCTGTGCATTCCAGATGAGCCTCTTAAGATTAACAGGTAAATGCCATGAGTTATCACCAGTAGTTGCAATCTCTGTACCTAGCTGGTACCTATCTGCTTCCAATTTCTGAACTTCTGCTTCAAAAACATTGCGGAACTCACGGATGGTTTTCAAATCCTCGACATGCTCTGGCAACATGTAACTTGGGTTCCAATTGGGGTTATCAAATTCATACCTGTAAACCTTATCAAACTCATTCTTCTTCATCTTCAAAGAATCTAACTTCTGTGATTCGATCCAAACAGCATCCATGCCATCCTCCCCATAAAGAAATTGAATTACATCTCCTAACGAGTTCCTAACAGTACCATCATATTTAACCATGATGTCCTCCATCGCCTTCACAAGCCGCCTCTGGATATACCCAGTCTCAGAGGTCTTCACTGCAGTATCAATCAGACCCTCCCTACCACCCATAGCATGAAAGAAGAATTCCTGCGGAGTCAGCCCACGAAGATATGAGTTCTCCACAAAGCCACGGCTTTCAGGCCCATAATCATCTTTGGTAAAATGAGGTAATGTCCGATCAATAAAACCGAAAGGAATTCGTTTGCCTTCCACATTCTGCTGCCCCACACAAGCAGTCATCTGTGAGATGTTGATAAAACTTCCCTTTGACCCTGCCGTCACCATAGCCTTCAGATTGTTACTTTCTGACAAGCTCTTTTGTGCGCTACTCCCAGCATCATCACGAGCCTTATTCAGCACCTGAGGGAGAATAGGAAAAGGGAAGAGAGGAAACAGTGAAACAGTAAGTATATGGACTAATGTGGTGGTAAGTCTCTACAGAAAGAAACCAAATCAGTCCATATTCAGCACCTGATTAACTCGATTCTCAAATGACTCCATCATTGTTCGTCCAGGCTCTGCCTCAAGTTTCTTGTCATGTGCAGCCTTAATCAGTTCTTTCACTTCATTCTTAGCCTTGGATATTGTTTCATTTATTTTTTCCATAGTTGATGCATCAGCAATTGTATCCCCAATTCCAATGCTAAAACCATTCTGAAGAAGCCAGTAGTTAACAAGCCACTGTGTATGTCCTAGGAACTTGCGTGCTGCATCAGGTCCAACCTCTTCCCTACATATCAGAAGTATGGAGATGGACAGAGTAAATGATAAAATCATAAAATAAACACAACCATAATTAACCAAAAGAAAGAAAATTTGCCAAGCAAAGAAGCATACCAAATGACATGGATAAGACTGCCAGTTGATGTTCCAAGGGTCTTCTTGCAGAGAGTGCCTGAAAGCACCTCCCCTTTCTCTATTCTGACCTGTGTATCTCCTGGAGTCATAAATCCTGATTCTCCTTCTGCATGCCATGCTGCAGTTCTGAGGAGGTTTATCTGCTTAGGAATAATCAGATTGAAGACTTGTTTTCCAGTCCAAAGTGGCCTGGGCTTTAGAATTGCCGGAGCAGGTATTTTCCCATCAAAATCCTCCCACCACATCAAGATATTCATAAAGACATCCTGAGAAAAAAAAAATCCAAAATTGGGTATCCAATCACCTCCATAATATTCAAGAAAAGGGTAAAAGGAAATAAACTAATACAAGGAATCACCTTTTCGATGAAAGTATCCCTTTTAGTGATCTTTCGGCAACCTAAGAGTGTGTCTTGCACAATACCCATAACAGGGCGATTTGATTGAGGTGAGACAATGCATTTTGGTACCATCATCAACTCCAAAACTTCAGCTCTAGTCTCAAATGATTGAGGAACATGCATGTTCATTTCATCACCATCGAAATCAGCATTGTACGGAGAAGTCACAGACAAATTCAAGCGAAATGTTGAATATGGCATGATTTTGATCCGATGCCCCATTATAGACATTTTGTGAAGACTTGGTTGCCGATTGAAAAGAACAAAATCTCCATCATTCAAGTGCCTCTCAACCTGCAAAAAGTTTGTCATATTTCCAAAAGATAGAAACATGTTTCCTTGGAAGAAAATAGGAAGAAGACGATTCATGAACCTTATATCCAAGCTCTAGATGATGATCACTACTCTTTTTCAAATACCGAAGATCAAGCCGCTGCCCATCTTCTCTGATGATGTACTTGGCACCAGTCTTACCAGGAGGAGGATGAGGCCCATATTCCACAAGTTCTTTCAATCTGGCATTACATAATTTAATCCTTTAGAACTCTGCATGAAATACTAGATACAAAATAAGCAGAACTAACAAAACAGATTGAACACCTTTCAATGTTATATGGTGTTACAGTTTCTGGGTATGTCAGATTAAGAGCAATACTCCATGGAACTCCAAGTTCGTCAATGTTAATAGTTGGATCCGGAGTGATTACGGTACGTGCTGAAAAATCCACACGCTTTCCCATCAAATTGCCTCTAATCCGACCTTCTTTAGCCTTTAGTCGACTACATATGGACTTTATAGGTCGTCCTGACCGCTGTGTAGCCTGAATTAAGGAAAAAAAAAAGATTGATTAAATCCATCATTGAACCTTTGGTTTAATCAATTATTAACATCGTTTATCTTCTGCATACCCTTGGCTGACCCGGAAGCTCGTTATCAAAATATGTGGCAACATGAAACTGCAACAGCTGTGCAAACTCTGAGATTATATGAGCAGGGGCACCATTTCTCTCCTGCCTTCTCAAGTTCTCATTATGTCTTATAATCATTGCCAACTGATGTGTCAAATCATCCTGTGCTCAAAACAAAAGAAGAAAAGAATAAACACGATCATGATGGACATTTTACACAAAGAGTAAAAGGATGAACCTCCATTATCAATTCATCATGAGGATTCATTTAACTCATCTGGAGCCTTTATTTATTTTGCACCACTAGGATGCAGTTAACATAAGCTAAATTTAATTCAGCAAATAAGCTTTGCTATCAACAACCTCTTGAATACAGCATACTGACGCAACATTGTTCAAATGTCAAAAGTAAGAATATTTTTTAAAAGGTGAAGGAAGCATACTTCACTCCTGGAAGAAGTATCCATCATCACAGATGGTCTCACTGGAGGAGGTGGGATTGGAAGAACTTGTAAAATCATCCAATCTGGACGGGCAAACTTAGGATTCAGACCCAGCAGTAAACAATCCTCATCACTTATCCGCTTGAGAACACCAAGAACCTGGATTGTAAACAAAAAAGTTGAGAAAATAAGATAACCTACAATAAGATCGTCAAACGGTCCGGACAAGCATGAGACTAACAGAAGGAGGTAAGGTCCGTAAGGAGACAGTATATGGCAACAAAAAAGGAAATAGAACATTCTTGGAGAGATACCCTTTCTGCAGAAAGCTGTTGTTTTCTTTCCACAGGTTCAGGAAGCTGTTCTTGATCATCATTCTTTTTCCTTGGAGCCTTGTATTCAGCAATCATTTTCATACCTTCAACAGTGAGCTTTGGCTGTTGAGCACCACAGCCCCCTCGCCGCTTCTTTGCCGGCTCTTCTGAGTCTTGATCTCGGACTTCAATATCATCACCTCCTTCACATTTTGTTTTGCTTTTACATGCATCCAAAACCTTCCTTAGTCTGTGCTTTGGATTTCTAATTTTCTGTGCTTGCTTGAATTTATGGTCATCCTGAAAGCCATAATGGAATTTAGCGGTGCTTGATAGTATTCCGTCAATGAACCTGACTTAATGGCAAGCATGCCTATATAACTCTATCCTACCAAGAAAAGGACCAAGTCCACAGATGAATATTGTGTCCATCTATGCAATCTCAAGAAAGGCATATAACAGATTCCAGTAATAGACGTGAGCAGGAAAAATGGTTCCTGAGCCCACACAAAATTAGATGTCATCAAGATAGCATACCTAACGATTCAAGAAGCACATTTTAGTCCAGCTTATCTCTCACGTTAGAAATTAGAAAATAGAAGTCATCATTAACACACTGATGTTAATTTCAAGCAAGCAACATTTTATAAAGTTCTTCCAAAAATGCAATAAAATACAGCAATTTTTTATAATTACTCATAAACCGCATTGACAAATTCAACGAAACCAAAGACATGTTCATTTGTGTGATGAAATTAACTTTAAGGGGCCTCCGAGCAGCATTCTAGGGCTCGCATTCTAGGTAAATGAGGTAGCTGTTGGAAATTCAGCAAGTGATTTTCTCATTGTCGTACCCTAAATAAAGATCAAAACAACATGCTAAATAAAACTATTTTTTTTAGCAACAATCACCTGGATTAAGCACAAGCCTTCTGACAAAATGTGGAAACAATCTCAAGCATGAGATGAACTTTGAAGCACATGCTTCATGCTTAATAGAGGTGTTTGCTAAAAGTCCTATGCTTCGAGTTTCCAAAAGGAACTTTTGAATTTGAGGAGCCATCAACAGAAATTGCATGAATAGAAAAACTGAGCCATCATTTAAAATGTTGGATCAAGTAGTAACAAGAACTAATCACTTCTGGTACCTAGGATCAATAGTTCAAGAGAACGGGGAAATTGAAAAAGATATAATACATAAAATTCAAGTAGAATAGAAGAAATGAGGATGCGCGTCAGGAATTTTGTGTGATCATTGAGTTCCAATAAAACTAAAAAGAAAATTTTATAAGACTGCAATTAGACCTACTATGCTTTATGGGACAAAATGTTGGACAATTAAAGAACAATATATACAAAAAAAATGAGCGTAGCAGAAATGAAAATGTTAAGGTGGATAAGTTGTAAAACGAGAAAAGATAAAATTAGGAATGAAATAATTCGAAAAAACTTAAAAGTAATACCAATTTGTGATAAAATGAGAGAAAATAGATTAAGATGGTTTGGTCATGCTAAAAGTAAGCTTGAAGTAGCAACAGTTAAGAAAACAAAGTTTATCCAAGTTGAAGGTGGTAGAAGAATAAAAGGAAAAACATAGAGGGAAGTAATTAAACAAGATTTAAAAATATTACAAATTACAAAAAATTTAGTCTTAAATCTTCAAGAATGACGCAACAGAATCCATGCAGCTGACCCTCCTAGGTGGAAAATGGCTGATGATGATGATGATGATGATGATGATGATTTAAAATGTTGGATTTCATTTTAAAGCCAATGATTATGTTACCAGCTTCAACCTAATTTTCTCAGACAGCAAATATCAGATCATGATCATGGCCGACAAGAGTTTCCAAGTTTGACTAAGGCGACCTTTGGTATATGTTGGAATTATATGCATATTGTTATCTCCATTGTCGTTTACTGATGTCTCGTGTTACCTTAATATGAGCCTTCGTAATTCTTATCTACCCAGCCTCTCCCTGATCCTTCTCTATCTTTATTCTATGCGTTCTTCTTCATTCACCACCGTGTGACCAATTGCAGGAAACTAAGAATCCACATCCAATAGTACTAACATATTCGTATCTAAGTACCTGGAATAGGGATTAGGTTTCACTTGCGGCCAACCGAAAGTACTATAAAAAAATCAACTATGAAAATTGAGTCCTGCATGTTCATGCACTCCAAAGCAAGACTGCCATTTCATTTCTACAGAGCAGCAAAAACTCTCAACATCTACCTCATCCACCAATATCTTCGAGCAATTGAAGCAAACGCATCGCATAATGGAGAGAATTGTCTTCAAAAACCCAATGTGAAACATGGGCTTGGCAAGCTCGAGATAACCGAAATGCCCCGGGCACTCCGCCATGTTCGCCATGCAAGTTTCACACTTCATCTTGCGGTCAATCGTCCCAAGCCGGGGGTCGCTAAGGCCGCCAGTCTTCGGCTTCCCGCGTTCCATCGTCTCGCTGTGCTCGATCTGAACAACCGACATTTGCCGCTGAAAAATAGGAGAAGAAACCAACCCAACCGTGAGCAAAGCACGAGAAGATCGGGACAAAAACCAACAGCCGCAAAGGTCCGAGATTTACTATTTCGTCGGGGCTGAGGATACCGAACTGCACGACCCGGACCTTCGCTACCTCGGCTGGAGAGTAGGGAAATCGAATGTCCATGGCGGCGAATCTGAGGATGAGCTGTTAATTGAGCTTGAACTGAATTAGGGCGGGTAAGGGTTTTGCGGTAGATGAAGATTTGCTGAAATTCGGTTAGGGGTTTCGGTTAGTGTTCCTTTTTCTCGATTTTTTGGAAGAAATTTCTGTAATAAGAAAGTGAGAAACATAAAAAGAAAAAATTCAAAGACCGCCGTTCTCGGTACCGCACTACCTCCTCCCGCAGACTTCGGGCAGGAGTTCCGCTGCTAAGGGTAAGAACTTGCGGGATCGCGGGTATTTATAGACAAGCGAGGGTCCTGAGCCGCCTTACATGCAGTTCTATCGTGCGCCATGTGCGCATCATATTTAGCAAGCACCGCGTTGAGCGAGGCTTCCCGGCAGCGGCAGCTCCGTACGTTTTTGCATTACGCCCCTTACAGCCTTATCTAATTGTAAATAAAACCGATAGTCCGAATACTTGGCGAAATAGCCTTTTAATTTCTAAAATATTGCAAAATATACCTTAGTGCTAAAAAGAGAAAATAAAGATTTTAACAAAAAGTTTTTGAATTGGTAGAAAAATAACGTACTATGATAGAAGTAATAGTGAAAAAAAATAAATAAAGTTAAAATAGATAATTTGGTTATATATATAATTGTGAATAAATAATTAAAAATATGATAGTTTGTAATACAAAAATATGAAGAAGTAATTTTTTGAAAAAAAATTTTGTAAAGAACAAAAAATTTTAGGCTGAAAAGTTTTAAATGAAAAGTTTTACTTATTAATTTTATATATTTCCAAACACCCAATAAAATAAATTTTGGATCTTGCTAGAAGTAAAATACGTGCTCACGTTTAAATTCTTTTTTATCTTCGTAATTAAGATTTCATTCGGCAAAATTTGTGGGTGGAAAGCTAACTTTCCCACCTCTCTCACATATTTTTAAGAAATAACTTAAAATATTAATTATTAAAATTATATTATTTTTTCATTTTTATCTTTATATTTTAATTTTTTATCACATAACTATCATATTTATTTTCACTTTACATTTATCAAAGTACACCATCATCACCCTTTTCAAAAATCTAATTTCTCATATACTTCCTACCCACATTACAAAATGAGACCAAAATTTAAAGATTAATTACATTTATTTCTATATATTTTTTAATTTGGAAAATGGTCAAATTGTCGTTTTTACGTCTTTCTGGTTAGGCCGGAAGGACTGGGAGCATGGGCTGCTCTCGGGAGCCTGAGACCAGAACACTTGCAGCAAGACGACCACTTGATAAATCGACGTTGTCCGGAATCTATGACTTTCAA
Source organism: Annona squamosa (assembly GCA_035584095.1). Classification (NCBI taxonomy): domain Eukaryota; kingdom Viridiplantae; phylum Streptophyta; class Magnoliopsida; order Magnoliales; family Annonaceae; genus Annona; species Annona squamosa. Next base: position 3,122,940 of record JAXCLR010000050.1, on the reverse strand, counting down.
CATTTGGAAACCATTTACGCCTCAGTTAAGTGATTTGCCAAAAAGATATACATGTTTTTATGTGGCCGCGGTAATATATCATTTAGGATTACTTATAATTAATGCTTTTTGGTCTTAGAGGAAATAAGTTTCTGCTTTTTTGGAAATTTTAAAGAAAATTTTATTTTTTTGAAAATTATTTTATTAAAAAATAAATAATTATTAATTCCACCAAAGCCTGAATATATACATCATCATGTATTTTAAATTAAATTTACATTATTCATTTTTTTACAATTAGTTATATTTTTTATTTTTCTTGGTAAATATGATTTTCTAAGTATATTCAAAACATATGCTAAGCTTTATCATTTTATAATACTTTTATATATTTATTTTTATTCTTAAAAATCTTTAATTTCATGAGCATTTTAGTAAATTTTCACCACAATCAATTTCAACGTCATTAAAGTCATTTTTCACTACTTAAAAACTTGAATTCTAAAAAAATAAAAATATTATAAATAGCAAAATTGTGTGTGTGTGTGTGTGTATATATATTAAATATACCTATCAAAACATGTTCATAAAATATTAAAAAAAAATGAATAATGTATTTTAACTTAAAATACATCATAATGTATATATCTGTGTTCTAGTTACACCTAATTATTCCTTCTATTAACAATAACAAAATAACTTTTTGATACATCACCCACGTGGAATGACTAGGCACCTGGTAGAGGTGTATTTTAAGTTCACTGCTTCTATTTGACATTTAAATCATATACTTCCTACTCATGTTATTCTACATAAACTCATATTAGTCATTTCAAGTATAAGTTGACCCATAATCTAACATCAATTAGATTGGTTTTGCACAAGGTAAGATAAATATTTAGTTAATTCAAATTTGAGGTAAGTTCTGATCTATTTATCTGGTCTAAATGTTGGATTAACTATTTCTTAACTTAATCTACACATATAGTATTTTTATAATTAAATGACAAGTATCTTAAATCTAAATAACTCATTTTTAGTTCCTACTATGATAGATTATATTTTAATTTAATTTATTAAACTAACTTTTTTAAACATTTAAGGTTAACATCAATATAACTTTCTTTGTAACATAGGTATCTTTAGCAATAAACAAAAAATGTCAAGGTAAAATTTTTTTACTTTTTATAATTATCTTATTTTTAATTATTTCTCCATATCTTCTCATACATATACAATACTTTTCAATCATTTTTATAGAACTACTTATACAACTAATATGTTTATTTTAACTTTATTCTGTTTTTTTATTATCATTACTTTTGTCATATTACATTATTTTCTCTCAATTCAAAAACTATTTATTGAAAAGTTTTATCACTTCCAAAAACACCATTCTATCCCCAACTAAATAATAGCTTACTTAGCCTTCTTTAATAAACTTGTTAACTTAGAGGTGTGTTAAGCATTAAGTCAAAGTTTTTATGTTAAAACTTTTTAATATAGAACTTTTTATTTTTCATAATAATTCTATTTTTTAATAATTTATTTTCATTTTCTTATATGACATCTTACTTTTCAATTATTTTTATACAATTATTTATATAACTAATCAGTTTATTTTAACTTTATTATATTTACTTTTTATCATTACTCATATCATATTAATTTTTCCCGATTCAAAAATTGTCATACAAAAAATTTTTCATTCAAAAGTTTTATTATTTTCCAAATACATCCCATATGTATTTAATATATAAAACAAGTTTTATCATTTTTGAAAATATTCATATATTTTTTAAAACATGGGAGTGTTTGAATATTTTTTAAGCGACAAAATTACTAAAATAACTTAATGTTTAAAATTTTTAAAAATATATATATCTTCATAAAGGAAAATTTTGATTTGCATATTAAATACACATAGATCAATGAACTTATAAAAAAAGCGAAAAAATTTTAAAATATGTTTTTTGGTCTAGCTTGGGCTAACAAGATTATGCCTCATATAGAAAATATTAAATATTTTAAACTTAACCCATGTTTTTAATCTGAATTACCAACTAAAACCCAGCTTATATAAGGCTAACCTTAGCTTGACCTTCTTTTTTTTTTTATTACAGTTTGACTTACTTTTAAATATTAGAGTTAGATTGACTTTGATCCAACTTAATATAATGACTGAGCCCAGCTTACTTCAATCTTGTATATGTTATTTTATTTATTTATTTTTTTTGATACCATTTTATATGCATTCATAGCAAATGTATATTACAATCAAGCCCTTTGAGATATTCTTACAATATACCTTACAACAATCTACTAATTATCTAACAGTATATCTATTTTTGCATCCTATTTTTCTTACTAAGAACACTCCCATTGCCATTGCAAGGGAGACATTGCCACCACAATCACGTTTTTGTTATCACTCCAACACTGCAACACATAACTGTCTAGCCGCAGGGCACGGTCATGTACCATGCGGGTCCTGTATATGTTATTGTGTTATCCTTCGGGTGACTAAACAATTAATGAAAGGCAACTTCAGAAATGGGTAAGCAAAGCGTCTTTATTCAACTTTAAATTTTGCACCTCCCCCGTTGTACCCTGGACAAGTTGGTGACTCACTAATCTCATATTAACCCTACCCATTTTCACCCTAATTAGTATGCATGCCACATGTGTAAATGATATATATTAACTATATATAGGCGATTCTATATAAATTTCTTCATTTTCTAGATGCTGACGATTAATGTAAAATTTAATCCATTTATTTTATTTTATTTTATTTGTTTAGTTAAGAGATTAAGTTTCATTTAAATCGAATATATAAATGAGGCATATTTGCTTAAAAATATGTGTATTTATGTATAAATTAAAAAAGCTTAGATCAGTACACTTATATATCAAAATATAATATTATTTATCCACATTATAGTGATAATTTTAATGATCTAGATATTACAAACACTATTTTAAATTGATATTTAATATTAAATTATTTTATTTAATTGATTTTACATATTTATAGATAGACCCGTACATAGTGATAGTAAATAAATACAAAATTTTTCATAATAATATAAATGATGCTAAATATAATAAATAAAATATATTTTCCATTAACCATCAAGATTTAAAAATAAAAAATTATATACAAGAGAAGTTTCATAGAAACATTATTATTTATAAAGGTAACACTTAAGTTAATTTCTTGGTTGAAATTCATTTTCTATTATTGCTATATATCTATAATTTAAAATGCATTTATTTAGGATATTTGGAGTTTTAAAATATTTTTCACACATTTTTTATATAACTATTATATTTTACAATTAGTTTTTTTCACATCGTTTCAACTTATCTCTATTGTTAATCATTACCTCATCTATTTTAAAAAAAGTTTTCAAAATTTTCTCTCTTCCTAAACACACACTTACGGGATATTTAGGAAGTGAAAAAATGGTGAAATTTTTTTGAATGAGTTTTTTTTTTTTAAATAAGAAAGCAATGTAATATAATAAGAGTAATGAGAATGAGCAATGAAAATAAAGTTAAAATAGATAAAGAAATTATATTAAAAAATATGAAAAATAGTATTAGTTATATAGAAAAATATAAAAAATAGAAATAGTATCGAAGTGGAGGAAAAAAGCTTTAAGTGTAAAACCTTTTTTCATTATTACCAAACTCACCCTTAATGTATTTTTAGTATATTTTATACTTAGGGTATGTTTGGCAAGAAGAAAAAAATGTTAAATAAAAACTTTTTAATCTTCATAAATACTTTATTTTTAATTATTTTTCATATTTTTCTGTACAATTATTCTACTTTTTAATCATTTTCACATAATTATCCGTACAATTAACATATCTATTTTAACTTTATTTTCTTTATTTTTTATCATTATCTATATCATATCACCTAATTTTCTTTTAGTTCAAAAATTTTTACACCATCAATTTTTCATCCAAAAAGTTTTATCACTTTCTAAGCATACTCTAATCTTTTTTTCTAAATGCATAATCGAATTTAAGATTATTTGTACTACAAATTTCACTAAATTTTCAAAATTTCTTTATCTTTTATCTTTGGCATTTCCATTTTGGAAACACAACGTTAATGAAAATGAAGTAAACTCATCATCGAAAAGACAAATTACGTATATATTCATAAATTTTACCTACATTTTTATTTATGCCTATGAACTTTCAAAACATCCAAATATGTTCATTCCTAATTTGAAGTTACTTTATTTAAAGTTAAAAATTCATATTCAGATAATATATTATTTTATAAAATAAATTTACTAAAAATGATTAAATATAAAATTTTAGCTATAAAATCATAATTAGGAATGAACATATTCATCATTTCACATGTGGTTAATGACATTTTTAATGGATTCCTAATAGCCTAAATATGCATAGAATTAAAATGAAAATTTGTATGCATGAAAGATATTTTTAAAAGTTTATGGGCATAAGTAAAATTAGTGATAAAATACGTGAGTGTATGAGGAATTTCCCTTATAAAAATTTTATGTTGCCTAATCTAAATGAAGACAACATGTAATATGCAAATTTTAGGCCTTGTTCAGCAGGAGGGCTGGTGATCAAGGAAATAAACTTCTCATCTCTCCCATGTTTCAAGAAATAATTTGACATCTTAATTTCTCAACTATCCTATTTTTACCATTACACTTAAATTATTTTATTATTTATAAATACACTATTTTTTTAATACATACTTGCATTGTTTATTTCTACTTTACTAGTTTACCCTCATTATTATATTACCGTCACACTTTTTTAAAACATAAATTCTTGTCTCCTCACGGTCCACATTACCAAATGATACCTTAAAATTTAAAAACTTCTTTTTGGACTTGGGCGACCCAATAGAAATTCTAAAACAGTTTAAAAGCCCAAGGCATGCAATATCTCACATTCGACTGAAGCCTTTCGCATGCATGGTATAAACATTCATATATGTAATATATCACCTGTTAATGCAGGTGTATTTTAATATAGAAACTCAAAGTTTTACCATTTTTGAAATGTAAATTTTTTTGTTGTTTGAACTTTGAAACACTGAAGTATTTTATTCATGTTTAAAAGATGATTACAGTATAAGACCATGGCAGGGACAATTTTGAGCACGTATATGTGGATCACCAGATGCTCCCGAGCATCACTTAATAGGGCATCTTAAGAGGCTAAACGTAGCACAATGAAGAACCCATGCGTTACAAAATGAGAACTTCTTGTCAACGTAAAAAAACGTTGGTGTGGCACAAATGCGTTAGTGTTTTTTTTTTCCTTCTTTTGGTGCGCAAATGCGTTAGTTTTAAAATGGCTATAAAATGATCATTTCTTGTCAAGTTGTCCAGAAAATCCAGAAAGAGAGAGAGAGAGAGATGGCTTCACTTAAAGTGCCTCGCCAACTTCCTGCTCCGGCTGAAGATGCTGAGAACCTGAGGAAGGCCTGTATAGGTTTTGCGGACTCCACCTTACATTATTGTTTTCTTTTCTTTTTTTTCCCCCTATTTCTTTCCATATTTTTTGCCTTTGGAATGGCTCCTGCAGAAAAGAGTTGCAATGAAAAGCAAAAACTATCTTACAATGATTTATTAGATGGAAATCATAAATCGGACAAGTCCTAGATGTCTCTGTATGACCATTTGACACAAATATGTTGGTTTTTGCAACGTATAGATATTTAGCAAATGTTGCGGATGTTCTTGGGAATCAGCAGTAGATTAATTTTTCCATGTCAATCAAACTTGCTTTGTAACGGGTTGGTAACATGGCGGTGACCGACAGAGCCTTTGGCAATCATCCTGACATTCATTAAGGGAGTTTCCAAGATAGTTGGACATCTTACATGATCTTCGGTTTATATGGATAATGTTGTGATAGGGTGGGGAACAGATGAGAAGGCAATAATTTCAATACTTGGTCACAGAGACTCAAATCAAAGGCAGCTCATCAGGCTAGCTTATGAAGAGCTTTATCAGGAGGATCTCTACAATTTGCTCGAGTCTGAAACCTCTGGTGCTTTTAAGGTAGTCCACAAGCCAACACATGGATTCACAACTTGGGTGCTGGTCTGATTCCCACCCCTTCCATAATCAGTTCCTGATATTTTATTTCAACGAATTCAATTTATCATTTCTGTTTTTTAAATCAACCTTGTGAGAACAGAATGCAGTTTACCTCTGGATATTGGATCCGGTTGATCGAGATGCTGTGTTAGCTAGGGCTGCACTAAAGAAGGTTATCCCTGATATTCGTGTGATCATAGAAATAGCATGTGTAAAGACTCCCCTGGAGCTTTTGGCAGTGAAGCGAGCCTACCATGTGCGCTACAACCGATCACTTGAAGAGGATGTTGCCTCAAATACTACAGGCGACTTTCGAAAGGCATGCTCTAGAATCTGATACCACTGAGTTGCTGTGCTTAACTTGGGTGTGCATTGCGTCCTTTGCATGTACTTAGCTTGGGTAATCCAAGTTCTGGTTTTTCATACAGCTCTTGGTAGCTCTAGTGGGACAATACAGGTATAATGGCATTGAGAGTGACAAAAGTCTAGCAGTCGCGGAGGCAAAGATTCTTCATGATAACATCCAGGAGAGGGAATTCATGCACGAAGAGATTCTCAGAATATTGAGCACAAGGAGTGTGGCGCAGCTCAATGCAACATTTAACTCCTACAAAGAAGTTTATGGATCTTCTATCACCAAGGTAACATCAACTATGGTTGGTGTAAAATAAAAACATTTTTGGTTTCCTCCCTTTCATTTCTCAACTTCGCTGAGAAATCTTCCTTCTTCCTTGTGTGTGATTCTGTCAGCATTTTCTGGGTTATGTGGGTGATCCGATGGATGAATACTTGTCAGCATTGCGAACCACTGTCAGGTGCATACAAACCCCTCACAAGTACTTTCAGAAGGTGAGAAACATTAACCATGGGTTTTGCTCTGTGTTCCAAAATTTGATAGAGTGCTACACATAAGAAACAATTAACCATGGATACTTGTTGCAGAAAATTGGGTATGATTATGGAAGTTTTGACTTATACATTTTGCATTGTTCAACCAGACTTTGATTTTTTATATTGGATAAAGTGAGTAGGAAGAGAGAGAGAGAGAGAGAAGAAACTGACAGCACATGAAAATCCTTAGTGCTTTTCACTTTTTGGTATTCTTGGTTTCAGGTTTTGAGGAATGCAATTAAGGGACTAGGAACTGATGAGGATATGCTGACGCGGATCATCATAACACATGCCGAGAAGGACATGAAGGAGATAATGGAATTGTATCACAAAAGAAACAATGTCTCCCTTAAAGATGCTGTGGCCAATGACACCTCTGGGGAATACAAGGACTTCCTCCTTACGTTGCTAGGAGAATAAGGAGTTTTAGCTCTTATCCTGCCTCTCTGACATAAGAGAAGACCCTCTTGATTTCCAATAATTTTCTGTCTCTTGGCAATCTCTAGGCTTAGAAGATTATACTATCTAATGTAGTTGTGGTCGAGGGGTATTTGGTGTTATTAACCTCAGTTGGAATGTTTAGATTTTTTTTTTAAAAGAAACTAAAATTTAAATGATGTGCCAGATGCTAATCTAATAGATTCCTTATGATGAAGTTCCTTCTAAAAATGACCTCAAAAATGGTATTGTGCAAACATATGGCGTCAAGTACCCGCAGCTACAATTGAAAAACTAATACCTTGAGTTAAAAGCCAAGAAACCTATGTTAAGAATCGTTTATGGTTCTATTTTGCAATCAAACAAGAAACAATATGACTTTTTCCATCTCCAAGATTCTTAGGAGGGGCGATCAGTATGAAAAGAGGTTTAGTGGCAGCTTCAGATGGTAACAGAATGGAGGATGAAGATGGAGAAAGGTGAATTCGGCACCACCTTTGTAGATGTTCCAAGTGGCCACATGCCCTCCTTAACGATAAGAAATGGAAGTTGTGCATACTGAGGCAAACAACGATATCCAATTTGCTAAAAATTAAATTACATCTTCAATAAAGGCAAACATAATAAAAATGAATAGAGTTCTACAGTGAAAGAACTATAGAAAACAAAGGTGTTCTACATAGCAATCAAACTTGATTAGTAACAGAAGCATGACAATAGAAAGAATATGCTCCTGAAACGCAATTGGAGAACACAGACCAAATTATTGATTCCTTTCAGAATTATGCCAATGCATTCTAGTCTCTTCTCTAAAAGTTAATGTATGTGCTACAAGCACTCCAAATTTTGTGATGTTCACTAGGCTAATCCTTCCACCAACCTGATTACTTCTTTTAATTGAAAAAAGGTGGGGGGTTTGAAAGGAGCAAATAGAATCAGTGCGACTTTCCACTACTCTGATGACTTTTTTTAATAGAGGAAAAAAAAGAAGAAGAAGTAAATAGAATCAGTAATTACAAACTGAATTTTGGTTCAGCGCCCCCCAAAGATAAGAACATGCTCCATTTTGCATAGTTTTCAAAACTTCTCCCTTGTGGCAACTGAAATAACTGAAGCTGTTGATAACTAAACTACGTGATGTGACCAGGGTCTCACAGCAAGGATAGGTGGGCTGCCACCATTGCATGAGGCCCGGCGAATCTGTGGCAATGGTGGGAGAGAACACTCGCCAGTACAGGTTGAACACCTGCAAGTGGCGAGAAGCATGTAAGATTGGAATCTTGTAACTGACTGCTCACTCATCGGTGAGCTGCCAATTGTAAATAAGGAAGTATTAAGCACGAATGTGTGGAATGCATTTCTGTAATAACTAGGAAATCTTCAACAGACATGTCATAGTAATCCGGTAAGCGGCTGGATGGTTTGGAAGTGGGCATACCTATGGCAGAGACGTGAGAGAGGAATCAGTGCGTTGAAGCATCTAGGTTCGACACCCATGTTGTGTTAAACTAACAGCCTTCCAATTTGGATGTTAGGGATGTGAGCTATCTTGTGCCAGTCTTCACCTGCCAAAGCCTGGCATCGTTTCTCTAATTGAGGGCAATCCTCAATAGTCAGAGATGAAGATTTTTAAGGCTTCCCAATGCAGACGGTAAAAACAGTAAATTAGGACAACACCGAATTTCTATAGATTGAAGAGATGAAAGATTCCCAATCCAGTTGGGCAAAACTATTAAGCTTTGGAGATTATTTATGTGGAGATCTTGCAGCACTGGAGCATATTTTAACACTTCTGGCAAGTGTTTAGCCTTGTGACAGTTGCCGATGGAAAGTGATGTAAGGGAGGCGAGTGAACCCAATTCTGGACACATATCAGTGAACAGACTTTCAAGTGGAGACAGGTTGCCCATCTCCCCAATAATATTCACCAGATTATGACGCTGCTGGGCAATAAGAATGTTAAGTGATGTATAACCTTGTCGTCTGAAGGGTTTGAGAGTAACAGACCCTTCGATCCACATCTCTTGGAGAGTATCTGCCTCAAAGTTGACTTTTGTGAGTGACTGCAGCGAAGGAAAGCGAGGAATTTGTATCAACTTTGGGCATCTCATAACTTTTAGTCTCTCAAGGCAAAGGAATGCATGACTAGGCTTGAAGTCTGACCATTCTTCGAAGTTGGGCATATCTTGAAAAATCAGATCTTTCAGCGAAGGGAAAGCCCTGTCTCCACAGAAATGGCTGTCAATGTATCGCAAAGCATCCATTCCTGCTATATGAAGAAACCTAAGCGAAAGTAGTTGCCCAAGTGAGGGAAGCTGTTCACATCTTTTGCAATTGCTTAGTGATAAGTGAGTCAGGTTGTGGCACAAAGTACCCATCCAGTGCGGAAAGCTTTCACCCCAATAGTTTTCCACCGTCAAGCTTTTCACGTTTGGATGTGGTTGGAGACCCTCCAGGGTTTGCTCGCTGCTGCTTCTCATGTTAGAATTGATAACATTGCTCCAAGAAAATGTTAACTTTCGAAGCTTTTCTTTCTCTCTTAATTTTGCCTCTCCCGCATTTCTTTTGCCCCCCACGTTCTCAAGCTTCTGGATGTTCAATTCTCCTCCAAGATTTAGGTATCCCAGTTCCCTTATGTCGTCACCTCTACTCTCTTTGCCGACAACGAACACCGACATGGTCTGGAGAAATTTTAGCTGTCTGATCGTGGCTGGCATATGAGTAAGGCAGGAAGGAGTAAGCAACTTCAAGATGCCTAAGGCTGATCATTCTGTGCATGTCTCTTGGTAGCTCAAGGTCCCTGCAATCTGTGAGTCTTAGTGTTTGCAGATAACGAAGATTGCTGAAGGACTCTGGTAAGATTTGCAGACGAGCGAGATGGAGGTATCTTAGGTGCGTCAACCGACTGATTGAATCCAGCATATCTTTAGTTACATCCAAGTAACTCAAATCCAACACATGGAGGCATGGAAAATTAATGGACAAATTATGCGAAGGCAATGATGTTGGAATTTTTGGACATACTTATATTGTTTATATATATGTGCTGTCATAAATTAATAATCCAAATTATATAAGTGATCTTATAAAGATTTAAGGACCTAAATCATTTAATAAAGCATGGATCTTCTATACGTAGAAACCATATAGACTAGATTCCAATTTCTAATTTTATGATGGACTAAATTGGAAATAGAAAATTAGCCTTCCTATAAGATGAGTTGTGGTCCTCGGGTTATGCATCGGTTGTGTTTCTTTCTACCATCCATCAGTAGAGAGGAAGGGGACCTACACTCTCCTAAACCTGGGTGCACTAACTTGGAAGACTCAAAACCAAAGATTATTAAGCATCCATGGATTCAGGTACGCTTCCGTTTATAGTTTTAATTTCTTGATAATTCTAGCATGAGATAGATCCTGCATTGATTTATGGATTTAATCAATGGTTATTTTCTAACAAGTGGTATCGGAGCCATAATCTTCATGTTAGATTATTAAGAAAAAATTATGAATTCATGTATGCTGTTTGAATGCATGTAAAGGATTTAAAGAAAATAGAAAACGTAATTACGGCTACCACAGTTCATCTAGAATTTTTTTTTTTAAAAAAAAAATCCCGCTGGACCGGGCTGGATTTGCCAGATCTGCCGCTGCCGGGTTTCGCACGCCGCCCTGTTCAAGCCGTGGATGCATGTCTGCCACTGAAATTTGCCGGTGGAAACATCGCCGCCCAGTGCTGTCGCTGCCGGAGCGGGGTGCGGGGCAATGCCGGAGAAGACGACCCATCTGCTGCCGGGAAAGACTCTGCTGGCCGGCGATCGGCGAGGGTAGCGTTTTTCGACAGATCTGGACTATACCGGAGAACTGCTGCGTCTTCTCATAGATGGCGGACATTTTGCGACTGAAGGCAGGCAGGACGGGTAGCGACCGGCAGCGTCTCGTGACCTGTAGCGTCTTCAGACGGCAGGCGAGCTGCAAGCAGCCGTGGCGAGCAGTTGCGGCGTCGTGGCTGGCGACGTGGCTGTGGGTTTTGCAACCGGTTGCCGCTGATGCCCGCATTCAGGCTGCCGGAAAGGAAGACGGCGACGACTCTGGAACTGGCGGCCTCTGCCGTGGACAGCGGCGCCGGGCTGCCGAGCTGCAGCAGGTACGGGGTAGTTGCCGGAAATGGCGAGCAGGCAGCAGGCGTCCGTTGCCGGAGACGACGAGCGGCTGGCAGTGACTCCGGGCGAATGGCAGCGGCGCAGCGGCAGTTTTCCGGCAGAGACGATGGCGATCCGGCACGGTGATCCGTCTGGCGGCGAACGATGATCTGGTCAGGGGCGGCGGCTTGGCCGATGGGTTCGGTGGTGGCGGCAACATGGGGAGTGAGTGGGCTGCGGCGGCTTGGGGCAATGAGAAATGGTAGCTAGGGTTAGGGTTTTTTTTTTTGTTTTTAGGGAAGAGATGGATTTTTACGGAAAACCCCCTGGCCAGATAAATTACAGAAACTCCTTCCAGAAATTTGCAAACCAATCTCTTACTTGATATTTGCAAACCGGCCCTAGCACCTTTCGATATGGGCCGAATTTAAAGCCCAGTCCAGCAGGCCGATAAGGATATCCATTCTACCTGGGCGGGCCTGTGAAACAGGCCCATATGGATCAGCCCAGTAAGCTAAGTCCACTTACGTCCGGACGGGCTTGTTTTCAAGCCCAGGCAGAGTCCAGCCCATTCAGTTAAGCCCACTTCAGCCCACCAGAAAAGGACACGTGGCAGCCCAATAACCGTCCAAATTGAAATGCACATATCTTATGATCCCTTTATCCGA
>JAXCLR010000050.1:3083811-3096085 GCA_035584095.1 Annona squamosa | reverse complement strand
ATAACCCATTTATTCAAAAATCCCAACCCAAACCCATTTATTAACGGGTTGAACGAGCGGGTTAACGGGTTGACCATAACCATTAACACCCCTACACATCACAAGCCATAGGACGTCAGAACCTCCTCTTCAGTTTTACTCAGGTCCCCCCACACCTGACTCAAAAAATAAATGATTTATATTACAACTATGCAAGAATTTTATTTGTAAGAGTATTGTGTTAAATTTATTCAGTAGTGAATAAATTAGTTGCAAAGACTTTGTTTTGCACCTCTTAACATTGACTCAAAAATGAATAATTTGTATAATAGTTGGTGAAAATCTTATGTTATTTTGGATTTTAATTATTTATCACAAAAATAATTTTCTTTCTAATATGTAGGAGTGCTTAACTAGCGAGATTTTTGACTTGATCCGGTATGAGACTGAACAATACCTAGTCTTTGATTTTTTCAAATTATAAATTATACATTAGTATTTCTAGTTTTATAAAATCAATATTTCTTATATTATTATAGCTTCTCTTTTGTTTTGGATCATTCAATTTTCAAACTATAGTATTATTTATAATACCTAAAAAACAATATATGAAACTATGACCACATTCCAAAGACATTTTTTTAAGAATTTATTCCTTAAAATATTCATAGATAATATTATTCATCAATATGTACTTATTTTCAAATCCAAGAAATATATGATTAAGAAGAATTTATGAGTTATATATCAGATTTTAAAGAATGGTATGTGCATATACCCAATGTTCTTGGATAATCATCTATAAATTAGGTGATTTGCAAGTGAAAAATATTTTTTCTAATTTCAAAAAAAGTTTTACACATAAACATGTTTACGGGGTAGATAACAAAAACTTAAAAATACAAAGTTGTGCGTGCTTTTTAATAATTTTGTGGTTTCTTGAAAAATAAATGAAAAATACCTATGTAATTTTCTGTTGAGGCTATGAATGTTATTTACAGTTATCTTTCATAGGAAATTATTAAAATAGATATATGTTTTTTCTTTTGCATAAAAAAAATATTTTCTATAGAAAATGACATGGAAAAGACAGAGCATCTATATTGTATTACAATACAAAATCTATCGCTCGAAAAATAAATAGGATAAAATAATTTTATTTTCAACTTGATCCTGGTCTACTCTAACTCATATATAAATAAATAGGAAAAGATTTAAAACTGGCTTTAATCTGAATTGAAACATATATTGCTAAAATTATTTCTGAGTTTAAGCCATGAAAAACATATATGATATGCACTACTATTTAGATTGTATATTACATGCAGCAAAAATAATAAGACCACAACAACCAATGTTAGAAAATATACTGTAAAATCATTATTTTATAATTTACAATCATAAATTTATTGTAATAATTTAATACATTTTTATAGCAACATTCTCCATATAAATTAGTATACAATTTATATTTTTAAATTTACTATGTAAATCTTCTCCTTGTATTTAATCTAAAATTTACGATTTGTTCTTCTTATGATGTATTTAAAACTTAGATTTAAAATTTTTTTGTAGAATTGCTTTTATATAGATATTTAAAAATATATAAATTTATTGTAGAAACATTGTTCGTATAAATAGTTTAAATTTTAAAATTTGTAAATTTATTGTACAAAAATTCTCCGTATAATAATTTTAAAGTTCATATCTTCAAATTTACAGCGCAAATGTTTTCAATATTGTTATTTTAAAATTTAAATTTTAAAATATCTTGTGTAAATGTGTTTCATATTAATATTTTAAGTATTCTAAATTTAAAATTCTCTATGTTATTAATTTGAATATATATTCTATTAATGAATTTGAAAAAATAATTCTATTTTTCAGAACCAACAAAATTATATGCACCAATTGTATTTGACTTCTAATAGCATTTTCTTAAGGAATTGTAACAATTAAATTTATTAATTCTTTTTATTATCTTGAAAAAATTATTGAATATGCGGTTTACATGGAGCGCTTTCTGGAGGGAATCAAAATTTTTATTTTATAATTTGTCATTTTATCTTTGACATAATTGCATTGAGTGGACGTACTGGAGTCTAGAAATCAATAAACAAATCCGGAGAGAGAAATGCTTATCTCTGAAATGATTTGATGGGCTTGCTTTTTGCGTCAGATAGAAAAATCCCTGAAAAGAATTATTTTGCTGAACTCACAACCTGAGTGTTCTTTGCTTCAGCTCCACGGTGTCTGCTATTTGTTTTCAGTTTCCATTCGGAACTTGTTCTCGTTCAGTTGGAGTAGTGCTGGCATCTGCCTCTTTCATTTACATGAAGCAGTGTTGGTGGTGTTCTTGTGGTAATAGAAAAAGTGTTAGCTTGATTTGGTGGTTACATTGCTTGGTTTTATGGCTTACATTCGGAATTTGCTTATTCATATCCTGATTTCGATGATGAGGTTCTTCCAATCTTACTTCATTTTGTTTATTTTCAATTCTGTTAGTAGTGATTGCTTTTGCTTATGAATTTTATAATATTGTCTTCGTAATTCCCATGTATACATCTAACTTTATTTTTGTCTTTGTAATTCCTCTTTTTTGTTTTTATTTTACTGGTGATTTAGCTATGTTATTCCTATAATCCATTGGATATTTTCAACAGTTAATCGGATAGTGGAAAGATTTCTGATGTAAGTATTTGTGGATGGTTGGGAGAAATGTATATAAGCTTCATCACAGGAGACTGGAGACTGCTGAAGCAATTTGATGTAGAAAATCGGACTGGAAATAGCAATACATACCAATTTGACCAGATCATTACAAATGAACATAAATGGAGTTAGAATGCTTAACATTTTTTAATTTTTTCCAATGCTTCTAATGGTTTGGTTTTGTCATTTAGGCTTCATACATTTAGACTTTCATGCTTCCTTCTTACATGTGGCCACATTAGACATTAATTTTGCTCAAGGGCTTTGTCTCTTTATGCTATTCTACTTTGACTGCTTTCTAAATGTGAGATAAACTGTAAAGAAGTCATCGATATGGTGTACGCTAAAACTTAGATCAGAAGAGGTTGTAGCGCACGTATGATTTTTACGGATTCTTTAACTTCCAATGAACTGATTAAATGGATTTTACAGATTAATCATATAATCTATATTGAACGTATTACTTTGTAAATAATACCAAAGTTTTTAAAAATATTCAACAATATGCTTCAAAATTCTATTAAATTATTTTTTTATCATATTTTCTAGTTACAGTCTTAATCAATATCTTTATTGACATTTTGATTTATTAAATAAGTATAAATTAAACATTATGCTCTATAATTTGTTATTATAAGTACATATAATACACATTAATTTAGGAGAATGAGCTTACGTGCACATTTTTTTATAAATGTAGTAGGTGACCCAAATTTTAAGTATTGAACACCGTTAGTAAGGTGTATTTTTTACTTATTTTTCTCAATCGGTGTTATAGACTCAAAAATAATTTTAATTTCTAAAAATTATCGTAAGATGTAAACAATTAATTAACAAGTAATTTTAATTACTCGTCCCTTTAGTAATTTTTATTATTAGTTTCAAAGTAATTGAGCACCGCAAATTGTATTTAATAAACACATATAATGAGTGCATCAATTAAAAAGAATAAGATGGTGTATACCTTTTTTTAAAAACATGAATAGTGGCTAATATTTTAAATATTAAACACCGTTAAGGAGGTGAGTTTTATTCTTATTTTTCTCACCTCATATTGGAGTCCCCAAAATAATTTTAACTCCCAAAATATTATCATAATGTTTAAAAAAGAGTTAATTAATTAGTAATTATAATTACCTATTCCACTAGTAATTTTTTTGTTGCTTTGAAAATTATTATGCACCAAATAAATTATTTATATAAATTGTATTTAATAAACACATATAACAAGTAATTTTTATTGTTTGCCGTGTAAGTAATTTTATTTTGAATAGGTACGGTATCCAAGTTAGCGAACTCAAATACATTATGTTCATAAATTTTATTCAGCATTTATAGCATTGACCTGAAAATAATTGCATTTCAGAGGATATTGGTTAAACAACAACGCTAAGGGCTTAAATAATGGGTAATTTTAATTATGCATACTACATATAAATTTATTTTTAATAAGGGTGTCTTGAAAATCATCAAAGATCAAATATATTAGGTATAAAAATTTAATTTAGCACACTAGATCATTGACTCAAAAAAATAATTATGTAATTGCCACATGAGATTTTAATTAATAATGAAGTTTAAATATTTGTCGTACAAGCAATTTTATTTGCAACAGCGTGGTCTCAAAAATATATGGTGTCTAATAAATTACCATCACAAATTTTATTTGGCCCCTCATGTTATTAAGCGTCAAATTAATTAACTGTACAAATTTTATTTAGCACCCTGTACCATTGTCGAGGAAAGAGCTTTAATGTTGAATAAATTAATTTCTATCATTTGAAAGCTCTGTTCAATGTTCGATTGGCACTTATTAAAAATTAGACGAAAAAACGGTGCATGTTAAATTCCGTCTGACTCGTCTTTACTATTGGACCATTACAATGGTGATTCTATCTAATTAAATCTTATTTTAGTTTTCTGTTATCTTATAACATTGAAGATTGAGAATGAAAACAAAAACTGCTTCTTCCGTGCACATTAATTTCAGAATCACCAAGCGCATATACATTCAAAGTGAACCACCATAAAAAAATCAAATTTGTGTACAATGAAATGCTAACAACAGGGAGAAAACTTTATATTCAAAACAAATATGGTAAACCACATACATCGGAACACTGTAAGAACTTAAGTCCTCACATCTCTTGCCTATCCTTGTTTCCTTATTGGCAATTCCTCTCCTCTTGCCTGTCCTTGCCTCATCTTCCTTCAGTTCAAATCTACTGCTAGACTTAAAAGCACATATAATCAACAAAAATGGACAACACAATAGAACTATTTGTGATAAATATTAAGGCTTCATCATTCATCATTCTTTGATCGGACACATCAATGACTTATATTAATTACAAATTGATCTGTCAAAAAGAAGGTCACACATAATAATTCACAAACCAAGAGAAAGAAGGAACTTAAACAGTTAAAACTTCATCTTGACAAAGCTAAGAGTCTCAACATCAAATGACATTGACCAGAAGCTAAGAAAATTTAGTGAACTTCCACATGGAAAGAAATAAAATTAACCCTAAGGCTGGCCATACAAGATTAGACTTCAAATTAGAATGAAATAAAATCTAAAATGCCTTGATGCTTCTTTCATGTCTCATGGGGTTCAATACTTCCACATGGTCACTTGGATGAACCTGTATAGGATAAAATAGTATAATCTTTTCTGGTTATCTTTGTTGTGTCCTTTGCATTCTACAACTTTAAAAGATGTTGATTGATTTTGCCATTTTACTGATATATGATCTTAAGAACTGAATCTTTTTCTACTTGAATTTAAGCCAACATCCACTATTTATGATTGGATTCACTTCATGGTCTTACATTAAGATAACTAGCTGATTGATTAACCATGACGCCGAAATAAAATATGATACGCCATCACATTTCATTTATGATGATATGCAGAAATTTTATGTTTGGCCTCATATCTGTTTTGACATGCCATCCCATGTTTCTTATTCCTTTCAAGACATGTTTTCTTCCTTTCTACAAGACATTTTTTTACCATATCTTTTGTATTTCTTGTTTTCATTTATGGTAAAACAAGCATCTTTTACCCCAGGCTTCTATCATGTGTCCTAATGTTGTACTATAAAGGCAGGGCATCAAATTTTCCTAAGGAATATGATGATGCTTGCCTTCAGATGAGAATGTATTTATTTATGAAAATGTTTGCTAAAGTCCTTACATTCCATAGGCATTTGTGATTTTCTCCTCTTTGCTGCAACTCTCAAGCAAGATAACAGATATGGAAGATAAAAAAAAAAAGCAGAAGGTAGTGTGTGATCTGGATGGCATCTCTATTTTTTGCTTAAATTGCTTAACAATAATATCTCCATATTTTCACAATGAAGGTTGATTTGTTCTGTTCAGAAAGTCACCTGGATGGAAAATCATATTGCCTCCATGACCATTATCTCCTCTAGATCCATATCAAATCCATCTTCCCTGCACTTCAAGGACAGATTCAAAATAGGAGTCACTATCACCTCAAATTAGCAATGAATTAAATGCATTTGCAGAAGGCCTCCACAACCTGCAAGACAACAGCTAATTGCCACCCAGTGTTAGAGATGGCTGGCCTCGAGATTTTTGGAAGGTGTGATGCTTGAGATAGAACGATGGGTGGTCATTGCCAGACAGAGGCGAAGACAAAGGGATGTTACTAGTGTGATGGTGTTAAAGATCGAGATGATGCCTATGTTAAGACCGATGACGGCTTGGTGGTAATGGTAGCGGTAGCAAGATCAAAGAGGATTTCTGTCTTTAAGCCGTGGTATTTCGCCCAAAAGTTGTTACTTTCATATTTTTTTTACATTTTTTCATAAATGTCGCATCCAAAGGGACTAAACTGTAAATTTTAACATGGGCTAAGTACCCAGGTGCTTTGCCTGGGTAAATAAGATCATGGCTCATATATATTATGGCCAAAGTTATAACTAAACATTAATCTCTAGAGCACATTACAAGTGTACATTGTAATTGTAACCATCTTTCTAAGTCATTTACACAGCTGGACAACTTTATTAAGAAAAGGCATGAGTTGCAATTGCATGACAAGTAAATGAAAGATCAAACACAAAGTTTACACAAGATAACATTCCATCTAACGTCTTATAAAAGAATTATTTGAGTTGATAAAGCAGGATGCAAACTCAAATGCTGGAAATTGAAATGAAGAAAGCAGGCAAATTGGAATGATTCAAAATGGCCAAGCATAAAAAAATCTCCACATACATAAGTTTAGCATGAAAAAAGAAAGGATCTTAATCCTTTTTGGATGAATTACTTATCAAATGAGCCTTCATTGGATTAGTGATGCTTAAAGTGAGGACAAAGAAACATACTGGTTTGGAAAGCCACAATTACAAAGCTAATGTTTGTAAGGTCTTCCATCAACCATCCAGTAGCACCACACGTTTTGAATAGCCTTATTAGAATCTAAAATTCAACTAAGAAATTGCATTGTTCACTAAAGCCTTCGGACCATAACAACCTAAAGTTTTGCTGGAAGTTACACATTGTATCAATTTAATGAGAATCCCATTTCTAATATAACGACAGGTATTAAACTGTACTGATCTTGGAATGTATTTATTTGTCCAATCAGATGCAAAGAGCATGTTAAACAACAATGATAATTCAGAAATTATTTAAATTGATAAGATTCATATTGTTTCTAAATATTAAGACTCAATTCTAGGGAAGAACATGCTCTATTATTCCAGCTAATGATAAGCCAGATATTTAGTCCAACTGTATTTTCCAATATTGACATAAATGAAAATAGAGAATGTTATTCCCCATAGGATACACATATCACATGGGAGGAAACATAGAAGCAAATCAAGCTAACGACAATATGAAAAAGCATAGTTTGCTAGAAGTTCTCTCGATCTAACTTGATGACAAGGAATGGTGAAGGCAAACAGAGGAGTATCCTATCAAAAAATAAAAACGCAAATAAGTTATCTGTTCCCGCACTAACAAGGCTAACTCTCAAAATGCACATATCTATATGAACAACCAAGTTTACATCTAATAATCCTTGATTCCATCACAAGTTTATTATTGATTAGACATTGAAACAAGAAACACATACTCATCCATCTCAATAGGGTTTGTTTGGCATTTTGTAAGAGTGAAATTTTTTTCTCAATTCATCTTACACACCTTTTGATATAACTTGACACGTTAACTACATAATTACTCTCCTTCCTCTATTATTTCTCTACATTCCAGTGGCTCATCTCTTTTATCATTGTTCTCTTTACTCCTAATCATTACCCACCCTTATTATATTACATTACAGTTAAGCTTTGCAATGCAGCCAAATCGCCACTTTTCCATGAACAAATCAAATGCAAAACCAACTGCTTTTAAATCAAATCACCATGCAGAATTTTACTCTTGCAAACACATGCATAGCCACGATCTCGACAAACCAATCTCAAATAGATATACAAACTAAATGTCTCCCCAAATCAGCAATCCAATTTCCCATTCTAGGTTTAGTTCAACAAGAAATCCACAATTTTCAGTATTTAAACTGAAATTCAGAATAAATAGGAATTCTGTATCTCAATTTCTGTAATATAATTCAACCACGGTTTTCTCCCAAAACAAATTCTCACAGAGTGAACATGCAACTTGTAACTCATATAGAAGCCTCATATAGAAATAACTTACGAATAGGATCAAATCAAGAAAGGCAAACATGCCAAATTGCCAAAATGGTTATCCTGATTAGGCATACAAACATTTTATCTCCAATATTCTTCATTGTAATCTCTTAATAAGCAGAGAATTCTCAATGAATATTTGTATTTCATGCATTGACCATAATGACCAAAATTCAATATTAGAGGCAGCACTTTTCAATGAATCAGCACGAAATAAGACAACTTAACTAGACCAGTTCAAATCAATGAAAACAAGCTAAAATAGCAAAACAAATAGAAAATATAGTTAAAATACAATAGGGACCTCAAATGAGCGGGTATAATTCGACACTGACAAAGATTACAAACAATGGAACACTGATGTAGATAAAAGGAAAATGAACCAATTGGTATTTTTACAATAATACGTGAGGTAGGTTATGAAATTTCATCTGATTTTTCATTTGAACGAATGTGATAATTCGAAATTGGATAAATTTGCAGCCAGGTAAAATGATTCAAGAGAAAGTTCCAAGCTGCCCATCATATTTCACCCATAAGAAATACTTCAAATTGATAGAAAAAATCAACATGCATGCATGAATTCGTGCTTAGAAGAAGAAATCAACAAGCAAAAATAAGAAAAAATGAAAAAAAGAGGTTTTTACTTAAAAAAAAACCGAATGCAATCTGTCCATTTGTCCATACGTAGAAGTAACCGGCGTTGGTGCTTTGTCTATCCTCCCTCTCTGACGGAGACTGACCCCCTTATCCAACGCCATTGTTCATCCGTGGAAGATATTGGCGTCAATGCTCCAATTGCTTGTCCTCTTCGTTGGTTTTTGGTTGGAAAAGTGAGCACCATCATAAGAGGGAATGTCTTATGAAACTTTTGTATCAACCCACTAGCCCTCTCTACTATACACGTGTATGACTTCTTTCATTTTCCAATTTTTCCCTTGCCTCTTGTCCCTAATCTCAACAGCAAGTTTCAAATGAACAGCAGATGGGGCATTTGTATTTTCAGCCATGGCTAAAAACGTTTGCATAGAAATTTGTCGCAATGGACAATTAGGTAGTGAAGTTTAGGTAAGTTGCAATTTTGGAATCGGAAACTTCACTAACAGCAGTGGTTTCAATCCCACGACAATAAATTATCCACTAGATGGAATGATTCAATACATTAATATGGGGAATTGATTATAATAAAAATTTTTAGCTACAAGGTGTATTTCATATTGCAATACATAACATCCCACTATAAACTTAAAGATACTATTTATTTATTTGACATGAGAAATAGAGGAAAAATCAAAATGTTCGATGCTTGGTTGAATTAATATAATCTTGTGGTTTCAAAACACTAGAACTGGGATTGCCTTGGAAATTTGTAGGGTCAGGGTATGAAAACCAAACGAATTTCAATTCAACTCAATTGATGATCCAAATAAGCCCTTAGAGATTGTGAGATAATACATTTCTATTCGAGCTTCTAAACATCACCATAGAATTATGTTGTCCAAGGACACAACTAGTCATTTTGAACATCGTCAGTGTACAACGCAGGAAAGGAATAGCTTCCTTAACCGAAAATCTTTAAATAAAGATATTAATGAGTCTATAATGACTAATGACAGACACAGCGACTAAATCTTCATAAATAATAAAACTTGTTAAATGCAATTAGACATCTAGATAAGTACAGTGCGTAAATGCAATTATTTATAATGCAATTCACTTGGTTTGTATCAATTCCGTCTTCTAGTTTCAAGGATGCCACAACAAGCTTAATTGGCTGTGCAGATAAATGAATAAGATTTACCCAGACTCTATCACTACATCCAACTCAAACAGCATAAATAAACTACAACTAGTGCAAGACGCACCAATAACTAACTAACAAATCAAAAAAAAACAAAACACAACCACAAAAAGGTAACACTCAACAACTCAAAAAGCTCCAATAAGCAAGAATAGAAAATACAAAAAAGCCACACCAAACAAATAAAAAAATGACAAATGAATGTTCACATGCAATCTGATTGAAAAATCATCTTAGCATTTCAGATTATAATAAGAGAAAAAGACACACTAAAAACCCTATTCAACCCCATGCTATATGTTTAAATGGTTTAAAGTCCCAAAATTCATGAATATAATGTTTTTAGTAAATCATGGATTGAGATAAGGACAAAATCAAAATCCATAATTTCAGTATCTGAACTCATAAGAATACTCACAGGACAATTGTGTCTTTAGAAAACTAGACATGCTGCATATATAAACTGAGTTAGAATTATAAGGGATGTTTGAATCTGCCCCTCTTCAAAAACTTAATATAAACCAAGTTATCCAAAGATAATGTTTACAAATTATTGCTGAGCAACATTAATATACATAACCATGAATTTATAAGAATTTTGTAGTATTCAAAATGCTCCAAATACTCAAAAGATCGACTTGGCATGTAATCAATTCGGGCTATTTTTTTCAACTTTAGCCCTATTTTTGAATTTTTTTACAAGTCTCTCCAAACTAAGTGTTGGGTTATGTTTTTGAGTAATTGCATTATGTTTGTAATATTTCAAGGTCGTTTCTTTGTCATTTGATATGTTATTAGCAACATCAAAGTAGAGTATTTGCAAACAGCAAGTTCCAATTCAATTGATTTACATAACATGCGTTCTTGAAATCTAGTTTTTTTCCCTTCATTTAGATACTTCCCACACACCACGTTATGCTAAAATAACCTACACCCAATATTAGTTATAAAGAATTCCGTCGCTGATAATTTTTAAATATTTTTCCAAGAACTACATTTTTATAATTATTAAAAGCAAATTTCTGGTTTTATGACAATTTTCTAAAATAATGTTTCTCACACAATTCCTTAAACCTAAGTATATGTTAGCATATTAATTTTGACATAAATGATCTTACTTTCAGTTTTGGGGTTTTGAATTATAATAGATTTTATGAAGAAATTTACTATTTTAATCCCTATTCACTTTCACTTTCATGAAGGTTTCTATCGGTGGCCACATTTAGCCATCTTATCTTATGGATTGTATGAATCTAGCGATTTTAATAATTATCATAAAATAAGCAATAATTATATTGCTATCCTTTTTCTCAAGCCATTTTACCATTAAGTGATCATTTTTACATATCCATTAGGCTACTTCAAAGGAATTATTGGCCGCGTTGTTGCAATTTTGCAGAATTTGCAAAAGATAGCTGGCCAAATTGCAAAAACTAAGATAGTCAACTATTCGAGGGAAGCTTCATAACGTGCGTGCAAAAGAAATTGATTTTCTCCAAAAAAATAAAAGGAAAATACTTTGACTCGTTCAATGGGAAAATCAATCAATATGATGCTTCTGTAAAAATAAAAATGATCTCCCCATCAAATTGTTCACCCATATGGCATCTTCCTAACTGGGACTGCCTCATGCAATTGAACGAGAAGAAGCCTAAGAGCTTCATTGATTAATTTAGTTGTAAAGCTGCCAGACCACTAGTGCTAAGGCAAAACGGAAAAAATTAAAAGCGTACATTCTTACATGGATATGATATGAATCTATGATGATAGTGCAGTCACTGGATAAAAAGCGCAATGCACAATGGAGCTGACCTGGTGGAGTGCAGGATATGTCAGTGTCAAAATGCCAAGAAGAAGATGAGATCGATCACCCGTCGGATGCATCGTCCACCCAAAGAGCAATTGCCTATTCCCCCAATGTTCGTTCCCCCCAATGACCGGCGACTCTCTCCTTTAAAGATGCCTATGATCTCCTCTCCCTGCCGTGAGATCAACCAGCTCCTTCAGCACTCTTATCCATCTATAGTAGTTTTCCAAATCATTGCTCCGACTCTTCTTCTCTGCTCGTCCACCGTCGGAAAAGGGCTCT
>JAXCLR010000050.1:3070809-3083711 GCA_035584095.1 Annona squamosa | reverse complement strand
TTTACTTAAGGAATTGTTACAATTAAATTTATTAATTTTTTATTATCTTGAAAAAATTATTGAATATGTGGTTTACAAGGAGCGCGTTCCGGTGGGAATCAAAATTTTCGAATTTATAATTTGTCATTTTATCTCTGAAACAATTGCATTGAGTAGACGTACTGGCGTCTAGAAATCAATAAACAAGTCCGGAGAGAGAAATGCTTATCCCTGAAAAATTCTTATTTCACTGAACCCATGACCCGAGCGTTCTTTGCTTCAGCTCCACAGTGCCTACTGTTCATTTTCAGTTTCCATTCGGAACTTGTTCTCGTTCAGCCGGAGTAGTGCTGGCATCTGCCTCTTTCATTTACATGAAGCAGTGTTGGAGGTGTTCTTGTGGTAATAAAAAAGGTGTTAGCTTGACGTGGTGGTTACATTGCTTGGTTTTATGGCTTACATTCGGAATTTGCTTATTCATGAGGTTCTTTCAATCTTACTTCACTTTGTTTATTTTCAGTTCTGTTGGTAGTGATTGCTTTTGCTTATGAATTTTTTAATATTGTCTTCGTAATTCCCATGTATACCTATAACTTTATTTTTGTCTTTGTAATTCCTCTTTTTTGTTTTTATTAGATTGGTGATTTAGATATGTTGTTCCTCTAATCCATTGGATATTTTCAACAGTTAATCGGATAGTGAAAAGATTTCTGATGTAAGTATTTGTGGATGGTTAGGAGAAATGTATATAAGCTTTATCGTAGGAGACTGCTGAAGCGATTTGATGTAGAAAATCTGACTGGAAATAGCAATATCTACCAATTTGACTAGATCATTACAAATGAACATAAATGGTGTTAGAATGCTTAACAATTTTTAATTTTCCCCAATTCTTTTGATGGTTTGGTTTTATCATTTAGGCTTCACAACATTTGAACTTTCATGCTTCCTTCTTACATGTGACTACATTGGATATTAATTTTGCTCAAGGGCTTTGTCTCTTTATGATATTCTACTTTGACTACTTTCTAAATGTGAGATAAACTGTAAAGCCGTCATTGATACGGTGTACGCTGAAATTTAGATCAGAAGAGCTTGTAGTGCACGTATAATTTTTACGGATTCTTTAACTTCCAATGAACTGGTTAAATGGATTTTACAGATTAATCATATAATATGTATTGAACGTATTACTTCGTAAATAATACTAAAGTTTTTAAAAATATTAAACAACATGTTTCAAAATTCTATTAAATTAATTTTTATCATATTTTCTGGTTATGATCTTAATCAATATCTTTATTGACATTTTGATTTATTAAATAGGCACAAATTAAATATTACACTCTATAATTTGTTATGATAAGTGCATATAGTACACATTAATTTAGGAGAATGAGCTTACGTGTACATTTTTTATAACTATAGTTGGTGACTCAAATTTTAAGTATTGAACACCATTAGTAAGGAGTATTTTTTACTTATTTTTCTCAATCCGTGTTGTAGACCCAAAAATAATTTTAATTCCCAAAAATTATCGTAAGTTGTAAACAATTAATTAACAAGTAATTTTAATTACTCTTCCCACTAGTAATTTTCATTCTTAGTTTCAAAATAATTAAGCACCGCAAATTGTATTTAATAAACACATATGATGAGTCCATCAATTAAGAAGAATAAGATGGTGTATACCTTTTTTTAAGAACATGAATAGTGGCCAATATTTTAAATATTAAACACCGTAAGGAGGTTAGTTTTATGCTTATTTTTCTCACCTCATATTGGAGTCCCCAAAATAATTTTAACTCCCAAAATATTATCATAATGTTTAAACAAGAGTTAATTGGTAATTTTAATTACCTATCCCACTAGTAATTTTTTGTTGCTTTCAAAATTATTATGCACCAAATAAATTATTTATATAAATTGTATTTACTAAACACATATAACAAGTAATTTTAATTGTTTGCCATGTAAGTAATTTTATTTTGAATAGGTATGGTATCCAAGTTAGTGAGCTCAAATATATTATGTTCATACATTTTATTCAGCATTTATAGCATTGACTTGAAAATAATTGCATTTCAGAGGATATTGGTTAAACAGCAACGCTAAGGGCTTAAATAATGGTTAATTTTAATTATGCATCCCACATATAAATTTATTTTTAATAAGGGTGTCTTAAAAATCATCGAAGATCAAATATATTAGTTGTAAAAATTTAATTTAGCACACTAGATCATTGACCCAAAAAATATTTGTGTAATTGCCACATGAGATTTTAATTAATAATGAAGTTTAAATATTTGTCGTACAAGCAATTTTATTTGTAATAGCGTGATCTCGAAAATATACGATGTCTAATAAATTACCATCACAAATTTTGTTTGGC
This sequence comes from Annona squamosa, assembly GCA_035584095.1. Classification (NCBI taxonomy): domain Eukaryota; kingdom Viridiplantae; phylum Streptophyta; class Magnoliopsida; order Magnoliales; family Annonaceae; genus Annona; species Annona squamosa. The sequence goes on along the minus strand of JAXCLR010000050.1, from coordinate 3,081,340 downwards.
ACCCCATATTATTAAGAGTCAAATAAATTAACTGTACAAATTTTATTTGGCACCCTATACCATTGTCGAGGAAAGAGCTTTAATGTTGAATAAATTAATTTCTATCATTTGAAAGCTCTGTTCAATGTTCGATTGTCACTTATTAAAAATTAGACGATAAAATGGTGCGTGTTAAATTCTATCTGACTCGTCTCTACTATTGGACCATTATAATGGTAATTCTATCTAACTAAATCTTATTTTAGTTTTCTATTATCTTATAACATTAAAGATTGAGAATGAAAACCAAAAACTGCTTCTTCCGTGAACATTAATTTCAGAATCACCAAGTGAATGTACACTAACATTCAAAGTGAACCACCCTAAAAAAATCAAATTTGTGTATAATGAAATGCTAACAACAGGGAGAAAACTTTATATTCAAAACAAATATGTTAAACTACATACATTAGAACATTGTAAGAACCTAAGTCCTCACATCTCTTGCCTATTCTTGTTTCCTTATTGGTAATTTCTTTCCTCTGGCCTGTCCTTGCCTCGTCTTCCTTTAGTTCAAATCTACTACTAGACTTAATAGCACATATAATCAACAAAAATGGACAACACAACAAAACTATTTGTGATAAATATTAATGCTTCATTATTCATCATTCTTTGATCGGACACATCAATAACTTATGCGAATTACAAATGGATCTGTCAAAAAGAAGGTCATACATAATAATTCGCAAACCAAGAGAAAGAAGGAACTTCAACAGATACAACTCAATCTTAACAAAGCTAAAAGTCTCAACATCAAATGATATTGACCAGAAGCTAAGAAAATTTAGTGACCTTCCACATGGAAAGAAATAAAATCAACCCTAACGCTGGCCATAAAAGATCAGTCTTCTAATTAGAATGAAATAAAATCCAAAATGCCTTGATGCTTCTTTCATGTCTTATGGGGTTCAATACTTCCACATGGTCACTTGGATGAACCTGTATAGGATAAAATAGTATAATCTTTTCTAGTCATCTTTGTTGTGTCCTTTGTATTCTACAACTTTAAAAGATGTTGATTGATTTTGCCATTTTACTCATATATGATCTTAAGAACTGAATCTTTTTTCTACTTGAATTTAAGCCAACACCCACTATTTATGATTGGATTCACTTCATGGTCTTACATTAAGCTAACTGCCTGATTGATTAACCATGACGCCAAAATAAAATATGACAGGCCATCACATTTCATTTATGATGATATGCAGAAATTTTATGTTTGGTCTCATATCTGTTTTGACAGGCCATCCTATGTTTCTTGTTCCTTTCAAGACATGTTTTCTTCCTTTCTGCAAGACATTTTTTTGCCATGTCTTTTGTGTTTCTTGTTTTCATTTATGGTAAAACAGGCATCTTTCACCCCAAGCTTCTACCATGTGTCTTAATGTTGTACTATAAAGGCAGGGCATCAAATTTTCCTCAGGAATATGATAAAGCTTTCCTTCAAATGAGAATATGTTTATTTATGAAAATGTTTGCTAAAGTCCTCACATTCCATAGGCATTTGTGATTTTCTCCTCTTTGCTGCAACTCTCAAGCGGGATAACAGATATGGAAGATAAAAAAGCGGGAGGTAGTGTGTGATCTGGATGACATCTCTATTTTGTGTAGAAATTGTTTAACAATAATATCTCCATATTTTCACAATGAACGTAGATTTGTTCTGTTCAGAAAGTCACCTGGATGGAAAGTAATATTGCCTTCATGACCATTATCTCCTCTAGATCCATATCAAATCATCTCCCCTGCACTTCAAGGACAGATTCAAAATAGGAGTCGCTATCACCTCAAATTAGCAATGAATTAAATGCATTTGTAGAAGACCCCAACAACCTGCAAGACAACAGCTGATTGCTAGCTAGTGCTAGAGATGACTAGCCTCGAGATTTTTGGAAGGTGTGATGCTTGAGATAGAATGATGGGTGGTCATTGCCAGACAGAGATGAGGACAAAGGAAGGTTGCTCGTGTGATGGTGTTAGAGATTGAGATGATGCCTATGTTATGGCCGATAACGGCTTGGTGGTAGTGGTAGCAAGAGCAAAGAGGAATTCTGTCTTTAAGCCATGGTATTTCGGCCAAACGTTGTTGCTTTTAGATTCTTTTTTTACATTTTTCCAAAAATGTCACATTCAAAGGGACTAAATTGTAAATTTTAACGTGGGCTAAGTACCCAGGCACTTCGCCTGGGTGCGTAAGATCATGGCTCATATATATTATGGCCAAAGTTATAACTAAACATTAATCTCTAGAGCACATTACAAGTGTACATTGTAATTGTAACCATCTTTCTAAGCCATTTACACAACTTGACAACTTTATTAAGAAAAGGCATGAATTACAAATGCATGACAAGTAAATGAAAGATCATACACAAAGTTGACACAAGATACATTCCAGTAGCGTCTTATAAAAGAATCATTTGACTTGATAAAGCAGGATACAAACTCAAATGCTAGAAATTGAAATGAAGAACGCAGGCAAATTGGAATGATTCAAAATGGCCAAGCATAAAGAAAATCTCCACATACATAGGTTTAGCATGGAAAGCAAAGGATCTTAATCCTTTTTGGATGAATTACTTATCAAATGAGCCTTCATTGGGTTAGTGAAGCTTAAAGTGAGGACAAAGAAACATATTGATTTAGAAAGCCACAATTACAAAGCTAATGCTTATAAGTTCTCCCATCAATCATCTAGTAGCACCAGACGTTTCAAATAGCTTTACTAGAATTTGAAATTCAATTAAGAAATTGTGTTGTTTAGTAAAGCCTCCAGACCATAACAACCTAAAGTTCTGCTGGAAGTTACACATGGTGTCAATTTAATGAGAAGCCCATTTCTAATATAACAACAGGTATCAAATCGTACTAATCTTGGAATGTATTTATTTGTCCAATCAGATGCAAAGAGCATGTTAAACAACAATGATAATTCAAAAATTATTTAAATTGATAAGATTCATATTGTTTCTAAATATTAAGACTCAATTCTAGGGAAGAACATGCTCTATTATTCCAGCTAATGTTAAGCTAGATATTTAGTCCAACTGTATTTTCCAACATTGATATAAATGAAAATATAGAATGTTATTCCCCATAAGATACACATATCACATGGGAGGAAACATAGAAGCAAATTAAGCCAATGACAATATGAAAAAGCATAGTTGGCTAGAAGTTCTCTCGATCTAACTGGATGGCAAGGAATGGTGAAAGGCAAACAGAGGAGTATCCTATTTAAAAAATAAAACCGCAAATAAGTTATCTATTCCTGCACTAACAAAGCTAACTCTCAAAATGCACATGCCAAATTGCCAAAATGGCTATCCTGATTAGGCATACAAACATGTTATCTCCAATATTCTTCATTGTAATCTCTTAATAAGCAGAGAATTCTCAATGAATATTTGTATTTCATACATTAACCACAATGACCAAAATTCAATATTAGAGGTTGCACTTTTCAATGAATCAACATAAAATAAGACAACTTAACTAGACCACTTCAAATCAATGAAAACAAGCTAGAATAGCAAAACAAATAGAAAATATAGTTAAAATACAACAGGGACCTCAAATGAGAGGGTATAATTCGAGGCTAACAAAGATTACAAAAAATGGAACACTGATGTAGATAAAACAAAAATGAACCAATTGGTATTTTTACAATAATACGTGAGGTAGGTTAGGAAATTTCATCTGATTTTTCATTTGAACGAATGTGATAATTCGAAAATGGATAAATTTGTAGCCAGGTGAAATGATTCAAGAGAAAGTTCCAAGCTGCCCATCAGATTTCACCCATAAGAAATACTTTAAATCAATAGAAAAAATCAATATGCATGCATGAATTTGCGATTAGAAGAAGAAATCAACAATAAAAAATAAGCAAAAATGAAAAAAAAAAATTTACTTAGAAAAGAATCGAATGCAATTTGTCCATCTGTCCATACATGGAAGCAACCGGCGTTGCTGCTCTGTCTGTCCTCCCTCTCTGGTGGAGACTGACCCCTCTCATCCAACACCGTGTTCATCTGTGGAAGGTATTGGCGTCAATGCTCCGATTGCTTGTCCTTTCCGCTAGTTTTTGGTTGAAAAAGAGCGCACTACCACAAGAGGGAATGTCTTATAAAATTTCTATAGCAACCCACTAGCCCTCTCTACTATACACGTGTCTGACAACTTTCATTTTCCAATTTTTCCCTTGCCTCTTGTCCCTAATCTCAACAGCAAGTTTCAAATGAATAGTAGATGGGGCATTTGTATTTTCAGCCATGGCTAAAAATGTTTGCACAAAAATCTGTCACAATGGACAATTAGGCAGTGAAGTTTAGGTAAGTTGCAATTTTGGAATCATAAACTTCACTAACAGCAGTAGTTTCAATCCCACGACAATAAATTATCCACTAGATGAAATGATTCAATACATTAATATGGGGGATTGATTATAATAAAATTTTTTAGCTACAAGGTATATTTCATATTGCAATACATAACATCCCACTACGAACTTAAAGATACTATTTATTTATTTGACATGAGAAATAGAGGAGAAATCAAAATATTTGGATGCTTGGTTAAATTAATATAAGTTTGTGGTTTCAAAACATTAGAACTATGATTGCCTAGGAAATTTATAGGGCCAGGGTTTAAAAACCAAATGAATTTCAATTCAACTTAATCGAGGATCCAAATAAGCCCTTAGAGATTGTGAGATAATACATTTCTATTCAAGCTTCTAAACATCACCACATAATTATGTTGTCCAAGGACACAACTACTCGTTTTGAACGTTGTCAGTGTACAACACAGGAAAGGAATAGCTTCCTTAACTGAAAATCTTTAAATAAAGATATTAATGAGTCTATAATGACTAATGACAGACATAATGACTAAATCTTCATAAATAATAAAACTTGTTAAATGGAATTAGACATCTAGATAAGTACAGTGCATAAATGCAATTATTTATAATGCACTTCACTTGGTTTGTATCAATTTCATCTTCTAGTTTCAAGGATGCCACACCTGGCTTAATTGGTTGTGTAGATAAATGAACAAGAGTTACCCTGACTCAATCACTACATCCAACTCAAACAGCAGAAATAAACTACAACTAGTGTAAGACACACCAATAACTAACCAACAAATCAAAAAAAAAAAAAAAAACACAACCACAAAAAGGCAGCACTCAACAACTCAAAAAGCTCCAATAAGCAATAATAGAAAACACAAAAAAGCCACATCAAATAAATAAAAAAATGACAAATGAATGTTCATATGCAATTTGATTGAAAAAACTATCTTACCATTTCATATTATAATAAGAGGAAAAGACACACTAAAAACCCTGTTCAACCCCATGCTATTTGTTTTAAATGGTTTAAAGTCCCAAAATTCATGAATATAATGTTTCTAGTAAATCATGGATTGAGATAAGGACAAAATCAAAATCCATAATTTCAGTATCTGAACTCATAAGAATACTCATCGGACAATTGTGTCTTTAGAAAACGGGACATGCTGCATATATAAACTGAGTTAGAATTATAAGGGATGTTTGAACGTGCCCCTCTTCAAAAACTTGACATAAACCAAGTTATCCAAAGATAATGTTTACAAATTATTGTTGAGCAACATTAATCTACATAACCATGCATTTATAAGAATTTTACAGTATTCAAAATAATGGGAGAGGATGTCTCGCATCCCGTATGCTAAAGTATGCACAAAACATGCCGCTCTTTTAAAGGTATTATTTGTCTCCTAGAAATATTTTTAAAAATTAATAAGAATAGACTCAAAACTATTATGTACTCAGTAGTTAGCATGAAATTCATTTTGCAAAAATTCCATTTGGCTCCCTGTATCATTGTCAAGAATAATTGTATTTAAAAATAAATTTAAGCATTATTCAATGAGTAATATAAATTACTACTTATCTCAAAAATATTTTTATTAACAAGGACGAACTCAAAATTATTATGTTCTAATAATAAGCGTTAAATTCCATTTGGCTCCCCATATAGTTGACTAGAATAATAAAAAGTAAAAAAGAAATTAATATAAGGGATATGTAAAATCGATATTTAATGGACCATACAAATTATTCGTTGGAAAAATACTTTTATTTTTTTAACAGGAATAAACTCAAACTATTATGTACTTAGTAAATTAGCATGAAATTCATTTTGCACAAATTCCATTTGGCTCCTTGTATCATTGATAAAAATAGTTATAATTAAGAAGAAAATAACATAATGGTCACGTGCACACATCTTGTGTTTGTATTTTAAATTATTTATCTCAAAATTATTTTCATTTTCTTGCAAATGATTCCAAAGCTATTATAATTATATGTAAATCACAGAAAATACTAAGATTTTACATGTATGTCAAAATATTATAATAATTTATAGGATAGTTACAAATTAATAATTTTAGAGTTTGAATGCTGAATTAATAATATTAAAATTAACGCATAGATCAAATAATTTTATTACATTCATCTTTCTCAGTATCTGTATCTTCCGCATTGCTACCTGCAACACTATCATGATGTCCATCTTAATAGAAATACCAGATTTCAATATTTCCTCATCAAAAGTAGCAAATCATGGAATAAGCTACTCTCAAAATTCAGTTAGAATTAGCCATAAAAAATCAGTTAGAATTAAATTGATTCCCAGTTTCACAAAGAGTAAGTACATGAAAAATGTGAATAGAGACAAAAAAGTCGCCTCCCTTAAGTCCTGAAGCAAGTGAAAACACTCCGTGGGCTAGGTGAAAGGTCCTCGACGATCTTTAATATATACAAACCAGCAAAGTCAAGAATCTTCGTGATAAGGAAAACTAACAAGATGATTTGACGCTGTTGAAACTCTGAATTTCAGGAACTCCAAAACTGCTATATTGGCCTTGAATTTTGAAGAAATGAACTTTGCTGGAATTTAAGAATCCATGTATTTCAATCTAGTTAATTGACACATGCACTCTGCCTTTTATGGATCCATGAATTATTCTCTTTTTGAATCAAGGACTTCGACTTTCCTCTTGACGACTAAAACAAAGAAAAAAGATAGATGCATGCATGCATTATTCACTATTTAAAGTAATATTTTTGTAACTCTCCCAGATAGAACTATGAAAGATCAGGAAGAAAAACCAATCACAACCAAACCAGCAGTCTGCAAGAGTCATCCATATACACTTCTGTGGCTCTTGAATTATATAACATACAACAAGAATGGATGAAGACATCCTGAAAGAAGACATTAAAAAACCCCTTGGATATTACTATTTCCCCAAATAACATACGGAGGAATTAGTAATTTCAGAATTTTAGAGGTTCCTACCTTACAAAATTGTTGTATTTAGGTAGTTGTCTCAATTGTAGTAAACATTAATTCATGATTTGCATTCATAATCAAATCAATCCATTGTAGACATGGTAGATATGGAAGAGAAGGCACCATTCAAATGCAATAGGAATGTCGTCCACCTAACCCCAAAATTAATTAATGTGTCATTTGAGTGACATACATCTATAAAATAGACAAAATAGATCACAATTGGGCTACAAACACAACAACTCTCAAATGAAGTAGAGAAAAGAAGGGTGATAAGTTGTAAAGAAAATCATCAAATTTCTGATAAAAAATACTATAAAATGAGCAGAGCACTTTTTCTAAAATCTAGGGGCAAGTTAATAGCCAAAAATTTTCCAATAAAGTTTGCATGAGAACATAGTGCACCTACTAACAACTAATGTTAGCCTTGTACATTGAGTAATTCCAGTTGGCTTTCTTAAAATCCTACTCGAAAGTTAAAGATAAAGTTACACTATTATCGTAGATACACATGTTTCTTGTCATCCAATGCCCGTTTTGACGAATAATATGATTTAATATCAAGTAAGCATTAAACAAGTTAGATATACTCAAAGAAAGTTGTGTGAAGGGTTAAATTGAAAAAATTCAATGATTTGCAAAATTCACCTTTCGTAGCCTTGAAAGTGCACTTTCAAGTTGAATTTTTTGTTGTTTTGAGTTCTGAATCATACCTAAATGAAGTCTATATAATGTAGAGATTGGCACAAAGTAAGATATATATTTAGGGGTGCAACTTAGACCAAGTTCGACTCGAACTCGGCCCCTCGAACCTGAGCATTTACAATGTTAAAACCCTGCTGTTTTCATCCTGAACCCGATTTTCTGGCACAAACTTGGACCGAATGCATACAGTGCTCGAGTTCGGGTTGCTGTAAGCCCGAACTCGAATATAAAATATTAATATTTTAATTTTTATACTATTCCTAATATTCCCATCGTCCATTCGTCCTCCCGATATCTCGATCCAGCAACTGAAGATAGACTAAGCCGGAAAGCCCTTTTTCTTTCTCCCCTTTCTGCTTCGTCATCTGCAGCCCTACCTGCGGTCGCCAGCGCCTGCTTTCTTCCTTTTGGATGGCAAACGGTTGTAGTTCGATCGCTGATTTGCCGCTGCTCGATCTTGTAGATCGCCTGCTCGATTCGCTGCTGCCCGCTGCTCGATCGCCTGCTCAGTACTCGATTCGCCGTTGCTTGATCTTGCAGATCGCCTGCTCTTTTCGCCATTGCCAGCTGCTTGATCTCCTTCTCAGTGCTCAATTCGCTGCCGCTGCTCGATCGCCTGCGATTCGCTGTCGTTGCTCGATAGCCTGCTCAATTCGCCGTTGCCCGGTCTGCCCGCTGCTCGATGGGTGTGTAGTACCTTGTCCAACAATGCCTAACTACGTAAGAGGAAGAGGATCCCTACGCCTTTGAATACAGACACGAGTACGGGACGTGACGGACGTCTACCTATTACCAACAAGTCATGTGGAACTGTCAAAGTGCGTGGCTGCAGGATTCCACAGGGCGGTCCCATTTTCACCTCCTGCCGTTGCCGCTGCCCGCTGCATGCCAAAGTCTATAGCCTCGCCTCTTCCAGATGCTAGATGGCCAATCGCCAGAGTTGTCGTGCCTGCTCTCTGCCAGACTTGCTCCGTATCTACGCTTGTTCTCTATCGGCCACCTAAGCACGACAGCCCACGCTGCCCACCTTTGTAATTAACTTTCATTCTATAGATGCCATTTCATTTCAGTCCTCGATTAATTTTTTCCATTTCGCAAGTTTGAACATGATTTGGTTTGCATGCCCATACGAAACACCTCATCTTAGTTGAAGTAGTTAGTAAAATTCATGTAGCCACAGTTTAGTTATATTCCTTTAGACTTTTGCACGACAAAAAATCATTTTTAAATTCTAAATCGAGCACTTTAAGGCATGTATTTGGTATAAAAGATGGGCATTTTAAGGCATGTATGCTTGTATTAATATATATTAGTTAGTGTTTTGATTTAATTTGGTTATTGATATAATGTAAGAAAAATTATTGGGATTGAAACAAAAATCTTTAACTTTGATTATATATTATGAAAATGATATCTAGGTGGTTAATAAAATATAGACAGTTCAAGTAATATGCAAGACAATAAGAGTGAACAAGAGATCAATAGTGAGCAACTAAAAAATATAATGACTGCTTAAAACACTATTGATCTTACAAAAGGTTCAAATGCAAACGAGCCTCTTCCTAAGAAGAAAAAAGAATATAAAATTTAATCACCAGTTTGGGAAGAGTTTGAAAGGATTTTGGAGAAAAATGAAAAAGTTGCATGGGATATTTGTAAGTATTGTAAGGTTAAACTTAAGTGTCCAAGTACTCGAGGAACAAGCGCATTAACTAGACACTTAATGTTATGTAAGTATAATACCAACAAAAAAGCTAAAGGCTAGCGCTTGTTATTATTTCAGTCAATAACTGATGAAGGTGGAATGGTTATGTCAAATTGGAAGTTTGACCAAGAAGCCTGCAAAAGAGCAATGGAAAGAATGATTATTCTTGATGAATTGCCGTTTAAATTTGTTGAAAATGAAGGGTTTAAAGAATTTTGTAAAGTTGTCTAGCCACTCATTACACATGTTTTAAGGGCCATAATTGTGAAAGAAATTTTCAAAATGTACATGTTAGAGAAGGCTAAATTATGAAAGATTTTTAGTAAGGATATTCGGCGTGTATGCTTGACAATAGATTTGTGGACTTCAAATCAGAATATTGGGTATTTATGTTTAACCGCTCATTTTATAGATTCTAATTGGACTTTTCAAAAGCGCATTCTTAATTTTTGTATTCTTCCTTCACCACACACGGGTGAAGCTATTGCTAACACAATTGAAGAACGTCTGAATGCTTGGAATATTAGACAAAAGTGTACTCTTACTGTTGACAATGCATTGACTAATGATGTTGTGCTAAACACTTTGTGTTTAAATTTAAAAATGAAGAATGCTCTCTTTGGGGATGGAGAATTAGGGGTGTAAATCGAGTCGGGTTGACTCGGGTTGGGACAAATACAACCCTAACCCACCTTGTAAAATTCCAACCCAACCCTACTTTCAACCC
>JAXCLR010000050.1:3033118-3044843 GCA_035584095.1 Annona squamosa | reverse complement strand
GGGAATTTCTGTCCACGACGGAAAGCTTAATCTCGGATCGTAATTATAAATATGATTCCAATGTTCGATTGTTGAGCAAAGAAGCCAGTTATGCATGTTGAGAGGGAATGTAGCGTGGACAGTAGCTTTTCAAGCATCTAATAGCTCTGATGTCATGCAAAGTCTTTTATGACATTCCTTATGGATTAAAGTTCACTTGAACAGGAGACTATCGACTACTCTAATCAGTTATTTGGAAAATGTTTCCTTCCCTTTTACCCTTCTTTAGCTTGCACTATAATGCACTGATCAAAATACACTCTTTTTGTCTTCTTGCAGTGTATGGTTTGATAGTCCGTCCTTCTATTTCCTCCCCTATGCTAAATTCAGCCCTTTTCCACTATTGTTCTGTACTCGCTTTTCCAAGTGCCCAAACATGCTGTAATCCCGAGGGCCTAATTCTCCACGGGTCATAATTCACAAATCAAAATGACACAGTGGAGTTTTCTGAATTGAGCCGGCACCGAAGTTTGACACACCCTAAACACCCCTGACCCTAATCACAGGATCAAAATCAACATTACATTGATTTAGTTCTCTGATTTGGGCCGTGATTGGAGTTCAATGGAAGACATTTAAAATTTAAAAAAAAAAGGCAAATGTATCAAATGAACAGAATTGGGGGCTTACAGAGAGAGCAGCCTGGCCGTTGCCGGTTCCAACATCCCATGCAAGTTCATGTTCAGGCGTCTTGGAGGCTATGAACTGGAAGAGCTCGTGTGGGTAACTTGGGCGAGTCTCTGCGTACAGCTTTGCCTGCCTGTTGAACAAATCAGCCATCTCCTTCTCCCTCTCTCGCAAACAGAGTAAATCGTTTTGTTTCGTCTCTCTTGAAAGCAGAGAGTAACCCGTTTTCGTTTTATAGAAATAATTTGGGAGGAATGTGACGCAGCCAGTGACGTATTGGCGTCGCCCGTCGAACTTTTTTTATCGATTGAACCGTATACAGGGGGACAACTCGATACTACAACGAGCCACATTCACCCACGTGGAAAGACTTTCTTATAATACCTCCATATTCATAGAGGAAATCTTAAAACCTCCGAAATTAGGTAGGGAATTGTAAAACTCCCATTTGGAGGGGACTTATTTTGAAAATCACACTCCAACCAAAGAGAGGGAGATGGGGCTTGAACCATTGGCTTCCCTGCCACCCGGCCTTAGCAGCAGTTGGTATTGCCCACCAAACTTGAAGGCTTGTGATCCACACATTTTAAACAGGCCCACCATAAAGTGTGCCACGCAGAGCTCTTTGAATTTTTTGAAAATTCAAAAGCTGCTCTTATAATTTTTTGAAAGATGAAAATTTACGAGAGTGTGGGAATCAGTTAGGAAGAAAAAAATGAAATATTTTTAAAAATGTGTGATTGATACGAAATAATAGGAATAAAGTTGAAATAAATAAAATTGTTAGAGGATAATTGATAAGAAAAATAAGTAAAATATATAAGTAAAATTAGAAAAATAGAATTATTAAGTGAATTAATTATTAATATTGAAAACCATGCTCCCATCTCTTACCAGCTCATCCCACGCTCACTGGTTACCAAACTGCCGTAAGTCTCCCCTCTCTCCGCCGCCCGCCGCCCATGCGATCAACTCTCTTTTTGTACTTTTTTGATAAAGACGCTCATCCACTCGGACGACAATGAGATACAATTTTTTATTTCTAAAAAATACTTTCTCATTCCTAATATATCAATTTAGTTTTTCCATTTTCGATATATAATAATTTATTAGAATATGGAAAAATAATAGAAAAAGTAGTATAATTAATTTCTTAAAATATCAAATTATATCAAAATATCTATGGTACGGCGTGAATTTTCGCCTTTTTTACCAAATGCCAGGCCGACTCTAAATTGAAAATCTTGTTGTTGTTGCATATCAGAAAAAACTGAAGTTGGATATTTTTCGTCAAATTCAAAAAATCACAAAGACATTACTCTAATCCAACAATATGCATAAATGATAAAACAGTAATGATGAATTTTATATAAATTCAAATGTCTTGCTGGGTCACATTGGGTTGATACATGGTTTCAAGTGGGAATTGGGGCCGATCGACTAGTGACCCGCCCTGTCCGACCCTATTTTATATCGGGTCTAACTGACTGGACTTTAGATTTTCTTATGTCATTTTTGAACTATCGACTGACTGGACTTTAGATTTTCTTATATCATTTTTGAACTATCGACTGACTGGACTTTAGATTTTCTTATATCGTTTCTGACCTGTTGACAATTGAACCGCCTAACTTGGTTCTTCAAGTTGTAAATAAAATTCTAAATGAGGTATGTTCCATTCACTTATTCTAATATTCATGTTTTATTTAAATAATAATATTTTATTTTGACTAATTATTAATAGGGGGAAGCATACAATATTCAATTTGGCATATATATGCTTTTATACTTGATAGGTTTATAAATTCTTAAAATTATCTTATTTGATTTGCATTTTTTGCTCAACGTGTTGCCTAATACCAATCCAAAATTTGTCTCAAGATTCATTAAAAAAAATAAGGGTCAAATAAAAGTCAATCATGATTTTTTAAATGTAGAGTCAAGATTGGACACACCTTCATCCATCCTGATCCGCCTTGATTCTAATTTGTAATTATGGAAGAACGATTTTGAAGTCATTTTTGTTTATAAAAATGTCGAGTTGGTATCTCGTACAGCCACTTCTAAAATTTTTTAAATAGATGTATGAACATTACCTAAATTTTTATGTCTACACAATTCACCGCCACATCTCTTTTATAATAATGATAATGATTTGGTCTGTGTTTGGTAATAGATAAAACTTTTGATAAAAAGTTTAGTAGAGTAAAAATTATCAAATAATATGATGTGATATGGGTAATAATGAAGAGTAAATAGAATAAAGTTAAAATAGATACGTTAGTTATATGAGTAGTTACGTAGAAATGATTAAAAAGTAGGGTAATTGTATAGAAAAATGTAAAAAAAAATTAAAAAATATGATAGTTGATAAAAAAAATTTAGAATTAAAAGTTTTAACTTTACATTTTTTGTCTATTGCCAAAACATAGATACATGTTTATGGACCACAAAAGTGGTTCAGATATTTTCACCAACCATGGGTGAAATTCAAAAATACTGATAAAAATAAATTAAATAAAATCAAGATTATCAAAAAATCTGATTTACTAAATAAATACTAGATAAATTAAAAATATCAAATTTCGCAAAAAGCGATAGTACTAGATAAATTCAAAATTATCAAATTTCACAAAAATAAAAATACTAAATAATTTTAAAAATGATCAAATTTCACAAAAAAAAAAGATAAAAGTGAAGCCTCCAAATCTATAAACAACGAAAATATATTTTTGAGCCGCTCCATACAACTTGGTTAAGTATAAGTGTGATCGATGGTAAGTAATGAAAAGAATCTAAAAAAAATATCAAATCTCAAATAAAATAATTTAAATATCAAATCCTAAATAAACCATTCTTAGACATGCAATAATTAAAAAGTCAATGACGGGGGATATTTAGATAATTTAAGCCTTAAAATTATTATTTTAAAATTGAAAAAATATATAAAAGTGTGAAAGGGTAATTTGTAAATATACCAACATAATTTGACTATAATTGCAAATACATCCATGTATTTTTAGAAATTATAAATAACTACCATATAATTTGATTGTAATTGCAAATATGCTTACATTGTTATTGCACCGTTATAGTACGAATATATTTGCAAAAGTATGTAAACTACGTAAGTATATTTGCAAAAACTAAATATGCTCACTTAATTTTTAAAATTACAAATATAGATACATAATTTATATATCTTTGCGAATATACTCGCTTCATAACTATGCAGTAAAGTTGTTATATATTTGCAAATATAGTCAAATTATGTGAAGGTTATTTGTAATTTTTGAAACTATATGAGTATATTTATAATTATGGTGAAACTATATATATAGTTGCAAATTACCTGGTTGTAAAATTCGGCATATCAATTAAATATACTTGGCCCACGTTTTCATGCAAAACACAAAAAAAACATAGAAGTGATATTGTTAACCCGAGCTAAATAAATGGCTCACTTAGCCCACATAAAAAATTTATTTAAAACAATTTTTTGCTTTTTTTCATACACGCATTTTTTTGAACTCAATATTCATAAACTTATTTATCTAAGTATATTTAACACATAAATTAAGTTTACCATTTATGGATATGTGTACATATTCTCTATTATTTCTTAAAAATTATATTGATGCCTTCTTCCTGTCTTCTGGTGATATTTTGGATTTTTTTTTTCCCTTGATGATGATGATGATGTTTTTGGTTGGATTTTAATTTTTCAAGCTCGTCTTTTTTTGTTCGGGGAGGTTTGAGCGGGAGAGCTATGGAGAATATGCAACGACTCAATGTAAAAGGCATGCAAGTAAGAAACGTCAAATTTTTTGTAATTGGATGCAACAGTTTTTTTTGGTAATGACGGGAAATCTTCATCGGCTCTGCCTATCCAAGCCCCTATTTTGATATCCCACAATATGGCTCGACCAATGGTCCGTTTTATTTTTATGATGCATATAAATGATGGGAAATGGATAAGTACCTACAAATCATTCAATGATCCTTACCTACGGGTGCATGTCCTTTTATAAGTGAAGATCAATATAGATTTTCATGAGTATTCGAATGAATACCAAAAAATAAAATGGAATATCAAAAAAGTGGCTGTTTTCAAATCACCAACTGAAAACTGATGGATGAAGCACTGCACGCTTTTTTTATTTTTTGTGAGAAAAGAAAATAGGTACAAACAGTCAACCTATTGTCTGATTCTGATCATTCATGTGCTATTATCAAACAAACAGTACGTAATTTTTGCCTACATTTGCTTCATCCTACTTGCACCAAATTACATCGCTCGTTTAAGACGGGCCACATTACAAAATCAAATCTGATTCTTAACAGCATATTCCCTGCAGACATATTTCGATCATCAACTTACTAAGGAACGATCCCTTGATTCAGGTAGTGTGCAACATGAATCATGAAACTTCATGAGGCTGGAACATTCACTCATTTCCCATCTTCCCAATCCTCATAAAGACCGGAAATTTAGCCACCTTAATGCTGTGCTTTTCTCTTTCCCCTCCCCAAGCACGTTTGAAATCCTCTACCACCTCCTCCTTTAAGAGCTCAAAGCCCTTTTCCCTGGCTGTCTGATATGCAGACCCTGACCGGATGAATGTTAAGTATGCATCCAAATCCATGGATTGCTTTGCTTCAAACTCAAACGGGCCAGTGTGCTCTGTTCCTTCCACTGGTTCAAATGGGAATTCAAAACTTCTGTACACGTCAGTCACCATCTTGCAAGGAGGAGCCCAGAAAGGATCTGATTCAGCATGCAGACGTCCTAAGATAGCATCAATGGAGTCATTGATTTGGGGGAGGGTGTAGTACCATACAGCAAGCACTCCATTAGGCCTCTTCAGCAAACATTTCACCTGTTGGTAGAACGTGTGGCGATCAAACCAGTGGAAGGCTTGAGCCACAGTCACTAGATCAAGGGTTTGATGGGGGGAAACATTAGCTTTGAGTTCATCTACAGTCATGGCAGGAGCAGTCTTTTGGTAATGAATGTTGGGCAGCTTCTCCGCAAAGGACAGTTGTTCAGCACTTGTGTCTGTGCCGATCACATTCTTGTAGATTCCAGCTAGCTGAAATTCAGAAATCCATGGTAAGAATACCAAACTAAAGCGGCAGAAATTTTTTATATGTTGACCATCAGCAAGAACACCTCTTTGTGGATGGACAAAATTCAAAGACCCTCTAAATTGGGAATTTCTGTCCACGACGGAAAGCTTAATCTCGGATCGTAATTATAAATATGATTCCAATGTTCGATTGTTGAGCCAAGAGTCCAATTATGCATGTTGAGAGGGAATTTAGCGTGGACAGCAGCTTTTCAAGCATTTAATAGCTCTGATTTCATGCAAAACCTTTTATGACATTCCTTATGGATTAAAGTTCACACGAACGGGAGACTATCAACTACTTCAGTCAGTTATTTGGAAAATGTCTCCTTCCGTTTTGACCTTCTTTAGCTTGCACTATCACCCAATGATCAAAGCGCACTCTTTTTGTCTTTTTGAAGTGTATGGTCTGTCATTCTATTTCCTACCCCACACTAAATTCTGCCTTTTTCCACCATTGTTCTGCTTTCGTTTTTCCAAGTGCCCAGACATGCTGAAATCCAAGGGCCTAATCCTCCACGGGTCATAATTCATAGACCAAAATGACACAGGTTGAGTTTTCTGTTTTGAGCCAGGACCGAAGTTTGACAGTGCTGTAAAGACACAGTAAAAACCCCAGAACCTAGTCATAGGACAATAACTCAACATTACATTGATTTAGTTTTCTTATTTGCTCCATGATTGGAGTACAATGGAAGATATTTAAAACAAATAACCAAGTGTATCAACAATACAGAGTATCATGAGAGAGAGAGAGAGTGGGAGGGGACTTACAGAGACGGCAGCCTGGCCGTTGCCAGTGCCAACATCCCATGCAAGTTCGTGTTCAGGCGTCTTGGAGGCTATGAACTGGAAGAGCTCGAGTGGGTAACTTGGCCGAGCCTCTGCGTACAGCTTTGCCTGCCTGTTGAACAAATCAGCCATCTCCTCCTCTCTCTCTATCTGGATCTCTCTAAAACAGAGAGTAAACCGTTTTCATTTTACAGAGACAATTTGGTCGGAATTTGATGCATCCAGTGACGCATTAACGTGGCCTACCAAACTTGAAGAGCCAATGGGCTTAGAGCATGTAGAACCAATTTTAGCCTTTTTTTTTTTTTTTTGGGTCTCCGCCAACTCTGGGAATTGGATAAAAAAGTGTCGATCTGTCAAGTCCGTTTGATAGACATGTGAAAAAAATTTCTCTTTGAGAAATAAAAAAACACAATCTCCTGCGCGTAGCCATTTCCACGTGTCTTTCTATACAACTATGGTACTTTTCACGGTCAGGCGATCGAGCTGGGCGTCCTTAGGTTCAAATCTTACCAGCTGTATTTTCTTAAGAATTTTAGCAGTAGTGTTGAATTTTTTGTGGGAGCATCTACCTAGTTGGTATTTTAAAAATTATTGTTAGAAAAATTAGATTCTTAGTTAGATACTTATAATAATATTTCAGAGCTTGATTGTATTACCAATTGAGATACTATAATATATATAATAAAAAAATATCTTACTTTTTAATTATTTCTATACATTTTCTTATATAATTATCCTATACTTCTAATCATTGCTCCTGATTTTTTTTTAATTATCAACAACAACTTTTCATTTTTTTCTCAGATTACCAAACACATTCGTAGTGGAGATGATAAATTATATTAGGAATGAAAAATTAATATTAGAAATTAAAAAAATTAAAGTAGTCATATATTAAAAACGGAAGAAATTTTTTAGAACGTATAAAGTTGGTTTGGTATAGAAAATTGTACTTCCGCTTTCTTATCCTCTCATTTTAAAAAGGCCTTGAAATTTTAAAATCTCCTCTTACCATTTATTTTTATATGATTGTCATTCCTTAAATAATATTTTGTACCCTTCATCTTGGTCCCGCTTGCTCCACCACCAAGGCCTATTCACTTATTTCGAAGCGTCTCTTGTTCAGCGTTGGGAGGCGAATGAGATACAATTATTTATTTTTTAAAAAAATGTTTTTTCTCATTTTTAATACATAACGATTTACTTCTTCCATTTTTCAACGTATGATAATCTATTTTTTATGTCCACACAAATTTTCTCAATAGATATGAAATTTCCATGCCATAATCCACAAATGAAGGGAAAATTGCCCGCATACTCACAACTTTCGGCTAATATTACCCTTATACCCATAACATATCAAAATTTTCGTATACACTCACAACATTTCATCCATAGTTTCCTCGGTGCCCACGCCATCACAAATGGTCGTCAACTATAAGGGAAATGTTGATTTTGTCCTTGGACCTTAATAAACAAATATAGAAAATTTCTCCATATACCTGCAACATTTGGTCATTGTTTCTTTTATACTCATGACATTTTTAAAAATTTCTTACACAATCATGACATTTCACCTCTAATTCTTCTCATGCAACTACTACCACAGTCTATCAAGCTTCATTTGTCAAAGCTCATGCTAAGCTGGAAGCCTGTGATTGTACACTTAAAAAAAGCAGAAGAAGGCAATAGAGTTGAAGTTGTGAATACAACAGGAGAAGAAGATTAACTCCATGGATTACTTGGTGAAGTTAAAAGAGTTCAAGGCTAAGTTTCTACAATTCATGGCCAATGAGGCAAGAAGTGATGTTGAGAGACTTCAAACGTCATCCTTGCCAAGTAAGAGAAGGCCCCTTGAGTAACCTAAAGCTATATATAAATGACGTGGGGGTTAAGAAGTAACACTTATTTGAGAAGATAAAGTTTCAAGGGAGCTTAAGAGGGTTGAAGTATTTTCAGAAGATATGCGAATAAGAAGCCCCGATATTGTGTGATTTTTCAGCGATTTTATGGCCTAGCAGATTGGTTCTCATATTTATTTCCCTTTGTGTGATTTGTTCGGGTTTAAGACGTTGGCCAACAGCCGTCTCGGAGTGAAGGACAATAAGATATTCTCACATGTAGTGAAGGTGTTTCAAAGAGGGAAGAGCATGAGACTGACTGAAATTAGGGAGCTTTTGATGGTGAATTATAGCTCTCCGAATAGACATGGCATCGTACATAGGGCCGACACTACTGTTCAATGGAAAAAAAACGCGGGCAGAGCCCTAATGAGTGCTCTATTTCAATATGCACGGAATGGTTGGACAGGAAATCTTTGACATAGGTGATATACTTGTCGTTCGGGATGCGGACCCATGTGTCAAAGGTGCAGTAGGAAGAGGCGACGTTTTGGAAGAAGATGAGTATTTTTAGAATTCAAAAAATTAAGACAAATGCAGCTTGACAAACTATGACAATGGTAGCATGAGAGGAATTAGGGGTAAAATATTTTGATGTGTCAAAAATTTTTGAAATGTTATGAATATAGGAGAAATAATAGCCAAATGTTATTGGTATGCGGAGAATTTTTTCTCCAAGGACAAAGTCATCATTTTCCCTTCCAGTTGATGGCCATTTATGATAGCGTGGGTACTGAGAGAATTATGGGTGAAATGTTACAGGTGTATAGGAAATTTTGATATGTTGTGGGTACAAGGAGAATTTTTCCACAAACGAATGTCAAAAACTAAAAATAAATAAAAATTGTTCTCAGGGGCATGAGCCACGGAGTATTGAAGTTTAATGTTCAACAAGGCATAAGATCAAGATCCATTAAAATATCACAATAACATAAAAAATTATTTATCTACTTAGAAAAAAGTTTTAGATAAATTAGATGTTATAATAATAATTTCAACTTTGAGATATATAATTTTATTATATTAATTTTACATAGTTTAGATGAGGCTATACACTTTCTTATGTACATGAAAGTTGGTTTCTTAGGTAAATAATTTTCCCAAAGATTTATTTGGCATTTCGTAAAAAAAAAATTCTTACCCTTCCCTGTACAATTGTTGATATGATTTAATATGTAAGCGAATAACTATATTATTTGTTCTATTTTTACCTCTATGTCATAATCATCCGTTTATTTTCATTATAGTCAAAATGGTAAGGGAAAAATCTTAGAAGAGAATTTTGAAAAGTGAGAGAACAATATAATGTAATATATATATATATATATATATAACAATTGTATAAAAATACGAATAATTATTAGAATATAAAAAATAGAAAAAGAAGTATAATTAATTAGTTAAAATTTTAAATTATATCAAATGTGTACAGTAAAGGGTGAATTTTTTCTTTTTTACTAAATGCCAAGCAGACTCTAAATCGAGAATCTTGTTATTGGTGCAGATCTGAAAAAGCTCGAGTTGGATATTTTTCGTCCAATGCAAAAAATCACAAAGATATGAAGCAGACGGTAAATTGAAAATCTTGTTATTGGTGCAGATCTGAAAAAGTTCAAGTTGGATATTTTTCGTCAAATGCAAAAAATCGCAAAAATATGACTCTAATCCAATAATAAGAAAAGACAATAAAACAACAATAATGAGCTTTGAATAAATTCAAATTTGTTGCTGGGTGGCATTGGGTTGTTACATGGAAGAAGAACGACTTTTAGGTCAATTTTTTTTTTTAAAAAAAAAAAAAATTAGGTCGGAATCTCATACAGCCTTTCCTAAAATTTTTCGATAGATGTATAAGCTTCAGCTAAATTTTTTATATTTGTGTAATTCACTAATTTGGCAATTTTGACCTTATTTGGTATTTTTAGATTTTGAAAATTAAAAAGTATAAATACGTGTATACATGCCGGGGAAGTGATTCAAATATTTTCAACAAGCATGGAACAAAATAAAAAAATACTAAATAAAAAGTAAAATTCAAAAATAAATAAAATAAGAGAAAGAATACCAAGTGATTTACGAAATAAATAATAGATAAATTTAAAATATCAAATTTTAGAAAAATAAAAATGCTAAATAAATTCAAAAATGATCAAATTTCACGAAAATAAAAATACTAAACAAATTCAAAAATTGTCAAATTTCACAAAAATAAAATACTAAATGAACTAAAAAATTTATATGATTTCACAAAAAGAAAGATATAAGTGAAGTCCCCATATCTGAAAGAAAAAAAAAAACTCAAAAACATTTTTTTAGCCGCTCATAAAATAAACTGATTACAGGCAGCGGTATGAGATTGGCGCGGTTTATTTTATTTTTTTTCTTTTTATCAATCAACAACGAAGATGCTGAAGATCAGTTTCCTCTCAAATCTCTATATTTTAGGAATCATGGATGAGAGAAGAAATTTTTTAGTGGCAGAGCACACAACTGCCGCTGTTGCTATCGATCACACAAACTTATGTTTTAGCAACGGTAAATAGAAATGTGGCGATAAAACTGATTGTGCGTCTTCGTTTCAAAGTTTAGTAGTGATGAATTATTGTTAGAAAAAATTAGATTATTGGTTATATATTCTTAGAATATTGTTAAGAAAAATTATAAGAATATCTCATAATCCAATTGTAATATCAATTGAGATAATGTAATACACATGAAATAAATAAAAAGAAAAACAAGACTTAGAGAACCACCCTTTCTGATCATAAAGCAAAGATACAATTAGGAAACAGCAGATTGATGGCAACAAAATGGGCAGCCAGAGGAACAATAACATAATGCTGAGGAAGAATCATCAATATTCAAGATACTGAATGGCAGAGGACGACACAGTGGGCAGTAGGGGTGTTAACGGATTGGGTTGGACGGGTTCGAGCCTAATCCTAATCCTAACTCATTTAAAATATCTCAATCCTAATCCGTTTATTAATTCTTTTAAAAAACCTCAATCCTAACCCATTTATAACCCATGGTTGGTGGGTTGTATAGCAAATATTCTAAAAACCTAAACTCTAGTAGATGACGATCTCGCAAGGAAAGATGAAAGGGTATTTTCAGTGTAGGAGAAATGGAAATAGTGCAGTAATGCGAAAATAAAATTGTGGTAGTACTGGAAAATTGAAAATTATGTAACTTAAGAAAGACTTAGAGAGGAAAAATAACCAAGAGGTTTAC
>JAXCLR010000050.1:2993484-3029339 GCA_035584095.1 Annona squamosa | reverse complement strand
CATTTTCTATTGATTTGACAACTTATACACCAAAAACTTTTCATCAAAAGTTTTACCTCCAACCAAACACACCCTTAATATAAATTTATCTAATATTTTTCTTCTCGTAAATCTAGCGAATTCATAAAATTTTAAAAAAATGGATGAATTACATGAACTTAAAATTCTCATCCGTTCCTCAACAATTAAATGTATAAATTCCCACTTACTTAACCGGCATACCCGCGAAGGGATCTTCTAGGATAGATTTGAGAATATCACAAGTTTTCTTCAAAATTTTAACTCGAGATCCTCTATTCTCTCTTTCCTATCTATTTTTCCTGCATGCGCACTGTTTTTAAAGAGCGTGTTACAGCTCACTAACACCTGTTTGTCAACACTCTCCATTAATGCTCATAAATTATTATTATTATTATTATTATTATTATTATTATTATTATTTATTTTTATTATTATTATTTTTTACGGCTATTACAATCTGCCTGGCACAAAAGTGTTTTGATTTTGAGAAATCAGCCTTTCTAAACATCCCTTTAACTTATTGGCAAGTACTTTGAGCCAAAATTTTATATAAAACATAACATAAATTAATAGGGCTCAAATCAGAAACCTTTGTTACTCCATTTTTCTTGGGAATGAAGACAATGGTGGTGTCGTTTATCTATAATAGCATAGACACTTGTTGGATGGGGACCTCCATTTCCAAAAAATTTCGGCAAGCATCAAAGATTTCTTTCTCCATAATGTTTCAGTGTTGTTGATAGAAGCCCACCGTCAAACCATCTAGTCCGGAGCCTTAGTTGGATTCATATCTTTAATTGCCTTAGTGACTTCCTCATCATAGGAGGCCAATAAGCATTTAGTTGTCTTCTTCCATCACACTGATATCAGTTAGCCTGGTTACGCAATGAGCTTTAATGTTTGATTCAAGCTTGAACAGGTTTGTAAAATACCGACCCACAAATCTTCCATCATTCTCTGCTCTGTGACAAGATGGCCATTTTCATCTTCTAGTGCAATAATATGGTTTTTCCTCCTTCCTGAAGCATATTTATGAAAGAAACGAGTGTTTTGGTCTCCAAAAGGCAAACCTTTTACTTTGGCCTGCTGTTTTCATAAAATCATCTCATCGTCTAATAATCTGTTGATTATCGAGTGTTGCTCCCTAATTTGCGCATCCTTTTCATCTGAGGGCTTCAAATCATGAGCTTGCACAAAATTTCCTATTGCGTTTTGAATGATCACCAAAAATGACCTTTAGAAGCTCGATTCCAAGCGACGACTTCTCCCCACAATGATTGATCTTACCGCAAATTGTGGAAAAAGTTTTACCATCATTTGTTGTTTCCAACTGCCATGATTTCTGCATCGCCTGGCAAGAACCCCTTCTCCCTTCCCAGAAATACTCATATTTGAATTCCTAGGAGGGTTTTGGCGCTATTTGGCTATACTGCACGTCTAGCAAGATAGGACAATGATCGAATGCAGCTGCTGATAGATGAAGAAGTTTTGCAAGAGGGAACATTGAAAGCCAATCACTAGTGGCCAAACCTTATATAGTCTTGCTTCTACCCGATCATCTCCCTTTCTATTGTTTGACAATGTATAAGTGGGACCAACAAAGCCAATGTCAATCAATGCACAGTCATTTATCACTTGCCGGAAAGATTCCATTTTATTTCCTGCCCTCTTTGAAGAACTAAAGAACTCTTAGGTAAAAATGGCTTCATTATAATCACCAATTAAGAGCAATAAAAGTCAATTTGTGCCCTCAATAAAGGTCCCAAGTTTCCATCTTCTATTTGCAATCGAATTACCATATACACCAGTTAGCCGTCATGCCCTGCCATTTCTGCTACCGACCATTGCATCTATGTGATGTGGTGAGTAAGATAGAATGCAAACATCTGTGTCTTTTTTCCATTATAGTGCAAATCCTCCTCTACGATCATTTGAATCAACTGCGAGACAATCGTCAAAATGAGCTTTAACTTTGATGCTTTCCATCTCCACACTGGTACACTTTGTTTCAATGAAAATTATAATTGTGGGAGCTTTGCACTTGACAATGTCAAGGAGGTTGCGAATTGTGTGCGGGTTCCCAAGAACGCGAGAATTCCACGCAAGGACAATCATTGCTGTCAATCATTGTTGTCGGTGAAGCTGAGAGGGTGTCTCAACTTGCACCTATACATGTAAAAAACAACTTTTATGCTACCTAGGTCGATTCTTGGTTTTTTGCTATCGACACGTGCTGTTTCAATATCCCCAGTCTGCTCAATAAGTATTCTTTCGTTCCCTAATAAGGTTATTCCTGAATGTTGAAAATTTTCCCCAAACTGTTGCTGCCCATTTCGTATACCTTTTCCACATTCTGCCACTTTTCTTTTGATTTTGAGACCCTCCAATTTAAGATGAGTGTTGCTCGCCCAACATTGGCCTACATTCTGAATGCTCTAGTTGATCGTGCCCCAATAGGATTTTATGATTGGTTGATTTCCTCTCAGCAGACAAATTTGCATAATTGCTTGTTACTATCGTCAGTCCACTCTCCGCTGCATGCTGCTGGTCCTTTTTGGTACAATGCTTCTGTCAGGATCTCCATTTCCCCCAAATTTGTGCTGACAGTTGGGCCCTCCCGCTATTTGCCTTGCAGCAGATGCATGTACTATCTCCATTCACTTGCAGTACTTGAAGTAGATAGTAGCAATAAATCATTTTCTATAGTAGTTACTGCAGCTTTTGTGATTTCCATTAAAATCCCACCACAGTTCCAACTGCTTCCTCTACCGACCCTGTTTAAACTGGCTTCACTGCTCCCCTCACCCACTGTTGCTCCCATTAAGATGTCAACCCGCCTACTTTCCCCCTCCCCTCTACAAGCTTACGCTTCCTCCGACTGTTCTCCTACCTCTTCTGCAAATTTGCTACAAGTATTCTGCTGCATAACAAACAAATTCATCTTCACCTCCCTTACTTCCTGCCAAGTATAATCTGTGGGCAACCCTATACTTATCCCTTACATTGCCTCTGATATCAAGAGATTTGAAGCCCGCCCGAAGTTGATTCCGATATGGCGAATATGTTTTCCTTATATTTGCTAGTGTCTGTTTTTTAGCCAATCATTCTTTAAACAAATGGCATATTCTCCCACACCTCCCACACACATAACAAAAGGAGGGGAATTTTTCATATTGAAATGTGATCTACTGTTTTTCTTGTGTGCCGATTTATATGAAAATTCTCCTTCAGAAAGGTTTTCTAACATCCAAAATAACTTTGATCCTAATCAATTGTTCTGTAGCTTCCGCCTCCAAACACTGTTCAAATGACTCCCCGATCATCTGTTCCAAAGGCATTTTGTCAACTAGGTAAGGTGCATTAGGCACTTGGATCCAAAAGGACAATTTACAGAAAGCTACCTCTGTAGAACGAATTGGATTTGTCAGCCCCTCGGGATTAGCATCTGCCTGTCATATAGCAACGGCCTTCCGTCCAAAACGGTATCCTTATCGTCGCCAATATCAAACAGAACCAAGAATAGATTGTCGTCCAGTTCCAAGAAAGAGATTTTTCCTCTGGTTTTCCATACATTTCGCATAGTAGCTTTAAACATCTTTCTAGTATACCTCCTATATGTCTAGATCGAGCAAAGAAGAAGTGGCTTTGTGCCCGGATCTATCATACGACACTTGGCAGCATCAGTCCTTAAAGTACGCATTTCCTCCCCAAGCAATTCCACCTCCTCCATCGACATTGCTCCTTACAGTACCTACTAACTGGCTCCTTTCTACTTGAGAAAACCACAGCTTCCGCCCTTCTCTGCCTGCCTGGCCACCCGGCAGAGATCTTACCGGGGAAGATACTCTTGGGTTCTCATCGCCAGATGGAAAGTAGTCCATGGCTGGATTGGAGTTATTGGACTTTGGCTCTCAATGCTTCCTTCATAGCCAACCCAAGTCACATGGCATCTGCTTTTCTTATCTTAAAATTTTTTTTTCCAAATATAAATCATTTATCATGTTTATATATGTATTTTTTTCATTGGACATATAAGTTAAATTTCATCCGATTTAACACCCCTCTCCCCCCACCGAGAGGAGGATTCGAACTTAAGACCTCGTGGCGATTGGGCAATGACCATAAGGACTTGACCAGTCAGGCTGACTTTGATTGGCATTTAAATAAATAAATAAATAAATAAATAAATAAATAAATAAATAAATAAATAAATAAATAAATAAATAAATAAATAAATGTATTTTTTAATCTCTTATATACAATAGAACAATAGATATTACACTACAAACTTCCATTACCTAGACGGAAATTATAACTGTCATACTAACTGGGGGACTACAGGTGGGGAGGGTCGAATTCTCTATTATGGGCAAACATGCTCACTGTGCATACCATTGTGCCAAGGTGTTTGTAAATGTATTTTGAGATATACTCTAATAACACTGATCTTAGTAAAGATTCATCTTCTTGTTTGGATAACTTTTAGGTATGCAATTTGGGTACAAGTCGGTTTGAAACTGTTTGACTTGACCTGGTTTCAAAACTAAATTTGAATTTTATTTTTGAAATTTTTTCAAATTAAACCCGGTTTCAACCCAACTTGAAAAATCTAAAACAAATACCATATTTGCATCAACCCGGTCAATACCCAATACTCCCTAATTTATCAAAATAATTATATTATTTTTGCATTAAGTATTTCAATTATAATTGTGATAAAAGTTACTTTATATAATTATAACCTAATTCAATTATAAAACGTTTATTCTAAAACCTAAATGTTATATACATTTATCCATAAAAGTAAAATATATTACATCTACATTAACTTTCTTTGCAAATAATTATAAATATACCAACTCTTTAAAATTATTGCATATATACTAATTAACTATGAGATATATAAGTTTTACTTTTATAAAACTTTAGATAGTGAATGTCATTTATTTTTTATATTAATCGTTATACGTAAATTCATTGTGTTTATTGTATTTAGAATTATCTTTAATTAAAAGACAACATTTCATCAAAACCAAAGATATCATAGGTGATATAAATATATTTATATGTAAATTATTTATGTGTGAATACAATAATATTTTAAAAAATCATTATCTCTCTTGGTAATTTTAACTTCTATTAGTTTTAGAGCGACTTGAATTTCAAACCGAAACCAATATCAACCCAATTTGAACTTGGATTCTAATGTTAGGGTTAAAGTTTGAGTTCACTTAAACCCACTAGGCTCACCCAGACCCAACACAACTTAAACGGAATTGCATCCCCGCTGACTTTTATGATTAACTACTCCATATTTTTCATTCGGCCCAATCAAATGTATCTAGGCGCAACTTTGATAACTCATGTACAGGGACTTCGCTCCTTTTCTAATCTTTTGATTTTTTTACGAGAAGATGGGCCGCAGAAGATGATATGCATATCCGAATTTGCCATTTTAAAATTTTTTTGAATATTATTTTGAAATTTTAAAAATAAAAAATTGTTTTAAATCTTTTTTGGAAACTTTTTTAATATTATTTTAGAATTTTAAAAATCAAACAATTGCAAAAATGATAAATTGGGATATACACCTGAAGTGAGTCCATCTTCTTATAAAAATAAATTTTAAATAACTGAAGTGCCACGTCTAGACGCATTTGATCGGACCTCTTCATTATCCTATATATGTTTTCAAAGGATTTGCTATTATGAAGTTGGTTGTAATTGGTACCCTTTGGATTACCATTTTTATTTTTAAAATTTTTTATGGTAAAATAATTTAGTGCCTCATTTTAAAATATACCTCATGCACCAATGTGGGCATAAGAAAAGCAAAAGAAGCCACTCCTATTCATTCAATGTAATATATGTATAATATGAAAAATCAATTTTAGTTAGATTTGTATAAAATTCACAGCAAGATATTTTTTAATATTATACGTAATAAAAGCTTTCAATCAGAGTTATTTTACAAATAGTTTTATATTATGTTAAGCAAATAGTTTTAAACATTAATACAGTATTTGGATAAAATAAAATAAAATAAAAATAGAAACCAAGGGTGTACATATTTCACCCAATTTCATTGCAGCAAAGCTTATATCTTCAATCATTTTTATACATTTTCCATAAAAAAAAACAAGCTTACCAATTTTCTCATTACTCACTTTACTCCTGTTGTTATCCTTATCTCATCCCGTCAATTTCTTTTACTCATTTTTCCATCTTATTTATATACATATTTTTCTTTGTTGCTAGATATTGCAGTAAATTAATTTCCGCTAACCAGCCATGTAGGACGGTGACATTTGATTAATATAGCCATTTTTTTTCAATTTTCCAATTGCATGCCAATGACATCATTCGTGGTCGAAATTGAGTTGCATAAAATATTTAATGCAGCCACTTGCATTCGGTTGCAAATAATATTTTAGACCTTGTCTGAAATTAAAGGATGATGCAAGGTCTGGGTTTTCAGTCATTCTTCCAATGAACACATTGGGCCGCAAAATAGAATAAAAATGCCATATCATGGATGATACAACTGTCACTTATTATAAGTTGACAAAACAGTAGGTTATGAGCCCTCTCCACACCCCACCCTTCATAGTCTGAAAAATCAATTTCTAGCTAATTTTTAAATCGAGGGTTGCGTCAACTTGCACCATCTCTACTCATAAGATAACCGGAGGAAACTTCATGTTTAGTATTTTTAATATAGATAGTTAATAGAAAATTCATTTTATTTACTGTATTTAGCATAATTTATACTATCATGAAAATCCTTTCAGCTGTCTAATATTATTGTATATGGGCGACATCTACAAACATATAAAATCAATATAATAAAATATTTTAATATTAAATATTAATTTTTGAGTAATATTTTTAACATCTAAACCATCTAAAATATCATAAATATATGGATAAATGATTTTGTAAAGTATTGCCACATTTTAATACATATGTGAATGTATCTAAGTATTTTTCCTAATTTACACATGAATATACTTATTTTTGAACAAATGTAGCCAATCGTATATTAGATTTTGATGAAACTTGATCTCATAGTTAAACATGTTAAATACAATGAATAAATTGAATTTTTCATCAAACATTCAAATCTAAAAAATGATGGGTTACATGGAACCGAAACGGGCCCGGAAGATAATAACTAATGATCGATTTTTACATCTGACAATGATTTTTACTGCTGTTACCAGTTAAAAAGCTCCAGATAACAGACCAATATGCATGATGGAGATTCATTGGATTACAAAATAATGTGTGTTTGATAGAGAAGTATATAATTATAGTTGGCCTTTTAGGACCATCGAGGGTCAATACCTGAAAAGTAATATTCGGCTTTTCAGGTAGCCATCATCTGTTGGTGGGTGTGAATCATGAGGGAATTTTGGGTCCTTACTGCCGACACCTCAACAGGCTTCATGTGCCCAATATCTGAGGCATATAGCGCTATCGGGCCTACCCATTTCTCTCTCAAAGCTGAAGCTGCAGAACCACGAATTGACTATGTGCTGATGTGCACCCGACATCATTTTGAGATGAATGCTCTGCCTTAATCCCAACTGTTCATTTCACAATCACATTCCATTTACCAAATTCTTTTTTTTTTTTTTGGCCCCCTTATCTTGATTGTATTAGAGAAGATGGGCGCATACGCGGGAATGCTTTTTTCACTCTGTCTGAGCTTGCAGCAGCTACGGAGACAGACAGGGACAGCGAGCTTTTTTCTATAGAAGATTGTTTAGTAGATTGGGGTTTGGGGTTGGTGCATCTTCTTGAATTGCAAATCTAACAGGCATGCAACTCGCGCTTTTGAAACTTGAGTTTTCATCAATCTTAACCTTGATCTTATGTATAAAACATTAAATCTAACCCTATTTGTAAAACCCAAATTTTAATCCTATTTTGAAAATTGAGTTTAGGTTGAATTTCGAGTTTGAATTTATATGTTGAATTTACATTTTTTTAAGAGTGATAAGTTTTGATAAGTTTAGAATTTCTTATATATATATAATAATGACAATCATGTAAGTGAACATAACAATATGTAGTTCAACTACAATTTTTTTTTAAAAAATAGCAACATAAAGAATATTTTTATAAAAAATTAACATAAAAAAATAAATTAATAAAATTAATAGATGTAAAAGTAAATGATAGAAATAAAAGATAAATATAAAAGAAAATAATAGATTTTCTTTATAATATAATTTCAATATATCAAACATACTTTCAAATATACATATAAATAACACAAATATACAAAATATAAAGAAATATTATTTAAATATTATATGTATATTTTTTTATGATGAATGCACAATGGGAAATCAAGCTCGGGCTTTTCGGGTTGACTTCGGGTTGACTTGAATCCTAACCTTATCATACATACAAATCTGGTTTCTCTTGTTCAAGTTAGAAAAATGCAAGTTCAATCAAAGCATGCGGTAATACAAGCTAGTAGCCAACGACACACACAAGGCCATCATTGCCCATTGTGATCTTGTGGCCTTCACCGACTTCTAAGGGTACTTGTAAGAATGTTGATTTTCGTAAGATTGGGGGATAAGGTGAGAAATGGAAAATAAAATATTTTAAAACTTATGCAATTGATATAAAATGATAAGAGTAAAGTTAAAATGATAATGTAGGCGAAAGTAAAAATAATTGGAATCTAAAGGTAAAATTGAAAAAAATAATATTGTATGCACTAGGGTATATTGAACTCATTTTTTATTTCCTGAAAATGTTTTTATAAAACTATTAATATAAATGTATTTAACATGTGTATTAGTTTGTACTATTTTTGGAGATTTTTACATTTTTTTTGAATTTTTAAAATTAGTACTAAAATGCTATTGATTTTTAAAAGTCCACAAAAAATTTAAAATTTTTAAAAAATTATAAAAATTGATGCACTTGTTAAATACACTTAGATTAACAATTGTATAAAAAATTTCAAAAAAAATAAAAAATTAGTATTTGCACCCTGGTGCACTGAAGCTTAGTGCACTCAAGTGCATATGAATAATCAAGATTTTTTTAGTGCATTAGAAAAATCAATATTTTCTTAGTAAATTCATGCAATAGAGACGAACTGGTTAATGATTGAGTTAAAAAGGACTCGTTTAGTTTGAACCAGTTCATTCATTTTTGAAAAAGGCATACGAGCTATTTAAAAAGGATAACGAAACTACTGGTTCTATCTAATAGTTGAACTCTAATCTCCTACTTATACTATTATATACACACCACGTCAATTGCTTGGCTATACAAATTAAAATCGTAATTTTAATAAGTTATAAAGAAATGAGCACTTCAAAAGCATTAGAGGAAGGCTTATCCAAACTAGGTAATATTATCATTCTAATTTGATTTACAATAAAATTTAATTCCTATGAAGCAGAGAAAACACATGAATAATCGTATATATGTGATCCACTGATACGTCTTTTGAGTTGCAATATGCAATATGAGGGTGTGTTTGGCAATGATTATAAAATGTCGAATTAAAATTTTTCAATCATTTCTACACAATTATTTATACAACTAATTTATCTATTTTAACTTTATCATTTTTACTCTTCATCATTAATCTTATCATATCACATCATTTGACAACTTTTACTTTTCAAAACTTTTCTCCAAAAGTTTTATCCATTTTCAAATACACCCTAGATATCTACTAACATAGCTATGCAGGTTTGACTGAGTGACAATATCAGCAAGTAACAAACAAAACCTACTAAGTAGAAATATATACATTGCCAAGCTCCGTTGGTGTAAAGTATATCATAAATTCATATGATCTTAAAGCACAAAACATAAACTATATCATTTTTAAAAATTTCAAACATTAAGGTGCATATCCGACGGCACTCCTCTTGTCCTACTATAAAGCATCTAAACTACAACGAAGCTTAACACTCCTTTGTCGTAGTGGGCTGGGCTGAAAGCCAGTTAGATAACCCTTTTTTATGAGTTAGAAAACCCGTTTTTAAAGCCACAAACAAACGCACTCGTAACAAATAATACTAATCGTCCTGGCTGTCTATTATTGGCAAAAGGTCAGTTCGGATAACTTATAATATCTCGATAATCAATAAAAATTTATTTCGTTTACCATAGTTTTTTTTTTTTTTATGGTTTATATTTACATACATCTCAACACATATTACATTGTAATTTTCAGACATTCTTACAAACAAGGAGATACATAACTCTTCCAAAGAAATCTGGAGACACAGCTCCACTAAAGAATTAGGAAGAACAGCTTCCATCCAGCCCAAGGGAGACAACAGCTCTCACTCTACCACAAAGGGAGACCACAGCTCCCACACCAATTTTCTGGGCCGAAATCCCAACGTGGGATTCGAACCCACGACCTGTGCTAAGGAGACGAACGCCCCTGCCACCTGCGCTAGCCGCAGGTGACTATACGTTAAATGCACTTGGGCTAACAAGTTTATAAAAAAAAAATTCAAAAAAAAATAAAAAAAATAGGTGTATGTGGCCGGGCACTGCATGCTCACGGGAGCATACAATCGAAGTCCGTATTTCGGCATGATTGTAATACCAGTTAAAGATGTAATATAAAATACACGGATTAAAAAAGAAAAAAGAAAAAAAAGTCGCTCGCAGTGAAGCCGGCAGCAGTGGCAAGCTTACTACCAAGCCCTGTTGGGTGCAAAGCGGTTGGTTATGGGGGCAAACTCTCAATCCAACCCAACTCATGATGCAAGTGGTTTTTATTTTCTAAAACTTTTCTCGTAATATAATGAATAATGTCAGCCATAGGCATAACTAAAACAATTAAAGTGGATACGATAGGCATAAATAAAACAATTAAAGTGGATACGAAAAATAAATAAATTTATCACGGGCAACAATAAAGTAAAAGACATGACCTTATTAGCCTGGGCTATGCTTAGCCCACGTCTTGTTAATTTTTTTTGCCTTTTAAGATGATTTGTAAATATACCAACTTAATTTGATCATAATGGCAAACATACCCACATAGTTTGAAAATAATTGCAAATATATATATGTCATTACTATACCATCATAGCATAGATATATTTACAAAGATATATAAATTACATAAGTATATTTGTAATTTCAAAACTTAAGTGGGTATATTTAGTTTTCTGCCTATATACTTAAGTAGTTTTCATATTTTTGCAAATATATTCACGTCGTAATGGTACAGTAATGGCGTCATAATGACATAGATATATATTTGCAATTATGATCAAACTTTATTTGATTATTTACAATTTCTGAAACTATTTAGATATATTTGCAATTATATTCAAACTAAGGAGATATATTTGCAAATTATCTTTTTATACAAACTTCTTAATCTAGATGTATTTAAAATAAATTAAATTTTACCATTTTTAGAGGAAATGTTATCTGCTGCACCTGAGTGTACTAAGTTTCGATAAACTAGGTGCAAAAATTCATTTTTATAATATTTTTTGAAAATTTTTTGTAATAGTTAAATTTTTTTATACAACTGTTAATCTAAATGTTTTTAACATGTGTATCAAGTTTTAATATTTTTGAAGATTTGTAGATATTTTTATGAATTTTGTAAAATTAATGACATTTTTGTATAAACACACGCAGACTAATAGTTTTATAAAAAATATTAAAAATAAAATTTCGCACCAGGATGCGCTGCAGCTTAATGCATCCGGGTGTCTAAAATTAGTTGCCTTTTTAGAAATATGTTCATATTTTTCAGATTTTTAAACATAAAATATTTTAGCCATTTTCAATTGTTAAACTTTGTGTTTAAAAATTCAAAAATATATACACATCTCCCGATAACACTTGGTTTATGTAACAAATATATTTAGATTAATAGTTTTATCAAGAAAAAATAAAAAAGTTTTTAAATAATTCTTTGACGTGAGCTAAGTAAGCCATTAATTAGCCATTAATGAGCCCTAACAAGACGATGACTCTAAGGAGACACCCAAACAAAAAGGACTTAGAAGTATTCTAAGGTCTCTTAAGCATCACCTTCTCCACCTCCTCCGAAATCCTTATGCGTACCCACATCATACAATTATTTTTTGGTGTTGTTGTCCCATTCTGTTTTTTTAATAATTAAATAAATTTTAATCTGCCTATTACATTTAAAATTTTTTAACAGGAAATGACGTTTCATTTGAATCAAATATTTGTGTTTCGTCCGTTTGGATAAAAACAAAAAAGGACAAAATTAATTATAAAATTAGGGCGAATTTCATATATACTGACAAATTTTACCTTAATTCCACTTATATTCGTAAATTTTAAGAAAATTTTCTTATACCCACGAAATTTTGTCGTATGTTCGCTTCTATTAAGGATCTTTTCAATCGGCCGTTAACTCCTTGTAAAATGACGAAAATGCCCAAACTCTAATATAATTTAAAGTTGTTTTGTTCAAAGTTAAAAATTAATATTCAAATAACAAATGATTTTATAGTTATAGAATTATTAAAAACTCATTCTAATATGATTTTTAACTATAAAATCATAATTAAGAATGCATATATTTGTCATTTCTGAAAGAGCTAATGACCCCCTAAGTAGGGGTGGGAATCGGGGCGGGTCAACCCGTGACCAGCCCTGCCCCGACCCTATTTTATACCGGGGCAGGTCAAGGGGGTTAGAAATTTCTACTGACCCGCTTATATGAAGCAACTGGATAAATATTAAATAAGTCATCCCATAATAGACAAACGGAACTTAGCTCAGGTGGTTGAGCGGAGTGCACATGAGGCTGAGGTCGCTGGTTTGAATCATGGCTCGAATTTTTGGCCTGTTCTGAAATAATGTTTTTCACTACCACCAATACAGAATTGCTATGAATATATTTATTTTATTTTTCTTGCAAAGAAAAATTAGGATCAAGTCATCCAAAACATACTGTTTTAAACATTATTTATACATATTTTCATCTCTCCCTCAAAACCTTTGCTTTTTATTGATGACATTTATAATTATAATATTTTCTATTTCTAAACAATGAAACAAAGATAACGGGATATTAAATTGTATTATTAGTAAATGATTGTCTGAAATTACATCAAAGCTACATACATCTTTTGCATTTATATTTCACATTTTCAAAAAAGTTTTTTTTTTATTGGTATTATACGACATGAAAACTTCTTTATATTGACAATTTTTTTCACAATGTCGCTTCTCTACTATGCAGCTTATGAGACTAACTTTGGATAAATAATTAAATATTTGTCCGACCACTTGAACCACTTTTCACGGCGTCGCTCCTCCTCTACGCAACTGATAAGACTAACTTTGGATAAATAATTAAATATTCTTCCAACCGCTTTGACCACTCTCATGACAACAAGACACACTACAACCCATAACTTTTACCCCGTTTGTATAAATTCATCTCGTTCAAGTTCATTATATAACATATTTTCTAAACGTACCCTAAAGGTATGTTTTATTAACTTGTTCTTATACAGGTGAATAAATATTCATATTTTATTTAAGGATTTATGTTTTACTTTGACTGATTAATAATAGATTGAAGCATATAGTAGTTAAATTTAATATAGATTTGTTTTTATACTTGATAGGTTCATAAATTCTTAAAAATTTCTTACTTGACCCGTAGTTTTTACCCGACCCGTCGTCCTAAAACCGACCTGTTCCCGACCCGAATTTTGTCCCGAGACCTAGTAAAAAAAAGTAAGGGTCAAATCGATCTTGTCCCGACTCGAAAAAAAATAAGGGTCAAATTAGATTTTTGAAAGTTAGGGTCAGGGTTGGGCACACCCTGACCCGTTCTGACCCGCCCCGATTCCCACCCCTAGGCCCATCATAGACAGTGCCACTTGGAGCTCCTTGAAATTTTGAACAATTCAAAAATCCCTTTTACAATTTATTTTTATATGGTTGTCCTTCCTTAAATAATATTTTGCACCTCCCATTGATGTTTGATAATTGATATTTTCATGTGATTGTGGGATAAGAAATAAATTATTTTGAAAATTATGTGGTTAATAAGAAATGATAAGGATAAAATTTGAATAATTAGATTTATTATAAGAAAAAATAATTAGAATATAAGAAGTAAAAGTATAAAAATAAAAAAAAATAAGGTGGAGGAAAATAGGGAAGGTCATGGGTATCCCAACCCCTTTTACAGTTTTCAACTCTTGAAGGTTAACACCAAATATCCTTGGGTTCATATATTTTCACCAAGCATGGATCAATTTCAAAAAATACTAATAAAAATTAGATTAAATAAAAGGAAGATTATAAAAAAAACTCATTTACTAAACGAATACTATATAAATTTAAAAATATCAAATTTGGCAAAAAATAAAAATACTAATAAACTTTAAAAATTATCAAGATTTCACCCAAAAAAATAAAAGCGAAGTCCGTGTATCAATAAAAAAAATCCGTTTTTTTGAGCCGTTCACACAGTAACCTGATTTATAGGCAGCAGTATGAGATTGGCGCCGTTTATTATTATTATTTTCCCTTTATCAAATCAACAAAGAAGATGCTGAAAATCAGTTTCCTCTTAAATCTCCGTATTTTAGGAATCATGGATAAGAGAAGAAAATTTTTATCTTCAGAAGATCACACAAATGCAGCTGGCGTTATTTTTTTAATGACTTTTATGTATAATAGGACAATTGATTTTTTTTTATGAGAATAGGACAATTGATATTACAATCAATAATATTCATAATCCTCACAACATAAAATAAATTTTCTTACAAACATCACCATTAAGGAGAAATTATAACCCTACAACTTGAGGGGACTTGTTGGTATGCTGGAGGTAGACTTCGAACCCCAGCATCGATGAGAGGAACGCTCGCAGTTACACATGACGTTGCGTACTGTTGGTGTTACTGATGGATTAAGCTGCATGCTCCCGGGCGCATACATTTATTTTTTTTATTTTTTTACAAATTTTTTAATAAAATTGTTAGCCCAAGTGTATTTAAGCTTTGGGTAAATTTTTACCATTTTTTGGATATTTTTATATATTTATTTTTTATTTTTGAAAAAAAGTGGCATTTTAGGTAATTTTAAAATACTAAAATGCCACTGATTTTCAAAAATAAAAAATAAATATCTAAAAATATCCAAAAATGGTAAAAATTGGTACAGAGGTTAAATAAACTTGGGCTAACAATTTTATAAAAAAATTCAAAAAAAATAAAAAAAATAGGTGTATGCGCCTGGGAGCATGCAGCCTCCCGAGAGCATACAACCGGAGTCCGTTATTGATTACCCAAACTTACTTTTAAGGGTGATCTCACGCGTTCGGTCATGGGATCTCATTATTATTTTTTTAATTTTTTATAAATAAGTAAAGTAGTGTATTTAATCTAAAAATCAAGTTTTACCGTTTATGAATGCTTTTAAGTATTTTTATTTTTAAACACAGTGATATTTTTGTAATTTTATGTCTATATGTTTATTAAAAAATAAAAAATGGGTCCCAGAGCTGAACGCATGGGACCTCCATGTAGCCAGCCGCACCCAATTACCAGTCATTAAAGGTGCAACTTGAGCTCATGAAACTTGGGTTCACCTCAACCCTAACTCTAACCCTATTTATAAAACATCAATCCTAATATTAACCGTAACCCTAACTCTATTTATAAAACATAAATCCTAACCCTATTTTTAAAAATCGGGTTTGGGTTGAGTTTAGGGTTGAAATATATGTTAATAAATTTACATTTTATTTAGAAGCAATAAGTTTAGAATTTCATATGAATAAATAATAATAACAAATCATGTAAGTAAACATAATATATAATTAAACTACATCTTTTTTAAAAAATATGAAGAATAATATACTTTATTTATCATAAAATTACAATATATCAAACAAGTATTCAAATATATATAATAACATAAAATATGAAGAATATAAAAGAAATATTATTTAAATAGTATATATCATATATTTTATAATAAATATAAAATGGGAAATTAGGCTCGGGTTCGCTTAAACCCTAACTTTGTCATATTTACATATTGGGTTTAGATTACAAGAAAACAAATTTTAACACCGATCAAAATCGAGGTTCGGCCCAAGTTGCACCCCTACCAGTCATTCTACCCTCAGTTAAACCAAAATGCAGTAAAGTTTTTATACAGACAGTTTTGTTGTAAAAGTTATTAAAATGAAAGACCCTATTTATAAAACATCAATTAACCTTAACCCTAACTCTATTTATAAAACCTAAATCCGAACCCTATTTTTGAAAATCAGGTTCGGGTTGAGTTTCGGGTTGAAATATATGTTAATAAATTTACATTTTATTTAGAAGTGATAAGTTTAGGATTTTATGTGAATAAATAATAATAACAAATCATGTAAGTAAACATAATAATATATAATTAAACTACATCTTTTTTAAAAAATATGAAGAATAATATACTTTATTTATAATAAAATTACAATATGTCAAATATGTATTCAAATATATATAATAATATAAAATATGAAGAATATAAAAGAAATATTATTTAAATAGTATATATAATATATTTTATAATAAATATAAAATGGGAGTGCAACATTTTTAAAGACATCTAAACCATCCCATCATTTCACCAAATTTATTATTTATAAATTGACATCAAACACAAACCGAACACGTTCATTTCCTCAATGTTTGCCTCCCGTATGTGGCATCATCCACATGGCAACCTAACTCAGCCAAAAGGCCACAGTGCACCCGGGTGCACTTAGCCTCAGTGCATCGGGGGTGCATTTAATCCTTTTTATATTTTTTTGACAATCTTTTGACATTTATTTTCAAAAATAAAAAATAAATATCTAAAAATCTATAAAAATAGTAAAAATTGATACATATATTAAATACACTTAAATTAACAGTTATATAAAAAAATTCAAAAAATAAAAAATGATTAAATGCACCCAGGTGCACTAATGCTAAGTGCACCTGAGTGCATTTAGCCTCATTCGACTATTCAATACATGACTATCAACTATTTTGAGCTATTGGAAAGATTTTTATTTATGGCGTCGACTGAATGCATCCAGGTGCATTTAGTCTCATTGCACTTGCCTTCATTTCACCTTTTTTTATTTTTTTTTTGAAAATTTTTTTATACAACTATTAATCTAGATGTATTTAATATGAATTATAAAAATACCACTGATTTTTTTAAAAAATAAATATATAAAAGTCTCCAAAAAAAAGTAAAAATTGATACACATGTTAAATACATATAGATTAATAATTGTATAAAAAAAACTTAAAAAAAAAAAAAAGAAGAAGAAATGCACCAAGCGCAGTTGATCGGGGCTTTTATTTGAGAACTACATCCTCAGCATTTTAAGCAAGAAATTGTTCCATGTCTATTGGTGGGGTAGGGTAAGCACCAATGCAAACAACAATTGTGCAATGTCACATGCTCCTCTTGTCGATGCCCATAGCGGCGTGGGTGCCTATTTAGTCTCAGCAGTCGGTGTAGACGTAGTATCCAACAACCTGAGCTTCAATCTTCCCTCACTTCCTTATCTTTGGCAATTCTAAATTCTTCCCATTAGCTAATGTGAAGCTCAAATGTTGCCCCTTCAATATGATCTTATTGCACTTGAATAGGTTTGTTCTCAAGCAATTCCCACCTTGATCCCACAATATTCCAGTCTAAAAATGGAAGGTGTAAATGTCCTCAAGAATGTGGTCCCTTTGAAGCTTTCTAGGTTATTTATTTCTCTAAATAAAGTTCTAAAGGCCTTTTTATAGCTTTAATACAAGATTAGATCAGTGACATTCTTTGTTTGGCTATCATCAAATTGCGCCTTCACATACTTCGATGTAATGTGTGCATAAAAGTGCAGCCCTTTCAAATTTTGTACCATACATGCTGTTGCAACAGAAAAATACAAACTAATGGCTTTTTGTTCGGGCCTTGGTAGACAAGAAAAACTATCATTCAAAATATATAACATATGGATTTTTATTAGGAGCCAAACAATAATATAGTGATAGGGATGGTAATATGTGAAACTAGATGCATGTGGGTTGGGGATGGGTTGGCGATGAGCTTATATAGATGGCTCAGGTTTTAGAACGGAAGATTGGATTTGATATATTATTAGTTGCTTAATTCATCAATAGTAGAGAGTAGAGATGGGATAGTTATCGTTGAGAGAAAAGGAAATTCTATGGGACTCAGTAGCTCTAGCTGAGATGTTCTAATAAAATCTTGCTTCTTGTTTTCCATTTTTATCTGGATCGTGTCTTATAGTTCTAAATAAGCGTATGTATTCATTCACGCGTGAGTTCCACTTAAATCTTATCCCATATGAATCTTGGCAATTTTTGATTTTTTGGTATTTTTTATTTTAAAAATAACAAGATGAGAGTGTATCCATCAAATCTAACTTGGGCCACATTTTGATAAAAATATTTTAAAATTTTAAAAATATAAAATTTAGGCAGCTATCCAATTGAGCTTGAGCCCACATTTTGATTAAAAATTGTAACCCGCTAACTCAAAAAAACCATCTTAGGTTCTCTGACTTGGCAGCTCAATTGCATGATTTTAAAATACGTTACACCATTTTTCAAGCTTAAACTTGGAACTATATCCCCCTTTTCGATGTGAGATTTAGTTCTAGACTGTTACAACAATTTTAAAATAAAAGTAAAGAGATTCAATCTTGGAAAGCCTGCAAGTAGGAGCATTGAATTAGGGCTCATTCTCGTGTTTTTTTTTTTTTTTGGATTGGAGTACCGTACATTACATCTTACAATTAAGCTCTAAGATAATTCTTATAAGACTCAAATAGAGAGACTATAAATTCCCAAACATCAATGGGAAAGACAACAAGCTCTCAAGTATTAAAGGGAGACTACAAGTTTTCAAAACATTAAAGGGAAGACAAAGGTCGTTCACCGGGTTTTGAACCTAGATCACTTGTAAGAGGACATGTCATCTACCACCATATTAATCACAAGTGGTGAGACTCATAGGTGTGTTTAAGGTAATGTAAAAGTTAGAAAAAGTAAGAAAGAACTTCCCCTCTACTCTCTACATACTTTTTTATATGATTTTGATATCTTGGTTTCCTAATTATCCTCTTTTCCAATCATTATATTTATATTTCAATCATTTTTTCATATTTTTCCACACAACTATATATATTTTATCTTTATTATTTTTGGGGACTATTTCATAAGTTGTAGATGGTGGGAATGGAATGAATATGATTAGAATATAGCGGTGAAAAATGAAAAAAAAAAAAAAAAAGTATGATAGTCAAGTAATTAATGATGCTAACTTAGTCCCCATTCGTATACCCTTTGTTGGAGGTTTTTCCAATATCCTTGTTGCTAATAGCACTTCCTGAATTTTTAACTAAAAATAATAGAGTTTGTTCCAATATTTTGTTGCTGACTAATGACTTCTTGACTTCAATAATAGCACTGCCTGAGTTTTCAAGTAAAAATAGAGAGCGTCCAATTTTTTGTGGTATTTCTACTTGTTTGGCAGTGTAAAGGTTGTGCCTGAATGCATCCGAATATCCCATCTTCATTTTTCCAAACAGGCTTAGCAAATATCTTCATGGAATATTGGCAATTGATGATGCTCTCTGTTTGAACTCTTTCAAACATTTCTCATAAGGTCTTAGTTAAAAGCTGAGTGCTGATCAGGCCTCATTCTAATCAGATGGTTCATCTAAATAGCCTTGGAACACAAATATCAAGTCCTGTCGTTACCCATAACGTAGTTGTGCATTCAGCAACTTGTGACATGGTCAGAAGTAATGCTAGATGTGGGCAGAAGCAAACATTTTGATTGAAACCAATCTCCATCTGATTAGTGTTAGTGGAAATTTTTAGACACTTTTGGAAACTAAATATATGCCTTTCAACTTCGTTTAGAATAGCTTTGTGGACTGGATTGACTGGCTGCTGGTTTTCAAAGGTTGTACAATGCATATGCCAATTCTTTATACCTAGAATGAGGAAAGTAGAGTCCCGCTTTCCAGACTTTTCCCCAATAAAAAGGTTCAGCTCTTAAGACTACGTTGTGGATTTTCTTTCTGGCAAAAGACATAACATGGTAAGGAAGGAAGACTGGTGGACCACCTATTTATTCAGGTGTAGACTATTCTTGTAACTCCATTTTTGAAAATTTTTGAAAATTACCAGCCATTGTATGAGAACTGGGCAGTTATATCCATTGCAGAAACAGAAAGCTTGGGTCTATAACATACTTTCAGCCCAAGCCTCAAACGTAAGAAAGTGTTCTTTTTTGCAGAAAAATGACAGAAACAATCAAGAAGACTGCACTTAAAGCCAGAAATATGTTGATTTATTATCCAAATATAAGACAACTTTAAATCTCTCAAATAAAATTCACTGAATTCCTTAAACCCCACAAGCCCATTGAACTATGATAACAAAAGTAAGCAAACCCCCAATGAAACAGGATTCAGAGAGTTGGTACATGGACTTCAAAAGGGCGTGTCCTGCAGTTGCCATGTAAATCATTTTGATCTTTCAAGAGCAGCAAGCAAGAAATCCTTGTAGTTCCCATTTGTTGCCTCTTTGATTTTGTTGTCAAGAGGAACACCATATTGTTTCTGGTATTCCTCTTTGATATCCTTTATATCAATGTCTGCGCGAGTCACAATGACTCGGGTAAGTGATTCTTTCAATATCTCACTAGCATCTTCCTTCAGAGCTGAATCTAGAATCTGCAAACCAGAAGAGCAGCCGCAGTCAGTTGCTGGTGTGGTAAGCTACAAATATATAACTGCGGTAAGTTATTGTAGTCAAGTGTTTGGTTTACAGTTCTTTACCTTGCTGAAATATGTGGCTGCTGATGACAGGCATAGCACTGTTTCTAGTAAGCTCAGCTCATCCTTTAGATCCTAAATCACATCAACACACACTGATAAGCCATAGGTTGCAAAAACAAGAGGATGCAACACAAGTTAACACATCTTTTCAGCCATCATAGATTCATAGTGCAATGATACAGACTTCTCTGTTTTTCTTGTTCAGTATCTGTGTTGGAATATGTTAGTACAGAAATCAATCAGGTTTGAGCAGATCATTTAGCGGTGTGAAGTAATTACATGATACCAAATGGTAGAGATTTTCAACTAATCATTGAGTTTTGAGCTTTAGAAGCTGGTCCTGTTTTCATAGAGAGAAAACATAAGACCTTGGCATGAATAGAATGGGAAGTTACAGGACCCAACAATAACTCAGCTGTTTGGTTTGTAACGTGATCCTTCAGACGATGTAATTCAAGTATTCAACTGCAATATTTGTAGTCTTGTACTTTGAATTTTGCATTCAGCAGCTTCTTTTTGTTGTTCGTTTGGCTTTTGTCGAAGGAACCAACTCCATGTACTGTTTCTTCTCCAAAAGGTAAAGTAGAAACATCTAAGGAAACTGATTGCTTCCAAAATGCATATGGGGTTTAGAAAATTTGCACCTTTTCAATGGGCGCCCCAAATATCTCCTTGTAGCATCCAAAAGTAGCATTGAGTTGCAATTTGCTCCTGGTGGATAGAATCCTAATCACATCTTCATTATCAAGGAGCTTCTTTGTACCTGCCTCCTTTATAGCCTTACCAAGGATCTTTGCTTCCGATTTCGCAATCTCAGCATTTACCCATGAACCTTCATATCTGAAGGAACTCACCAATGCAACCAAGAGCTGGACACCAAAAAAGAAAAATGCCCAAAATATATCATCATTCAACAAACCTAATGTTGAAAATTGAGAATGACAACTGTATGCACTCACACTTCTGTTGCTTCCCCTTGCAACATAGGCAACGTCTTCTTCAATTGAGTGATGGAAGAGGGAATGATACGCCCTCCTCGCTCCTAAGAGCTCTTCGGACGATCGGGTGCAAGCAATTTCAATAAGAATTCCTGATGGCTGGCCCTTGTGTACAACATCATAAGCCAAACGAGCATCTCTTTCCCAAGGATGCATTGCCCATAGCACAGCAGCATTCTGGCAATAACCCCAACAATAAAAGTTAGAACGATAGTATGAAAAATGTAGTCATCTTTTTTTTTTTATGGTAAAATGCAGTCATCTTTATATTGAGCTTAAGAGCACTTGAAATAGGCAATCCAAGCAGTACAGTAAGCATCTGGTTTATGAGCTAATTCAATCAATCCCAATTATTCATAACAACTACGAAGAAAATGATCAGAATCCATGTATTTCAAGCATTGTTTAGATCACCCTCAACATTTCTTAGCCAAGCCATGAACTCCACCTGATTAATGGCTTGGATCCTGGTCGTTTCATGGAAAATAGAATTCCCAGGTTCACACAATCCAAAACCCTGCCCAGATTGGGCCCA
Source organism: Annona squamosa (assembly GCA_035584095.1). Taxonomy (NCBI): domain Eukaryota; kingdom Viridiplantae; phylum Streptophyta; class Magnoliopsida; order Magnoliales; family Annonaceae; genus Annona; species Annona squamosa. Next base: position 3,006,904 of record JAXCLR010000050.1, on the reverse strand, counting down.
GAGGGGCCAAATACAGCGGAATGCACCCGCATCAAGCAGTTGAAATTCTGGGTTTGTCTCACTAAGCCATTCGGTAACACGGTTCAAAGAATCGCAGACGTGGGTCGACTCCTCTAGCTGTGTGATGGGAGTGAAAGAGTTGCATCAAGGCAATTTCTGTAATTAGTTGCTTCAGATCTCTCTGAATCTGAAGACCACACAAGTTGCGGAAATGGAGGATTTTGGTCTTGGAGGTATTAGAAAGAGAGAATGCATACCTTGAATCTTGAGAATTCCCTTTCCAACAGAATGATGTGTTGATCTTCCCACTTTTCAAAGAACCGCTCGTCAGCTCTGAAAAACTGGGGACAGCTCTTTCGAAAAGACTGACGGTGGTCAGGATGCCATTTCGCCGTCAGCGTGATTATAGATTTCTCATCCACCCCAAATCCTAGCAATCCACAAAAAACCACGATTAATCAGATTGTGTTGGATCGGCACCCCTCTTGCTGTTATTTGAGATTGGAAAAAACAGGACTCTGCTCGTGAATTCTCAAAACAGTAGTCATAAAATAGCATAATAATTCGAATCACTGAAACTGCCTCGAGTTTCGATTAATTTCTCTAGTTAACCCATTTCTCCGTTTCTTCATATCACTGCAATTTTGGTCAGATAAAAAAGAGGATGACACGCAAATCATTCCACGCGTGATACGGAAAATTGCATGTCAGAGTGGAAGTTCAAGCCACGTGATATTTTATCCATACCAATAATAAACACACACGATGACATTTGTAATATCTATACATATAACCTCGAATTCAAAAAAAAAAAAAATTCCAAAAATTCTAGTGCAAATTCGGGCGTGACATAAAAATAATAATAATAAAATGCATTGTGCCTTTCACTTACCAAGGGCCTATTTTTCCAAATAAGTAGTCCAAATCCATTTTTCGGCCATGTTTAAATGGGGGTATTTTTCTAGTATCTTTCCACGGAAGTCTTAATTAGCTGGTGTCAACCGTTGAAAACCAATATTTGGTGTATGTAGAGCATCATGGATATCTTAGTGCAGAAAATAGGAAATTAGCAAGAGATCAGAGAAGTGCAAGTCCGGTTGTTTCTGTGAGCCCTGGTGAAACTGTCCAAAAGGCAAGCAGCAGAGGTGCAAACCTGAGAAAGCTTTTGTGAGGGCTTCGAACTCTTGAACAGCGACGGAATGAGCCATCCTTTTCTCGTCTAATCAGTGTAGGAGAAGCCGGGAAAGGGATGATGCCACACCCATGTCCTTCCCCACCTCTTTATATGCGTTGCATGCGCATGCAGAGGGCAATTCCGTCATAAAGGGAAGTCAAGAGGGGCGTTATTGTCATGTCGAAACCGATGAAGAATGAAGATGGCACGTGGGAACTGGGAAGCGGGCATTTGCCATTTTCTTTGTTCGATTGGTTGTGCTGAATTATAATTTTCAAAGGATGAGGTAAAAATGAAAAACGGAAAGAGCACAAGATGGCAGGTGGAGGTGCCTCCCACAGTCAACTTTGTGTGGGGTCTTGGGTCATTATTGACTGTACTGGATTACAATTCTTTAAATAATTGCAAAAAAAAAAAGGCACGTGAGTCCCACTCTCCGCTTAATTCATGCGGTGGGGTCTTAAATTAAGAGCTCATTTTTCACGAGTGAATAATGGGGCCATCGGGTCATGTTTCACGAGGTAGATGTTGACTGTACACCTTCAAGTGGATCCAATGGCATTGAAGAGCCTGATGTGTTACTGTTACATATAATCTAAGGGACATTTGTTGAGTTGAATTTTTGTAGGTCTACGGGAGAGATGAGGAGTAAAAAATAAAATATTTTGAAAATTTAGTAATTGATATGAAATAATTAAAATAAATAGAATAATTGAAAGGAAAATTAATTGGAATGTAAAATTAAAATTCGAAAAAAAGGTTACTAAATTGTTAAATAATTTGTGAAAAGGGGAAGAATAGGATGTTTTCCACATACTCCAGTCCTATGCTCTCAGCATGCTCCCGGGCGCATACACATATTTTTTTAATTTTTTTTGAATTTTTTTTATAAAATTGTTAGCCCAAGTGTATTTTTATAACAATTTTATTAACAAAATTTCAAAAAAAATTTAAAAATATATGCGTATGCGCCCGGGAGCACGCAGCAATGCATGCTCCCGGGAGCATAGGACTGGAGTCCATTTTCCACCACACACGGCTATCATTTACCAACAACTACTAAAACTTTTCATGTTTTGTACTTGCTTTATTTTTAATAATTTCCTATATAACTACGTTATTTTTTCTGTACTATTATCCTACTTCGATCATTTTTCCATAACTATCTATGTAATTATCTTATTTATTTTAATTTTATTATTTTTATTTCTTATCATTATTCATATCATATCAAATCATTTCTCCTAACTCAAAAAGTTCTACATCAAAACTGCACTTTTAAAAGTTTTATCAAATGTCAAACATATTTTAAAAGAAAAATTTTAAATGATAGACGAATATACAGATAGAGTTGACAATAATGTATTAGTAAAAGAGTAGTGTTCATCTATGACTAATAAAATCTATGATCGAATGGCCCCCATTTCCAACTGGTACTAAAATCGTTAAACTAAGTTTTATTATTTTTGAATATGTGTGTAAGTATTTTTTATTTTAAATGTAGGGGTATTATGACCATTTTTACAATGTGAAAATGAGCATCACATCTCTATATTTAAAATTCAAAAAATATATTTACTCATATTCAAAAAGGTAAAATGCAGTTTGTAAATAATATATATTTAGATTTACAGTTTTAAAAAATCTACAAAGACAACAAAAGGGGTTTTTTAACTAGTAAAACACACATTTAAAAAGAATATTGATGTAATTAGTTAGATGAGGAGTTTTTTGGAAATAAATAGATATAATATGTCAAAATTCAAGTAATGATGAAAAGTTATAATACGTTTTTTTTTAGGGTGAAAAGTTATAATAGTTGAAAACACTGTTAATTCATATTTTTAAAAAAAATTGACAGATGATGTACATCTCTTCAAATGCAATCTCCGGTTTAGTAACGATGGCAATAAAACTTTTGTTTTTTTTTGGGATAACAGGCACCAAAACTATTGATAACACCGTTCGGTGGATTAATCGATTAAACCGCACTACGTCATTTGATGATGAAAAGTGTGTTACAACAATTCAATTGATGATGAACGTCGACAACAGTGACAGCACTACGTCATTTAAATTTATTTATTTAAATACAGTTAATGAGTTGAGTAAGGATTGTTACAAACCATAAAATATTCTTAAATTGAATCTATAATATAGGATGAGATTATAATGATGTATATTGAAAATAAATAAATTTATATTGAAAATTTTAAAAATTGTTTTGGAAATTGGAAAATTGTCTTGAGAACGATAATACAAATTTAACAAAAGAAACTTGTATAGTTGAAAACACGCTTTAAGTAAACGAATAACAAAAAAAAAGCCGTTTAGCTGACTTATAGGTCACATTAATTAAAAAGGAGTAAAAATATTCCACTCCTTTCCCGGGCCGGGGAAAAAAAAACAACGAAAGCAACGACTCATGTGTAAATTCTGGCCTAGGACGAGTAAGACAATGTTTGCCAAGCTCTCATTTATAGTGCATTACTTCTATTTCTCATGACACGTGATCGATGTCGGTTGTTCGATTGTCTTGTCGGTAGATCAATGCGGTGTCTGCAACTGAAAAAATCACCTTACAATTGCAAAACTGTAAATTACTATGTATGTTTTGCAGTTTTGGGTATTTGCAGACAGGCCTTCTTATTAGTTGTAGGATGTTTCAGAAAAAATAAGCCTTGTGACTAACCTCGCTGGAGAAAGAGCCTGCGAGGGTCTAAAATACAAAGATATGTAAATATTTCTGTAGATTTAACACTTTTAAGTTTCATATTTTTTCATTTAAAATCCTAACTGTTTAATTTTTACTTCTTTGGTACATCATTAGTTAGAAGGGTCCACATTTTTACTGTATTCTAAAGTTTAGAGAGTTTATGCATGTGTATATATATTTTTTGGATTTCAAATATTTGAATATTTTAATTATTTAAAATTACTAAAGTATTCATATATTTGAAATTCAAATAAAATATATGCATATCTTCAAAAATGATCAAACTTGTTATATGCATTAAAATATAATTAGAATAACAGTTTTATGAAAAAATACAAAAAAATTAAAAACAAATGCATTTTTGGACTGGATGCATAATTGCTTTCATGTGTTTTGCTTTATAATATCATAATACATATAGATATGGTGTTAATAGTTATGGTCAACCTGTTAGCTTGCTCGTTCAACCCATTTATAAATAAGTTTGAATCGAAATTTTAAATAAATAGTTTATAATCTATCAATCCGTTAAACCATTTAAATAAATAAATAAATTATGATTGAGATTTTACAACCTAATCAACCTATCAACACATACAGATATAACATTAATGGTTATGGTCAATGCATTAGCTTACTCATTCAACCCATTTATAAATAAGTTTGAATTAAAATTTTGAATAAATGGTTTATAATATACCAATCTATTCAACCATTTAAATTTGTGGCTGAGCTTTTACGATCTCATCAACCCATTTATAAATAGTCTATTATTAAATGAGTTAGGATTGAATTTTTCTAAATAGGTTAACAAACATATTATGATTGGTGTTTTTTAAATAGCTTGAGATTAAGATTATGCTTCAATCAATTCAACTTGACTTGTAAACACCCCTACATATAAATACTAAAAAACGTGCTAATTTAGTCATTTGACATTGTAAAGCTTGCGGGATCTATTTTGTTGCTATACTAATTTCCTAATTCCTAAATACTACCTAGAACCTATCATTAAAATAATATAAATATATAATTTGAGTCAGTGAATAAATATAAATATATGATTAGCATGATCAGGTTACCTGTCAGTTCATAATAGCTTTTGAAATTTGTGCGTTAATGAATTTATTATTATTTTTTATTACAATCATCTCAAACTTTATATTACAATCAGACTCTTAACACATTCTTACAAATTTTCTACTACCTTTTATAGACAACTAACAACTTTTTCTATTTTTCTAGAAAATATCTCCTAAATTTCTATCAATAGACTCTCACACAAATATCGCAAGAAAGATGTCACTACCGTTATTCTGTCCAATTCAGTGCATCCGGGTGCATTCAGCCTCAACGCACTCGGGTGCACTGCACCTATTTTTTTATATTTTTTTTTGAAAATTTTTTCATGAAGTTGTTAATATAGGTTTCTTTAACATACGTATCAATTTTTACTATTTTTGGATATTTTTAGATATTTTTTTTAGATTTTTAAAAATCAATAGCATTTTTCTTAATTTTAAATTACCGAAAATGCCACTGATTTTTAAAAATCTAAAGAAATATTTAAAAGTCTTCAAAAATAGTAAAAATTGATACGTATGTTAAATAAACCTAGATTAACCATTTTATATAAAAATTTTCAAAAAAAATAAAAAAAATAGGTGCAATGCACCCGGGTGCGTTGAGGCTGAATGCACCCGGGTGCACTGAATTGGGCTCCCGTTATTCTCACCACAACATGGGGGTTGAACGACGAATTACCATGACGCTATGGTAGAATTTCTCTAAGTGGGCCACATGGTAAAATTTCTTTTATATTTCGAAATAATGTTTCAATGCATCAGGATACAAAACCTATTTTTTAAAATATTTTTGAATTTTTTAAATAAAATTATTAATCTATGCACATTTAATGTATAAACCAAAATTTACCTTGTATATATTTGTTTTTATTTTTTAAAATGGGGGAGGTTTTAGTCATTTTTAATTGACTAAAATACCCTTATTTTTGAAAAACTAAATAAATATATATACATCTCCAAAAATAAGAAAACTTTATATATAAATTAAATACAGACAAATTAACAGTTTTATAAAAGCACTTTAGAAAAAAATTAAAAATTACATTTTGCACCCTTGCATTGAAATGTTACTTGATATTCCATCTATTTTTACCATGTACTAGTGTCTTATCAAATTAATTCTCCTTAATTTCTTTGATATAGACTAGCGAGGCTAGTAGCTGCATGTGTGTGTGTATATATATATTACCTCAATTTGTTTGACTAAGGTTGTGTTTGACAATCATAAACTTAGACTTTTCATTTGCATAATTATCGTATTTTTCATTATTTTTCACATATTCTTATACAACAATTAAACTTTTCAATCATTTTAAAAAAATTATCCCTACAAATACCCAATTTATTTTAATTTTACTTTATTTACTTCTCATGATTATTCCTATTATACATATCACTTCTCTCTTTCAAAATATTTACACAAAGATTTTTCTTTCAAAAGTTTTATACAAATGTCAAAAGTGCTCTAAATTGGCTCCTATTAAGACAACAACAAAAACATTTTATTCAATAATTTTTATGTAACAAATAAAAATAAGCAGCAAAAATTTATTGCATGTAGTTTTCAAATGCGACAAATAAATGTTTATTGTATACAATCCTACATGTAGTTCATTCATAGCCTTATTTTGGTTGCTTGTATACATTGTTGCATTTAGATATAAGGATGTAAATGGGGGCAGATCGACCTATGGCTCAACCTAACTCTATTTTATACCGGGCGAGTTGAGAATTTAAAATTTTCTTGAAATTGCAAGTCGGGGCGAACCTACCTGACTTCGGACTTTCTTATAGCATTTCTAACCCCCGACCTGCTATCCCATTGATCCACTATTTAAATTTAACATTTACATATTTCTATATTTAATAGGTTTATAAATTTTTAAAATCATCCTATTTGACCCGCATTTTTCGTCTGACCGACTGTCCTGATATCAACCCGAAGTTTGTTCCAATACTTACTAAAAAAAGTAAGGGTCAAACATACTTTGTCTCGACCTTGTATAAAATTAAAGGTCAAATACAATTTTTAAGATATAATGTCAGGGTTGGGCACACTTTAACCCGTCCCAACCCGCACCCATTCCCATCCCTATTTAGACATGCTATCATGTATATGTCATCATCCGACAGCAAAATGTTTAAGGTTTATAAGCATAATCCATAAATTGTTATTGTGCGTTATAAATTTTGTTGTCATATATGTTTTTTTCCTTGTAATGTAATGTATGTATTTATGTATCCTTTTTATTGACTATAAAATAATAAATGTGCATGAGCAAGTAATTAAGAATCGTAACTGTTCATAAAACCTATTTTTAAAATTTTTATTTCGTTATAAAATTATTTTTTGATTGAAATAAAATTATTAATATAGGTATATGTAATCCATAAAATAAGTTTTATTATTTTTAGATATGTGCAGGCATATTTTAAATTTTAAATAACCTATATTTAAAATTCAAAAAATATAAAAATGTTAAATTTTGATTTATGAATTGTATAGAATAATAGTTTTATAAAAAAAATATCATTTTAGATTGGCGACTCGCTGGGAATTAATTAATAAGCCTTGAATATATATGTTTAGTAGTATATATGCTTCTTATCTTTTATTTTTTATTTTTGAGTTTTGAGTTTTTCTTAAATATATTTTAAAAAATGTATTTAACCCTACACCAGATTTTACCATTTTACAAATTTATTTTCTATTCTTAAAAATCATCGATTTCAAGGGTACTTCAGTACTCAATTTCACTCCTTAAAAACTAAGTTTTTAAAAATTAAAAATAAATATGTAAAAATATTATAAAATAGTAAAACTTAATATATATGAATAAAATAACTTAGAAAAACAGTTTTTAACGAAAAATCAAAATTCGGAAACTTAAAAAATAAATAGTATATAGAAGCCTATACACGATTGATCGTATATAATCAGGCCTCTTAATTAATAGCCTACATATAGGTTCCATAAAAAAAAATTAACTTACATATAGGTGAGCATGCCCATGAGGACGCATGTCACATTTTCCTTGATTTTTTTTAATAATCCTTCATCCTTTGGACCGTACGGATCACTCGCATCATATATAGACGGGAGAATTAGACCATAACACATTTGAATTTTTTATTTTTCAAATTTACCTTATATATGTCAGCTTTGAAATGGGTCCCATGAAATAATTATGCAGTAGTCCAGATCATGAAATTTTCGATGCGGTCCAAAAATTTTGCATGGTGAATAAGCTAATATCAAGATGGTCATGTTCAACTCTTCAACTTACCCATTTCATTCATTTATAAATAGGATTTTGTGTTAAAATTTTTAAATAAATGATTTACGATCTACTAACTCATTTAATTATTTAAATAAATAAATAAACGGATTAGAATTGTAATTTTGTAACCCGTCAACCTATTTAGTAACCCATTTTAACTTATTTAACACGGCTGTCTAATTCGGGCTTGCTGGATAGACCACTGGTTGCTCGCTGGTCTTGCCCCCCACCGGGGTTTTTTAAAATCAATGTGGACGCTCGATGCAATATCAATCGGCAATTTCGGTTGTGCTGCTGTTGTCAGAAACTCCTCTGGTGAATTTGTCGCTGCTAGTGGGTGGAAACGTAGGGGTTCGCGGGAGGCAATATTCATGGAAGCTACTGCTATCCTCCTTGGTCTGAGATGGGCGATTCAGTTGAGGTATGGCCAGGTTCATGTGGAAACCGACTCTCTTATCCTATTTGACTATATCTCTAACTCGGTTCCTATCTTCTCTGATGTGGGCTATATTGTTGATGAGATTGTTTCCATTCTCTCTAACTATGCTTCATATTCGATTCACCATGTTCTTCGGCAAGGTAATACTGTTGCGCACTCCTTAGCCGAATTGATTTCTTGTTCTGGTTTTGACCATTAGTGTTGGATGGGTAATCCTCTTAGTGCTATTGTGGGGAACATTTATACAGATAATTTTTTGGCAATGAATTGCGAGGATCCTTCTATCTCTATCCCCTCTAATGCTGTGAGGCAAAAGGGATAGCGGGATTTTCTTTTATCAAAAAAAAAAAAAAAAAAAAAACACATCAATCCATTAAGAATTGTTATATTTAAACTCTAAATTTACTTTTCTGATTTTGTTTTCCTGTTTGTTCCCCTCGTTTACGACTTTACAACATTTGTCCTGTTGCTACGTTGTGATATTGCCCTCCTTGCTGCCGAGGGCGAGTGTCACTGATGAGATTCTTCTTTCTTTTTCTCTCGCCCCCTCCACCTGCGTCGTGTTTTCTCTTTTTTCTCTCCTCCTGTTTTAACTTTTAGATCATTTCCCTTTCTATCACTTTCCTTATTTCTCCCTCTCTATCGTCTGCATCTTACCGAGCCACCATTCCTCTACCCCACAGTCCTACTCATTCCCTGTCTTTTTTTGTGCTAGGACGTCGAATATATAACCTTCCTCCAAATAAAACTTAGCTGTATCATATGCCAGTGTACATCAATCTATAATGACAAGTACAAACAATACACGCTTTAGCTTTAAATTAACTTGGTTTTAATTTGCTTACAACATATACACGTAACTTGTAATAACTCACAAACTTATTTATTAAATTAGTTAGAATTGATATATTTTAAATGAATTAATAAATAAATTAGAATTGTAATTTTTAAAATAAATTAATATTAATATCAGACTAAATTTAACACGTGTAACCCGTTCTAACAACCCCACCTGTGCACAATGAATGTGTTCAGCACGCATATGCTTTTCTGGCGTTTCTGAGTGGTATTCCAGGCTGTCTGTGTGCAGATTCCGATATTTTCTCGGGCCCACCCCCGCTTCGTGATCACGTAGAATAAGCTTTCTGAATGGTTGACATGCCAGAGCGCGTCATATCTGAGCAAGGCCAAAGACCGCCACGCAATTTTCTGTCTTTGGATATACAGTTATTTTATTTGATTTGTTTTAAAAAAAAATTTTAGGGGATGGAATGATTAATTATTCATTACCTGCAAGATGTTCAGGGAAGTTTACTAAACAAGTGTAAGGTCGGGTGGAATTGGGTGGGAATAGGGTTTCCAAACTCAATAATTAATCCGTTAAATAACCTTATTTTTTTAATTTTATTCTCATATTTCAATTATTTTTCCAATTAAATACCTTCCAACGACCCCATTTATTCAAACTGTACATTCACCGTTTCAAATCACTTACACATTTATCAAAATTCTCTTTTTCAGTTCTCACCCTCTCTTACAATCTTGAAGAATTTTACAAAACCTAACATCTCCAAGATCATGAAAATCGATCATGGCTAGCTACTTTTATTCTTTAATTCTTCACTTTTGCTTCAATAATTTAAATAGTTTGGAATTTTTCTATTTTTTAATTTTTAAAAGGTTAATTTTAAATGTGACTCTAATTTATATCTATATTTATAGTATGATCATATATTTATAAAAAATGACATAGATGATTATGTATTTTATCGTTAATTCTAAATATGATAATGTCATTATAATTGACTTTAAAAGTGATGTAAATAACAATATTACCTTGAAAAAGTAAAAAAATCCTAATTAAATATTATAAAAAATCAACAAAATAATATAAGAATACAAAGTAAAAGTCAACCACTTGCATGCACTCACCTCGTCCTTTTTGAAAGAAATGGCAAGGGTAATTTCATTATTTTAAAATTTTAACCATGTTATTTAATAAAACTTAATGGAATTATCATATTTCAAATTTAGAAGTAAAATATATGGTCATCTATGCTATTTATATATAAATGGATCTTGGTTATATACATCATAATATATTTTAAGCTAAAATGTAACATTTATTTATTTTTATAATTAGTTATATTTTTCATTTTTTCTTCATAAGCATGCTTACCTAAGTTTATTCAATCTATATACAATTTTTTTTCAATTTAGAATATTGTTACATATTTTTTATTCACATATATTGCAATCATCTCAACTTGTACTACAATCAGACGTGGAAACATTTTTACAATTTTTTAACAATATTCTACAAAATCTACCAATATTTTTTCCTAGCAGTATTTTCGAATTTTTCCATCTGGTAGATACTCCCACAAACACTCGAGAGAATCATGCCACGGTTATGTATCAAACTCTTATTAGCTCTGTGGCCAAAATGAGGGTTATCGACGAGAAGAAGTGACATTTGTTATTTCTTTTCAAAGAAGTGAAGCTTATAGTCTCTAAAATGAATTAGCTTGATTTGAAAATTGAGATGTTAGATATATAATACAAATTTTTTAGAAAAAAAACGTTAAAAACATGGGGTTATTTTCCATACTAGTGAATATTTCCGAGTAGACTAGAAAGGAGCACATTATATCTGACAGATCATGTCGTGAAAATCTCTCCATCAATAATAGGCTGACAGAAAATTCCCAAGCCCGAATAAAAAAAGCATTTTGAAAGGATTAATGTATGAAAGCTATCCCCCCAAGTCAAAACAACCTGAATACTGACATCTCATTGGTGGATTCGTTTTGGTTTTCAGCTCTTTATTGCATTGTCCTGTTGCAAGTGTCGTTTGGTGCTCTGATTATACGAGTAGACATGCGGGGGAAGGGTCCCAAACAGTTCCTTTCCTGCATAAGGTTTTTTCTCCTGATATCTTGGCACTTTATCTTCCTCTGCCAACCGACCGTGCGTGATCCTTGAGCAAGCATCAGATGGCCGAGGTCTAGCTAACTCAGTAAGAGCACGATTGAAAAAAATATGTATTCAGAGATGACTTGAGTTCGAAGAGAGCATAATGTAGTAGATGTGGGTGGAAAATCAGGAATATCCTTTTTTTCACAAGACCAAATCAATGACCGTAAATCGATGAACAATTATTGCCCACATGATCTTCAAGACCATTAGGTCGATGTTGGACTTCTGGTAAAATCTGTCCATAATCAATAATTGATCACACCAGGGTTATTTCTACAAACAAAGTTAATTATTTGTATAAATTATCAGTAGCTATATGTGAGGTAAATATTATAAACTTGTTAAAAATTGGAGGCAAATGCAAATCTCTTTTGATATGTTTACGTTTAACAATGAGTTAATTCCAAATATGACTACATCATGTATATATTTATATAGGAGCATGATAATATATATCATAATGTGTTTTTTTTTTTTTTGATGGGGAGATATTTACATACATCTCAACATATATTACACTGAAGATCAGAGACATTCTAACAAATTTGGAAACACTGCTCCACCAAGTACACAGGAAGACATAGCTTACAACAATTAAACGGGAGACCACACTTTTGCTCCCACATTGCTCCAGAGGAGAATCGAACCAGCGCCCGCACAAACACGAGGCGATGACGCTGACCACCAGGGCGCGTCCCTGGTGGCTATATCATAATGTGTTTTAGTCTAAAATACTTCATAATGTATATAATTATACTCTAAATATATATGTAAAAAAGTCATTTGCATTTGCCTTCAATTTTAAACAAGTTTATAATATTTACCTCACATCTAACTATTAATTTATAAAAATAATTAGCTTTGTTTGTAGAAATAGCCGTAATAGAATAGATTATTGATTTTGGTCCAACACTGACCTGATGGTTTTGAAGATCATGTGGGCAATAATTGTTCATCAACATACGGTCACTGGTTTGGTCTTGTGAAAAAAGGATATTCCTGATTTTCTACCCACATTCACTACATCGTTTATGCTGTTTTCCAACCGTGTTTTTTATTTCCAAATATGTATATATATATATATATCTCTCTTACAACTCAAGTCATCTCTAAGCATATATTTTTTTCAATCGTGTTCTTAATTAGCTAGCTACCCTCCAGCCCTCCACCATCCGATGCTTGCTCAACGACCATGCATGGTCTGTTGGCAGAGGAAGATCGGTGCTAAGATAGAAGGAGAAAACCTCTCATCCGGCCCAAAATCCTTTTTTTTTTTATTTTCTTTCATGGATAAGCAAATCTAGGTGTATTAAATCTATGAACTAAGTTTTACCATTTTGAATGTTTTTAAATATTTTTCTTGGATTTTTAAACACAGTGGCATTTCGTAATATTTGGAGCTCAAAAATTACGAAAATGCCATTGTGTTTAAAAATTCAAAAAATTACTTAAAAAATCAAAAACTGGTAAAACTTGGTTTATAAATTTAATATATCTAGATTTATTTACCCATAAAAAAAGTTTTTGAGCCGTACAGAAACACTCTATGCATCAAAGATCAGTTGTTACATGAAAAGCAAGGAACTGTACAGGATTCTTTCCCAGCCATTAGCCACCAAACCACTTTCAAGGAGACATAATACTAATAAAGAACTAAAAGCCGAAATCAAAAAATAATAATAATATTAATAATATTAATAATAATAATAATAATGATACTTACTTTTAATATATGTGTAATAGGAA
>JAXCLR010000050.1:2968563-2988172 GCA_035584095.1 Annona squamosa | reverse complement strand
CTATCATATCACATCATTTGACAACTTTTACTCCTTAAAACTTTTCATCAAAAGTTTTATTCATTACCAAACACACCCTAAATAAGCAGCACGTCGAAAACGTTTGTACGAGTGCATGATAAATTGGAAAGTAATCCATTTATATATGTCAATTTGCAAGGGTACCCTAATGTTTAGTTGCAATTTAAGCAACCTCATTTTAATTTTCTTGCAAACATAACGAGTAGTTCTATGATAGTTGTTGCCAACTATGAAATTGTTCCCACTGAATTTTGAACATCAATGAGATGTAACAAACGGATCCGCAATGCTCTTACACACGGTGTGCTGTAAATTTTGTTCGATCGAGCCTTACATTGCTAGACCTGACATGTCTACTACTTAAGGTACCCCACTGATTTTACACAGCCGCTCGAATTTTGGGCAGGATACCGGCCGCTGTAAAAATTATATTTTGATTTTTATATTTTCTTTTTTACGTATGTGGGCTTAACTTAAGTTTTTATCCATGAGAAATTTGGCGAAATTTTAAAATGTACTTGGCATTTTATTTTGAATTTCGAAGATATAAACTTTCCGAGCGTACGTGGATACATGCACATTCCATGCCCAGCAACTTGATTTTCAAAAAATAAAATAAATACTATACAAAATTTAAAAATTATCAGATTTCATAACGATGAAGATTTAAATAAGACTGCATATGTATTAAAAATAATTTTTATAGTTCCCCATATCGCACCTGCAATGCAAAATGGCTGCACGCCTAATGGTATCGCCTGACCAAATAGAAATAAAAGGAAAAATTGAAACGTCTGGGACCCTAGCTTACCATTTTGCAGGACTTTTTGTTCATACTTCTTATTATTGTTTTGTATATACTATTTATTTTATCCATATGATCTACACCATCTAAGTTTTCAGTAATGTCATTCCAAACGTCTGTGATATTAGATCAGTGCCCATAAACTAATTAATACACTTCATCTTATTTTATCTTTATACCATGTATCCTCTAATATCGTAATATATTGCGCATTTTAATCACCCGTACACAAACAAACGAAACAACTTGAGAAAATCCTACTATTGATAATCCATAGCTGGCTTAGGTAACGTTGTAACTTAGGTAGTGATTTGGCGGTGAATTAAATTTTTTAAAAGTGTAAAAGTAATGATATGACAAAGATAAAGTAAAAATAGATAGGATAAATGTGTAATAAAATATTAGAATAAAAAATGTAAGATGATTAGGTGGTTAAAATTTTAAATTATTTTTTAAAAATATTAAATAGAGAAGAATATCCTGTGGGCTAAGTAAATGGTTTGCTTAACCCATCTTAAAAACTCATCTAAAATATTTTTTTATTTTTCTTTATACACCTGGTAATCTAAGTTATTTATCGTATAAACCAAAATTTACTATTTTTTAATATACGTATATTTTTTCTTGAAATTTTTAAAAGGAGCGATATTTTAACACATTGATGTTTAAAAATCTTTAAGAAAAATATATATATATATATATTTAAAAATGGTAAAACTTGATTTATATGTTAAAATACTTAGATAAATTAATATATAAAGAAAAAATATTTTAAATGAACTTTTTGAGATTAACTAAGTGAATAATTTGCTCTACCCGTGCTAAAGCGGTCACTTCTCTTAGACGGATTGGCGTCAAGTTTTCTTCTCTTCCTGCTCTAGGCTTCTTACCAAAAGTGACTCAGACATACGAAGTTAACCATGAGAGACTATGATGGCGTGATCCGTGTTCCGTGCTTGATAAACAGCACAATGCCCGCTTCGTTGCTATTATTCCTCATCACCATTTAATAAAGGCCCAATACAAACACTCAGATCAGCCCAAAGCTGGAAATTAGACAGCTCAGATCGCGACATCCATCTAAATCTCCCCGAGCTTCACTTATAACCATCCAGTCGATATTTTCAACATGAAAAATAATATTTCAACTTAAACTATAATAAATCAGACTATCATCTACAATCTACTTGCAGCTTAAAAATTGGACGGTGTGGATGATGGCATTCCGGTTAGAAATGTGAACAAACCAGTTGTTGCTGTTTTTTTTCTCCCCTTATTTAAATGGTGGTGAACTTGTTTCTTCAAAGTCGTTTTGCACATCACTGTTTTCGTTTCAATTCTACCGGTCGGTGTTAATAAGTAACAGCAGTGAGCGAGGGGGAGGGAGAGAGACTGCAATGGCAAGCATTTCAATTCCAGAACGCGTTCCAACTCCCTCTCAAGATGCGGAGAAACTCAAAAGGGCATTTGACGGTCTCTGTCTCTACGCCTCTTTCTGTTGTATTCAGCTTTATTTGGCAATAATTTCGATGAATTATCATGACATTCGATACGGATGCTTGTCCAAAACTTCTGTTTTAGCATCTTATTTGAAGATGTTGATGGAATTTTAGGACATTTGTTAAAAGAGTCACACCCCAATCAGAGAAGTTTTTGTGTAGATCCCAATACGATTGGTGCAGATAAACACTCAATAGTCATTCTGCATCTCAGTGGTAAAAAATTTGATGATATTTGTTGTGATTCGGTGTAGATTAACGGGTCCCAATTCTTCTTTTGTGATCTTCAATTGGTGAAAATTTTTGGTTTTTAAATGGAAGTTGGTGCAACAGAACACACCCAACTTCTGTTTTTGTTGTTTTCTTCTCGTAATAGCTACGCTGTTGAATGTGAAAAAAGAAGGATGGCTCGTTGTTTCAGGATTAGGAACAGATGAAAAAGCAGTCATTACGGTCTTGGGCCGCCGGAATGCGGAACAGCGGTTGCAGATCAACCAAGCATATGAAAATTTGTACAAACAATCACTCGTTGCCAGTCTCGAATCAGAGCTCTCTGGTGATTTTGGAGTAAGTTCTTTCTCGTTTATTATCTCTATGATGTGATCCCATTTCCCGAGGAATATCGTATAAAAAGCAAGGTTGCTGCCGGAGGAACATGTCAAATCATACATCTAAAATTCCCCTTGCCTTTTCGGCTTTTCCTCTAAACCAAACACAAACACAAGAAATTTTCATTGCGTGGATGGTTAGAATCATTGGATTTGTTTGGTAAAGCAGTTTTGGCTGGTTTAAAATAAATGATGGTAACTAATGGATGAAGTTTTCGTGAAGGAATCATAATGGATGAATTCTTCATGTAGATAAGTTATCTTGAGGCATATCCGTTTAATTGCCATGGAAATGCTAAAATATTTCTCTTGGATGAAACAGAAAGCGGTGATATTATGGGTACAGGATCCTCCTCAGAGGGATGCTAAGCTGGCCAGGGAGGCACTCAGGAAGAAGGGTACTAAACACAAGGCAGTGATCATTGAAATAGCCTGTGCTGCTTCTCCTCACCATTTAGTTGCTGTAAGAGAGGCCTATTGCTCTCTTTTCAACTGCTCCTTAGAAGAAGATATCACCCTCTATGTACCACAACCACAAAGAAAGGTAGTCTGAAGCATGAAATTATACTCTTATGGCTGCTTATTGTATTGTTGCATGCCTTCTACATAGTCAATACATTTCTCTTGAAACTAATTCCCATTATGCTCTGAATCATGATTGTCTTAACAAATAAACTCCATTTTCCAGTAAGCTACACTACCTAAGGGTCTCCTCGTTAAACCTTTTTCTTCCATCCTTACGTTGTGAAATACCATATTATCAGGATTTATAAGAAAAGGATGTGGGAAAAGATTCAGTGCCAATCTCATATAAATTTCTCTCGGATAGACTTGGGGATTGGCAATGAGCGGGAACTTCTCTCTGAGAGCAACTCCATACAAATGTTTGGTTTGAACAGAGTGAAGGGGAAAGAAACAACTGTTCTTTGAATGAAATGGTGCAAATAGAGGCCAATGAAACAAATAAGTTGCTTCAAAGAATCGGGTTCTCTGGTTATGAGTCTGCTGGATTGACTTCTTTTTATCCCGTTTCGGCATGTTCACCACAACCAACTGATAACTTCATGAGTCTGCAAGCATTTTATGCAGCTTGAATGGTGTACTCTTAAGAAGAAGGAACAAAGAAAGAATGAGGGGGCAAAAAAAAAAAACTCCTGTCTAGTCTTTTGATTCCACGACATCTGATCTGTGCCACAAGCACACTAATAAGTGGGGGCATAAGAAAGCAGTGATTTCATGGAACTGCAATTGACCTGCTGCGCTGTTTTTTCTTTTTTTTTACACAGCTTCTTCTGTCTCTGGTGAGCTCGTATAGATTTGACAAGGAAGTGGTCGATGAGTATGTGGCCAAACTAGAGGCTGGACAGCTACGCAAAGCCGTTGAAAAGAAGCAGTTAGATCAAGAACATATTTTGTGGATATTGAGCACCAGAAACAAATTCCAATTGAAAGCTACGTTCAGCTTCTACAACCAAGACTATGGGAAGCCCTTTGAACAGGTAGGCTTTACTCAAATTAGTCATCTCACAGTGCATATTTCCACCCACTTACTTTGTTGTTTCTTTGTTATTTTTGTATTTGAACTGAAAGAGTTTCATATCAATTAGGACATCAAAAACTGTGGGAACAGTGAATTCTTGTCACTGCTACGAACAGCTACTTGGTGCATAGAGACCCCAGAAAAGCACTTTGCAGAGGTAACTCAAATCTTTCCTCCAAAACAGAGAAGATAAAGGGGGAAAAAGAAATCAGTTTAATACTTATCAATTTCCATCAACGGTAGTTGAATAGTCATCCATTTTCATCCTAGTTGATTTCATTTCATTGATTGTTCTGCTGAACCAGGTCATTAGGGCGTCGATTGTGGGTCTGGGAACAGATGAAGATTCACTTACAAGAGCTATAGTTACACGAGCTGAGATTGACATGTTGAATATTATTGAGGAATATAGCAAGGTAAACAAAGAAAGTCTTGCTGATGCAGTTATAGGTGATACATCTGGCGATTACAAAGATTTCTTGCTTACCTTAATTGGTGGAGTGAAACTATGGCGTCTGTAATGCAAATATTCACCTACTCTTGGTGATCCTTCCAGTATTGGGATGCTTGATAGTGGGTATCTGATGGTGTTTGTAAATCTTCAATCTTTTGCTTGTACCATAAATTTTTAATTGCAAGGGAATTGGCAGTTCATGGAGACATGCTTGAATTTGTTCCAAAGTAGGACCATGTCACCAGTGGGCCAATGATTGTTTGGTTCACATCGAGATGGTTGCATAATTTGTATTTGTTGTTGATGGGCATGCATAATAAAGATTTGAGAGAACAAATCTCTTTCCTGCTTGGATAGTTATGAAAGGACTCCATATCTCTCCTCTTAGAGAGGACCGTTAGATGGCAGGGAGAGAATCTTCAAGTTTTTACATGACAATCTTGAAAATCTTCAGAAACTTGTTTCTTGTTAAAAGTAGGCTGTCAACTAATCTCAGCTCTCAATTTGATGAGAAACTAGATCCCATGATCTTGACAATTGTGATTAAGATACATTTTGTACTCATTCTTCACTCCCCATTTTTTCCAATCTCAAGAAAACAGGAAATTTCCCAACCTTGACACTGTTCTTCTTTCCCTCCACATGCCTGCTTGAAATCCTCTTAACCACATACCCACTTGAAAGCTCAACTCCTTTCTGGCGTGCTGTCTGAGACGCAATCCTAGTACAATGTACTTCGAATGCCCTTACAAATCTGTTCATTTGGCTTCCAACAAAGGAACAATCTAACTCATGGAAGGTTTGAGCAACAGTCACGACATCAACTGTTTGATGTGGGGCAACAATGCTGGTGAGTTGTGAGTTCCTTTTCCGGCATTGCCGGAGATGTATGTTGCTATCGGATGTTGGGCAG
The DNA here is from genome assembly GCA_035584095.1 of Annona squamosa. Lineage (NCBI taxonomy): Eukaryota > Viridiplantae > Streptophyta > Magnoliopsida > Magnoliales > Annonaceae > Annona > Annona squamosa. The sequence goes on along the minus strand of JAXCLR010000050.1, from coordinate 2,982,332 downwards.
TTTCTGAGCAACTCTTCGACACGCATCTGTAGCATTCCTGTCAAGTTCTGCTCAGTTTTCTTTCCGTATGTGTAAATGCATCGAAGCAATAGTGGGCATCCCCAAAAAACCATACAGCTTGCAGAACTCGTATCCATCTAGTTTAAATAATGTAAATTTTCATATCTTAGCCTTTGAAGAATGGGCGTTGTGATCACTTGTCACCGATGAATACGTACATAAGTGGAAACTTGAGTACTCGATAAATGATCTATGCCGCTGCAAGTGTTGAGTGGGAGTAGAAATCTTACGTACAAATATAGTAGTCTGGCCATTGCCGGTTCCAGCATCGCATGCAAGACTGTTAGTTCATGTTCAGGAGTCTTGGGGGCTATGAACTGTAAGAGCTCCTTCACTCTCCTCTCTCCCCTTCGTTTTAATCTGTCTTCCAGGCCAAATCATTTATAACATATTATAATAAAAAAATTTTGAATAACGGTTCAATACAACTAATTATTTACACGGAATACTTTTTTCTAGACCGAGAATATTTTTATCGCATCTAAAACAGTCATGATATTAATTAGTAAACAGTACTATCTCATAAAATCATGTTAATTGAAAATTTAATATGCCAAATGCCTAAAACATTTGAAGGTGAATGTGTAACCGTTACGACTTTTTATTAAAAGCCATTAAAACGCACAAAAAGTAAATGATTATCTATTAAATGTGCCAATTTTTTTAAAAAAATTATGCCAATATTTTGGTGCTGTGAAAATATGATATTACCAAAGGAAAGCGGCACGTAACGTCCCGTTTCATGGTTTGATCACGGCTTCACCCTTAGCTAGGGGTGTTAATGGTCATCATTAACCTGTCAACCCGCTCGTCCAACTCGTTTATAAATGGGTTTGGGTCGAGATTTTTGAATAAATTAGTTATGATTTGCCAACCCGTTTAACCATTTAATTAAATAAATGGATTAAGGTTAAGATTTTATAACTCATCAACCGGTTTAGTAACTTATCTAACTCATATAACATGTTCAACCCATTTAATTTATTAAACCTGTTTTAACTTGCTTAACTCATTAAAGTTTTATATATGTACATATAAACCTCTTGGTTATTTTCTCTCTCTAAATCTTCCTCAAGTCACCTAATTGTCATTTTTTCATTACTGACCTAATTCCATTTTCTGTTACTGTCCTATTTTCATTTTCCCTAAGCCGAAAACACACTCTTGTCTTTCCCTGCAAGATCTTCATTTACTAGAGTTTAGGCTTTCTAGTTATTTGCTATACAACACATTAACAACCCACCAACCAGTTTATTAAATGTGTTGTAAATGGGTTAGGGTTGAGGTTTTTTAAATGGGTTAATAAAAGGATTAGGATTGAGATATTTTAAATGAGTTAAGATTAGGATTAGACTCCAACCCGATCCGTTAACACCCCTACCGCTAGCAGATCTCTCCCCTACGGGTCTCTAGTGTGCAGAGTTTTGACCACTTTTTAATAATGTAAGTGAATTTATAAGGTTTCCTTTGCTTGATATGTAATGTAAAATTTCAAAAAAAATTAACACAGTAAAAATTTCAATTGAAGCAATAAAAAAAGAAATGATCTTGTTAGCTTGAGCTAAGTAAATTACTCGTTTAATCTACCTCAAAAATATATTTAAAATACTACTAGACTATTTGGTAATAAATAAAACTTTTCAGTCTCCACAAATTTTTTATTTTTTAATTATTTCTTCACATCTTCTTATCCAAACTATTCTACTTTTTAATTAGTTTTACATAATTATCGATACAATTAACCTATATATTAACTTTATTTTCTTTACTCATCATTATTATCTTTATCATATGATGATATTTTCTATCAATTTAACAAACTTTACTCCAAAAATTTCGGCAATCCAATATTTTTGATCACTTTCCAAACATATCTTTTTTGTGCTTGTTTCTTCGTACATTTATTTACCTAAATCTAACCGATAAACTAAATTTTACCATTTTCATATATGTGTATATATTTCTTTAATATTTTAAAACATAATCATTTCTCGTAATAGTTTTATCCTCTTACAGAGTGCAAGCCGATTTGAGCGAGAAAGAAAATACGCCCCTTTCCTCCCTCCCTCCCTCCCTCCCCCCCTGTCTCCGAGTAGGCAAGTCAGAGATGGCGGCGAGTCGATCCCAGGAGGAGTTCTCCGTCATCGTATTGGCGTCCGATCTCGGCGTCGATGCCCGCTCTCTCCTTTCAGCTGCAGCTAATGTTGGCGGATCAGCTGAGGAGCAGCAGCAAGATGACGTCTGGCACGACTGCCCTGCGTCCCTCGTCAGCGCCGTCGGCGAAGATTTCTCCGACATCGAGGTCCTCCAGGCCTTTCGCGTTGAGGGCGTCGATAAGGCCGGCAACCGCATATTCCGCATCGTCGGCAAGTTCTTCCCAGGTTCTCTCGCTGCTTTTCGTAAATTCAGCAGCTTCCATTGCCCTCCAAATGTTAGTTCTGTGAAATTGAGTGGGATTTTGACTTTTTAAAAATAATTTGGTGTTTGAGGTTTTACTGAATTGAACTCGGAAGATCTAAAATATTAGATTTTTCTTTGGTTGGTTGATCAGAATTGCCAGCTTTTCGACTTTGGATGTGGTTTATGACGAAGAAATTGCGAAATTTTCCTTTGAAGATGATATATGTAATTGGGATTGTAATTGGGTTTCAGCTTCCTTCAATCAAGTGGCTCACAAGCTGCATTGAAAAGGATGAGATTCACATTACTTGTGACACTGCCATTCAATCTGCAATCTGTTCTGTTTCATTCTTTTTCTCGCCAAGTAGTAAACGAGTTTTACATGTCGGTAAAACAGACGGATATGTGAGCGCTAGATTACCAGATCTGTGAATCTTCGTACTTCTTTCTATTTTACCTATTAATGAAGTGGCATCTACGTGTTCATGCATGTGAGTCCTTTGAGTTCCCTCTTTTTTTTCATGAACTAGTTTGTTGATCTCATTCATCGCATTCTTTTTCCTTTTTTTCCGTTGTTATGCGGATACTAAGTTTTTGTTGAACTTCTCTACGAGATGATCCTATTAATGATCTTATTAGCTTTTGTATTGGACAGGTGGTTGTGATTTTAGCTGAAAAAGCTGTGGTTATGTAAACAATCTTACTAAGTCGACTAGCATATTTTTTTTTTTATGGTTATATTTACATTCATCTCAACACATATTACATTGTAGTTCTGAGACATTCTTACAAATACGGAGATACATAACTCCTCCAAAGAAATCTGGAGACACAGCTCCACTAAAGAATAAGAAAGACACAGCTTCCACCCAGCCAAAGGAAGACAACAGCTCCCACTCCACCCCAAAGGGAGACCACAGCTCCCACACCATTTTTCAGGGCCGAAATCCCAATGTGGGATTCGAACCCACGACTGCAGCCCCGCAAAAGCCTTATTATGGCTGCGGTCAGCAACCGAGCATGCCTCGGTTGTCGACTAGCATGTTTTAATATGATAGGAAATGTGAAGTGTCTCTGTATATGCAATGTTATGAGAACCTAACCTTGAGTTGAACTGTTTTTATACCCAGTTCAAGTCGAACTGGTTCAACCGTTGGTTCAAACCATATTAAAACGTAATGTGATTATCATAATACAATTATAATATGACAATTTCACTAGTTTTAAATTTATTTATAAAATAAGTAAAAATTGAAAAATGCATCACAACAGCTAAAAAAGAAAAGCAATTATGAAAGTGAATGGTTGAGACTTGACAAGACATCTGTGAATTTATGGTTGCATTGGGAAGCACACCAAACATCAAGCATTGCTTCTCGTCTCATTTGTAGTTGGACTGAACTGAGCTTCAACCAGTTTTAATGGTTTAACTGTGCGGCAAAAACAGTCTTAAATGTTTTTTTTTTTATAAAGCTGATGAACCGTGTGCCAACTGAACCATATTTTTTCCCGGTTCACAGTTGAACTGGTCAGAGCGTACGGGTTCGGTTTTTGAAACACTGCATATATGATTTTAGAAAATGTCATATACGAGATGGCCATCTGTATATGTGCTGTTTGGCTTTGTGTTGGATCAGTTCTAAATTTTGTGTTCTGTCGTCTATGACTTTGCAGCACCAGTGATAAGTGGGGATAGACTGAAGAGGTACATTTTTCACAAGATTGCCAGTGAATTACCAGAAGGGCCTTTTTGCATTGTGTACATCCATAGTACTGTTCAAAAAGAGGACAATTCTCCTGGAGTGTCCATCTTGAGGTGGATTTATGAAGAACTTAATGAGGAAGACAAGGAGAGGTTACGTGTTGTGTACTTCGTCCACCCAGGGATCCGTTCAAGGCTGATTTTTGCCACTCTTGGTCGTTTCTTCTTGAGTGGAGGGTCAGTTAATGCTTCCTTGATAATTGTTAGACTTGCCATTCTCACTATATGGTCATTGCATTTTTTGAAGCATATATTAACAAAATAAACTCGATAAGTAGGCACAGCTACAAGTTATAACCTTATTGCTCTCGTCAGTGTGAAGGCGACTAGTGCAAAACAGACTTTCTTTGACTTCTAGAAGTGTGGGGCTCCAGTGGACCTGGCTTTTATTGTAATTTACATGGCAAGGTTACCTGGTTATGATCTGCTCTTCAGCATGGGATTGATACACAGCAGTGTTTTGCCTTAAATTAATCAGGAATTTCTTAAATTTGGCTTGTTCCTTGCAACTAAAGCATTAAGGTGCACAGTTTTTCAATTTCGTGAAACAAAGTAGTGATTAGTGAATGTCTTCCATTATAATGCTAATAATTGCACTTGACAACATGCTGAGGGTTTCTGCACCTATGGTTATGTTCTCAGATATTTTGATTTCCTTGCTTAATGCTTTGACCTTGTGCATTGATGGGCAAAAAATAGGCTTACACTGGTGCAAGGGCTTTCAGTGTTCCTGAAAAAACAAGATTTCAATGCTTGATGCCATTTAGTATGTAAAAAGGGTGATACAGAAATTACTGAAAAAGAGTTCAAAGAATTTTGCTTTTAGTCATTGCCGACTGATGGTTTGGATCACTGCACAGTGTACACATGTATGGTATAATATTAGCATCTTGTTATCTTGTTTTCAGGATAACTGATTCTCCCTTCTAAATACTTCTTTATTGTTTAATTATTGTAGATTCCGTTCTTCTAAAATGTTTGTTGAACATTACGTGCAGCTTATATTGGAAAATCAAGTATATTAGCCGCTTGCAATATCTTTGGCAAGATATAAAGAAGGGCGAGGTTGAAATTCCCAAGTTTGTAGAAGATCATGATGAAGTGCTTGAGCATAGGCCACTGACGGATTATGGTATAGAGCCAGACCCTCTTCATCTTTCAGAAGTTCCAGCTGCAGGTTACTCAATGGGGAGGTATGAGGAGAGATGGATTTCTCAGCCTTACTCTTGACGGTGCCTAACCTTCCATCACCATGTATAAATTTTAGTCTACATATAATGTCGCGCGTACGTGTTATGTAACTGTAAGCCAACAACGCGGCAAATACAAAGTAATCATATTAACCTAATATATTGAAGGCTTTATTGCTCTTGAATAATCCCATGATGGAGAAAAGAATTTACAAGTACTCGTTACCTTTGTTTTTGGGACTTCACGGCCACATAACCAGCTGTTTTTCTATGGCTTGCTGTTGCCTGTTGCTCCCAATCATTTGATTGCTTTGAAGTCGTATGAACAACTTGCTTTGCTCGTGTTTGTATAGGGTTTTATCGTTTGCGTGGATTTGGAGGAATTACAGATACTATTGGGGAAACAAGTGGCTGAGGGGGGTTTTGTGGATAGCTACGGGTAGATATATTTGCATCAAAATCGAGGAAAAAAAACCACCTACCAATATTTATGATTTTCTGCGTTTTTGTCTTTACCTTTCCTTCTACAATGGCTATTAAACCAAAATGGTTGATAGAGATGCAAAAGGCCTTTCTTGATATTATTACGTTATATCCAATATCGTCTAATATATATTGGGGATTCTGCTATAACCCCCCATTCTTTCTTTCTTTCTTTTTTTTGGGATAAAAATAACCCCCCATTCTTGAAGAGCGTGATTGTGATGGGGAAGGAAATCCAGGCAGAAGACCTACGTGCATATCACAGAATTACCTACTCCGGCAAGGGATGTCTGCCCATTATATACATGCTAAAAACCGATTCTGCACTGGTTCATCCATGGTGGATCACAGAATATTCAGAACCTAGATGGAAATCTGCAGATTGAGATTTCTGGCAGAAGCTATCCAATGGTCATGGCATGTATAATATCTGATTCTCCTCAAGGGAATGAATATTGGAAATACTGCTGGCAAAGGATGGGGCCTCCATAAACAAGAAATTCCAACAAAAATATGACAAAATTCCCATCTGATCTCCACTGCCCAACAGTTTCCTCTCTTATTATTTTCTTCATTGAGAAATTATTTACCATGAATTGCATTCAATGTCATTTACAAATACAACAGAAAAAATGAGAACTACACCACAAATACATGAGAATGTTCTACACACACCAAGCTAATTCCTGATGGATTTCCTCACTAGATGTGAAATTTACAACTCAACATCAGCCAACCTGATAATGCCTCTTGCTAAAGGATCCGTATGATTTAATTCACTTCTTTTTGGCCCCATCTGATGGATGATACCAATCAAAGCAAGTCAGCCAAGCCCTAAAATAACACTGGGACATACGTGCACAACACACAAGTGATCTCTGACACCATGTAGGTGTACGCTCCACAGACATCTTGAACAAGGGACTGCATAGCCCCGAAGGCACCATCTCTGCTTATCGAGAACCCAGTAAATCGCGCCGTACAATTTCAATCTGTTCTGAATTTACCAGTCAACAGCAGTGCTCAGTTCTCTGCTTGCTGCTCGAGTTCAGCGAACATTCCAAGATCTCACGTCTGATTTACTGGGTGTAACCACAACTCCAAACACAAACTCTAGTAAAGCTCCCAAAAACAAACTCTAGTAAAGCTCTTGTCTCCTCGCACATTTTTCTTGGGGCAACAGCAGACTTTCTTCATCATGGTTAAGGAATTCCCCACCACCACATAGTCGAGTTGACAGTGATGGGGACAGTGGGGTGAGGTTACCTGCACAAAATATGAATTTAGACAACATTCTTAAGTTTGCAAAAAAGATATATAAAAGATTCTCACTGCAACTTTGAATTCTTATCTTACCGAAAATTTCAAAACTAATAGAAGTGATTAGAAAAGTAGAAAATGATTAAAATGTGCGCTTTTAGAAACTGTATAATTCAGCGTAGAGTCCATTTGTTACATTTGAAACATCAAACCCATCCACAAACTCCCCTGCATCTCTTTCGGAAATAGAGAACAAAAATGAATTGAATGAACAACATCATATCTATAAAATGCTTTGGATGGCAGTACATTGTTAGAGATTAAATCTGGTTATTCACATAATCTTTTGATGGATTATAATACACAAGAGAGACTGGACGCCAAGCACAATGTTAAAATTATTTTCCATCACAACCAAAGATAAATAAATAAATAAAGGGAAATGGTTGAAAAGAAATTTTAGGACTACAAATACGTCATTTTTCTTGGAGAATATTACCCAAAGATGGGAGGAAAAGGCATCAACCCCTTGTGGGAATATTTTTCTACCAAATACTTTCTGATACTAGAAATAAACTCTGCTAGAAGATGCCTCACTCACCTCTTGAGGGACTTCTTTCTAAGTCTTTTGTCACATGCAACAAGATGGTGCCAGATAACACAACCACAAAGCCACAAATTTCAGATACAATGCTTCCCACATTTTGCCCATCCCAGTCCTAAAACAAGCAAACAAAAACTGGAATAAGAATGAGTACACCAGCTAGCTTTACATCAACCTAAATTATGCAAATGGATGAAAAATCAATGGGCAAATCATTCAAATAAGCTGTTCACTATGATCTTGCTTGAGTTTTGGTTTTTCTGTATGTTGTCCACAGCCCAAAGGTCATGATGTCTCTCATGGCAAGTGGCAATTTAGTCAACTCATCACATGGTGCATAAATACCAACAAAACATTTTCAGTGCAGACAGGCTCACCTAACTTGCATTCAATCTCAGAAGTGAAGCAAAAAAATACGACTTTGAGGATATCCGCCTATTGGTGATGGAAATCATGGGGTTCTAATTGGCAATAAAAAATGTCGATTAAATTTCAAATCAATTCAGTAAATGGCAGTTCGATTTTTGGATGTCATTACCATCAATTGAATGTACTCTCTCAGTAGTAAATGGACATCTACACGGAGTTCTTTCAATTTCTGGATGTCACTAACACTTGGAGGTGATTTTTGAAAACCCGTACTCATTGTCGCATGTCATGATTTTTTTGAAGGCCCACTCTTTGTCATGAAATGCTGAGGTCAAGAACTTCATATGAAGCTGTGTTGCTTCAAGTCAAGAGCTTTAACAAAAAGGGCATGGGCAGAACTGGTTGCAAACTTCAGAGGATCAACAGCTCAAAAAAGGAAATGACATAGGAGACAATCATGTCAGGACTCTCACCTTGATCCCAGCTAGCTGAGATAAGGCATTAATAGGTTGTGCATGCATCTTGCATTACTTGTCAAGATACGCAAGAACCAGCCAAAACTAGCCAACTTGGAAACTAGGGAGCAATGGAAGGCATTTAGAAACCAAGTTTCCATCAGAGAAGTGGAAATTGATGAACCAATACCGTGAAGTCCATAAAGCCAACAAGGAAATAAGCTACTTTAATAAGACGATTTTTTCATCATATAAGCTCTGACCAGTCAAAATACCTTGAACATTATGACGCTTGCAAGAATTGTGAGCGTGGTGAACATGACATAATATATAGGAGATACAATAGCAGTATTAAATGTGTCAAGGGCCTGCAATGTTGCAGAAAAGTCAATTAGAGGAAATACATAATCAAGATTAATAAACATAAACCATACTCTATATAAGAATGTACAAAATGCAGCATTCTGTTCAAAGTTACCTAACACATGGAAGTCCAAACCATAGTTTGCCAACCAAGACAACATGAAACCTAGACTTAAAACAAGCCAGCAGTCCAATCACCAACACGAATGGGCTGATTGCAACCAGGCAATATGAAACTCAGGTCTTATCTGAGAATGACATGGCCAACTGACCTACAGGATTCAGGAAGTCCACCAACCTTGCAAGATGGCAAGGGAGGAAAAGGAAAGCAATAAGATAATAAAAGAAAAGAAGACAGAGAAGAAGATATTCATTGTTGACATGAACACATACTGAACAGTTTAATTTCTGATCCACCTTGTTAACATTAACTACTTGCAGACTAATTTCTGCTCAGAGCCTAGGTTTGCAAACTAGGCATGTGATGATAATTCCCAGAAGATAGAAGAACAGTCTACCAACCTTGTTAAGATAATTCATTTGTGTGATGACACATGTTGCCACTACCAACATGAAGAACCATGTCTCTGGATAGACTAACTGATTCATACCCTCAAAAGTAAGCTTGAGGGATGTACCTAGAGCCTTTACACTCATTACCTGGATGAAACATAAATTTTTAAGTTCAATGTGTCAGTTGAGTTCTAAATTTTTGAAATCCAGACGTAGGTATATAATTCCGACACTATTTATCATAGGAGGAAATGGTGCCCTAAAAAGAGAAAAAGAAACTTACCGAGAGGGAACCCATCAAAGAACAAACGCCTGTGAAAACCAAGACATTGGTATGGCCATAGGATGGTGCAAAATGGAAAACCAGAACGAAAACCAACACAATGACTGATGCCACATAAAGCAAAAAGGCTGAAACAAAATTAAGGAAATCAGTAACTGTTCTCATCATTAAGTAGGGAACTCCAAAAAATTCAATTGAAAGGAATTTTAAATCTGTGAACCTGGTTGTGTTGCCATAATCCATATTTCGTGAACTGAAGTAATTGACTTCTCTTGTGGTGCATGGATGACAATTACCACAGAACCAGCAATGCACATTACACAACCCAAAATCCCGAGCTCATGCAATCTCTCTTTCAAAATAAAGTGAGCCAACACAGCACTAATCCATCCAGGAAAAGAAACCCCAAATGAGTGAAGTTAGGATACATGCAGAACAAATTACAAGGAAAAGAAAGACCCAAAACTCTCAAAGAGATACCTGATTATAATACTTAATGCACCGAGTGGGGTAACAAGAACTGCTGGAGCAAATGCATATGCCACAAAATTTGCAACCTCTCCCACGATCACTATCAGATGTAATACAAGAAGAAAACGAAGATGCTAGACCAATAAGCCATATGATTAGAATAACCGACTGACCAGTTTCAATCAATAACAATGCTGTATGGATAGAATAATCTGAGGCAAATTGGGCATGTGCAGCGAAAAGGATAAGTTCCAAATGATTGCATCAAGGAAATGGATGTGGAGCATGAAGATCAAAAACCAGATCTACGGTGGCATAGATGTATGTTTGGAATCAACATCATTCAAAATCAAAACAACAACTTGCAAATGGCAACAAGTAATCAGTTGATTTTTTTATTCTTTCATATATCTCCCTTCAATAAATTTTGGTTTTTCTGTTACAAATTCAAATGTGAATAAAATATTTACTAAATCATAAGCAACTTAGTGACAAGATTCGAACCAAGTCAAGAAAGCCTATATCAAGCCTACCCCGCATGGAAGGGAGAAGCAATGTTTTGCAGACAAGGAACTGAATCAAATGCCCCAGCAAACATTCTGCATTTGCCGTGAAACTACCCAAAGCACAATTAAGGATTGATTCCAAGTATTCATTACAAGAAAAACTTACTTGTAATCATGCCCAGCCACCAGAGAGGCTCCAAAAGATAAGAATAACCCCCAACACCTGCAGAATAATCAACCCAAAAGAAGGATGGATTAAGGACATTTAAAAATAATAAATCAACATCGAAGTAATGTTGCTCACTTGGAAACAAACACCACTCAGTAGCCTTAAAAAGGAAACATGAAACACCCATACAAGAAAAAGCAGTAATGGGGGAAAAACAACGCCGAAAATGATGAATGCCTATAAAAGACAATTGAACAAGAAAAGAAGTTCGAAACAAAAAATCACAACATCCGGATTGATATATGAAACTCAAATAATATTATAAATATTTGTAATATTTGAGATAACTCAAAGTCCAAGAGAACACAATAACGTCTTCAAATCCAACAAGAAAAATTACAGAGGAACAAAACAAAAGGAAATTTATTATTATTTTTTTTTAAAAAAAAAAAAAAACAGACTTCAATAGATGAGTGAAAATTTACCTAAAATCCTATTCATCGAAATAACCAAGAGACAAATTGAGAACTGTAAAATATATATGTAAATATATAAAATGGTGGCCCGAAAATTTTCGAATTAAAAACAAAACAATTGCAGGGGAAGAAGGTGTTAATAATAGAGAGAGGAAGAGGCAAACCAGCTCGAACTCCAGAAGCAGCAGCTGCACGTCTCAAGCCTTTCTTTTTGATGATGAAGCTGGCCCCAATGAAGGCACTAGAGAGAAGAGCCAACAAGAATCCTATCAAATTATCATCCATTTGCTTCCCTTATCTCCTCGCCCCTTTCCACTTCCACCACTTTCTCCGTATTTCTTGCAAGAAACAGGGAATTCTGGAGGGAAAAGGCGCAGGAGGTCTGACGACTCTCCAATCCAATCCGCGAATGGCGTGAGAGAAGAGAGAGAGATGCTTACAAGAGAGGGGACGGACGACTCCCCATCCCCAATGCAGCGTTTGCACTTGACATGCCTCCCGTACAACCATTTCCGTCTTTCCTCGCCCTTCCTTCCTCGGAGCTTTCCTTCCTTGATCACGTCACATCAGGTGGTAATTTCCCACCACCAGCCCAACTCCGTGGCCCACGCGGCCACGCCAACGCTCGAGGCTACTCTAGCCGTCGTGGCTGAAATACCCACCAGCCGCTTCGCTATTATCTTTTTAGCAGTCGCCAGCTAATTGCCCGACATCTGGGACGGAATGCCCACCCGATCTCTGCCGTACGTGCCGCCCTTCAAATTCCGGTTTGCAATAATCAATACGAAATAATTTATTTTATGCATGACATGACAAAAATGTCAGGGACTCAGGGACCCGCGATTCTGTCCGTCCAGCTAGCGTGGTTTACGTGACTACTAAATATTTTTTTTCCTGAGTTAACTTGGTGCTTTATTTTGATTTTGAAATTTTAATAATAATAGGGCAAATTTGAAATTTTGAGAATATTAAATAAATTTTTAAAAGTACTTTTGATTTTTGAAAGTTTCAAATAAAGCCCTCGTGTGTATATATATATATATATATAAAGAAGTACTTACAGTACGGTGATGCTAAAATGAGCTTCACATGATGATCAAATTAAAATCTATGTTATCCATTGTAATTAGAATAATATATTATGTATATGGACTCCATATGAAAATGAAACAAATTTAACGTAATAAAATAGTTTATTGTAAATAATAGCTTTAAAATGGTTTTTTCAACATATAAACTATTTTCTATAAAATTTATATATAGATAAACAATTGTATAAAGTTTCATTATATTTTAATGTGTATGGGGCCCAAAAAGGGCAAATGTACTGCTGTTTCGATGCCACAACACCGGAACGGCTCTTATATATTAGTATTTTTGACATCTAAACCGTCCAAAATATCATTTCTATGTGAATAAATGATTTTATAAAGTATTATTATATTCTAATACATCTATAAATAGATCTAAGCATTTTTCATAATTTGCGCAGGAATATATATATTTTTTAACAAATGTGGCCCATAAATATACTTGATTGGGATGAAACTTAGTTTTCTAGATAAATAAATTATGTTAAATATAATGAATGGATTAGATTTTCTATTAAGGATCAAAATATTAGATTTTAAAGGGGTTACATGGGTCTGCTTCCATATGTGTGTATATATATATATCCGGATACTAGAAATGATATTAAACATAATGGATGAAATAGATTTTCCATCTACTATCAAGATTTTTAAAATGAAGGAGGTTAGATAGAAGCAAGATAATAAAATGTGTAAAATCAACATAATAAAATGGTTCAATATTAAAATATCGACTTTAAAGTAGTTTTTTCAACATCTAAACTATTTAAAATATTAATAACATATAGACAAATGATCTTATAAAGTATTGTTATATTCTAATACATGTGTGAATGAATCTAAGTATTTTCATAATTTACACATGAATATACATATTTTTGAGCAAACAAGCCTCGTGCACATATTTGATTTTGATGAAACTTGGTCTTCTAACTAAACAAATGGTGTTAAATATAACGAATAAATTGAATTTTCCATCAAATATCAATATCTTAAACTTGAGAGGGTTACATAGGACAGCTTCTTTTGTAACCTTATTGCATAAAAGCGAAGCTATATATATATATATGTGGGAGCTGTTCCGGTGCAGTGACGTTGCACCGGAACAACGGTACAGTGGGCCTAAAATGGGCCCCACATAATCATGCAATCATGATCTACTCCAACTATTGTATTTAGAATAATGTATTCTATTATCACACCAATTTTCATCCCAATCAGATATGTATATAAGTCTCATCTGAAAATGGTACAAATCCAATGTAATAAAATAGTTTGATGTAAATAACAACTTTAAAGTATCTGATTGGGATG
>JAXCLR010000050.1:2954947-2967337 GCA_035584095.1 Annona squamosa | reverse complement strand
TCATTTTCTATCAATGTGACAACTTCTACCTCAAAAATTTTTCATCAAAAGTTTTACCATCAACCAAACACACCCTAAAAGAGTTACTTACAATTGTTCGACTCTCACCAGCACTCAACCCACATCTATTGTTTTGGATTGAGCTATTTTTCGTTGCAACAAAACGATTTTTCTTTTTTGTTCTACCAACGGTTTATAGATGTCTTTCTTCAGAACTTTACAAAAAAAAAAATTTGCCCAGGAATGGAAATGGATGCGGATGGAATGAAGAAGATGTTGTTATATGCCGGAATTTTTTTTAAAAAAAAAAATTGTTTTGAAAATGATAAAAAAGTTAAATGGGAAAGGGTAAAGAGTAAGTTATTATTTTTTGAGAAAAACAATATTTTTGGAAAATGTAATATTCCATCTCGTACCATTCGCTACCAGGCGTTGGATTCCGTGAATCCTTTCAGGCTGAGATTTTGCTACTTCAATCAAAATTTCTCAGAGACTGATGTTTTGCATGGTGTGTACATGTTGCAAATATATGAACCCTTTTTGACTGAGAGCCCATAGCTGTCACAAAAAATCTGAAAGAAGCTAACAAGCATACAAAAATTATCATTTCATTTCTCAGGGTTAATGAATGTAACGTTGATTTCAAGTCCTTTTCGCCACGATTCTTTGTTTGCTGTAGCCTAACTGTTATCTTAATCCAACTCATTTCAGGAAGACCTCTATACTCTCCTCACTTTTGTCACCCTTGCGGTTACATCTGCGGGAAGGCTAAACACCCACTGTGGAGAATGCTGTCACACCCAAGAAAACATTGAGAGAGAGAGGGAGATAGAGAGATGATCTTGATAACCAGAAGCATTTTGTGAGCAGAAACATGCTTAGGGTGGTGAAAGAGACACCAGCAACATGCTTTTGACTGAGAGAGAGAAAGATGTCTTTGGCTACAAGTATATTTCTGACTCCTTTTTTAGTACAAAGCAAGATAGCTTTTCAACTACGGCTGTAAATTAAGCAGCTATTCTCTTCTACACGTATGCTACTGTTTGCATTTGCTCTCTCTCTGTATTTGATGCATTTTCTGATTTTTGAATTTGGAGCTTTCTTCAGTCATTGATATGATATGTTTATAAATATGTTGATGTCCTCCAACCGATTAGCAACGAATGAGGTGGAAGCAACCAATGAATTGAAAATTTGATGATTAATACAGCAATTAGCTAGGGGCAATCATCTGTTTGATCACAACCGTCTATCAAAGAACAAATGACACTACCAGCCTGATAAAATGAACTTCGATTGTTGTCGTCTGGGGAACCAATTAAAAAGTGAATCAGGGGATGCTGTGATTATTCAGGTATCAGGACTGAGATGTGATGAGGTTCTAAAAATATCAATCGCCAATGTCTAGATGAACAAATGGCCGCATTGCCAACCGCTTGACGTAAATATAGGCATGCAGAAAGCAAGCACGCTGACGGCCGGCCATGCCATTGCCACCCCCAACATGGCCCTCCATGCTCTCTCAGAGATTCTCCCACCGGACCTATGCCGCCCTTCACCATCATATCATGCACCTCTGTGCTCAGGGGAACGTCAAACAGGCTTTACGTGCTCTCTGTGCCCCCGAATCACACCTGCATCATGCTCAAACGTATGCTGCCTTCTTTCAAGCCTGTGCTCATCATGGCTCCCTCGCGGAGGGTCGAGCTCTCCACAGTTACATGCTCGCTAACAACCACCACCCAGATAACCTTTTCCTAAATAACCATCTAATCAATATGTATGCTAAAAGCGGCTGCGTGGACATTGCGCAGAAACTATTCGACGAAATGCCGCAGAGAAACCTCGTCTCTTGGACTACCCTCATCACATGTTACGACCAAAACGACAGACCTGACGAATGCTTTAATCTCTTTGCTTCCATGCTTTCTAATGGTTTTCTTCCCAATGAATTCGCATTTGCCAGCGTTCTTAGATCTTGCAATGATCGGGACAGAGGTACGCTGGTACATGCGCTTGCCTTGAAATTGGCTTTTGATGGAAACGTCTATGTGGGGAATGCTCTCATTATGATGTATTCAAGGTGTTGTGATGGCAGCAGTGGCTGTGACAGTGCTTGGTTGGTGTTCCAAAACTTGCCTGTTCGGACTCTGGTTTCGTGGAATTCTATGATTGCAGGATTTAACATGGCTGGCTGTGTTGATTGGTCGATTTATCTGTTTTCACAGATGCATCAGGATGGTTTTGTATTTGATCGTGTGACAATGATCAGCACAATCTCTTCATGCTGCGAGGGAAATAATGTTGGTGCAAGTTTTAAACATTTGCAGCAGTTGCACTCTCTTGCATTGAAGTCTGGATTCCTTGCAGAAATAGAGATTGTGACTGCTCTCATCAAATCGTACTCAAATGTAGGCCAAGGTGCTGATGAATGTTACCAGCTCTTCTTGGAGACTAAGGAACATGACAGAGACATCGTATCTTGGACTGGAATTATAGCACTATATGCAGAATGCCAACCCGCAAAGGCCTTCTTTCTCTTCTGTTGCTTGCATCAGGCTGGTTACAGTCTTGATCGGTACACTTTCTCAATTGTTGTCAAGGCCTGCGCAGGCCTAGTGACCGAGCGGCATGGATCAGCTGTCCATTCATTGATCATGAGGATGGGATTTGGGGCTGATAGGGTGCTTGCCAATGCACTTATTCACACTTACGCTCGGTGTGGCAGTATTGACTTTGCAGAGCAAACTTTCAATGACATGGAGGACCGCGATACAGTGTCTTGGAACACAATGATCAAAGCTTATGCTATGCATGGACGAGCAGTTGATGCATTGCATGTTTTTGCTTGCATGGATGCTAGACCAGATGATGCTACCTTTGTGGGTCTTCTGTCAGCTTGTGCTCATGCAGGGCTTGTAGACAGAGGCCGCGAGTTATTCAAAGAAATGTCAGATAATTATGGCCTAATTCCTAAATGTGATCACTTTGCATGCATGGTAGACATTCTTGGGCGGGCTGGTTGTTTGGCTGAGGCTGAGGACCTTATCAGCCAAATGCCAGTGCCACCTGATCATGTTGTCTGGAGTGCATTGCTTGGTGCTTGCCAGAAACACAGAGAAATTACAATTGGGGAGCGAGCTGCTAGGAAGTTGATTGAATTACAGCCCAAGAATTCAGCAGCATACGTGATGATATCCAACATATATTGCGCCAGTGGTAGCTTCCACGATGCAGGATTTATCCGTAAGGAGATGGTAGATTGCAGAACTAAGAAGGAGGCGGGACTGAGTTGGATCGAGATTGGGAATCAGATACATGAGTTTGCTTCTGGAGGGTGGAGGCACCCCCAGCGGGAGGCAATTTATTTAGAGATTCGAAGAGTAGTAGTACTGCTGAAACAAATTGGATATGTGCCAGAAACCAGCTTGGTGCTGCATGAGGTTGATGAAAAGCATAAAGAAGAGCTGTTGTATCATCATAGTGAAAAGCTGGCACTGGCCTTTGGGCTGATGAATGCTGCCGGTACTAGCAGGAGCGGATGTATAAAAATTGTGAAGAATATAAGGATATGCTTGGATTGCCATAACTTCATGAAATTGGCATCAGATTGTTTTGGACAGGAGATTGTGATTAGAGATGCAAATCGCTTCCACCATTTCGGAAGGAGGGTGTGCTCATGTGGAGATTATTGGTGATCAACCAAAATAGGGAAATGCTTGAGTGTCTTCGGCCTCTTCTTATTGTGTCTTCTTACTCAGTCGCTGCCTGAGCTTGCAAGGTCGGGTCAGACGGTATGGCTTTTTCAAACTCTTCAGAGGTCCTCATCAATTACAATGAAGTTTCTATGCAGCCAGACTGGGCTAGTGTTTCAAAATGGCATTCCATGGGCGGTCGATTTTCCTTTTTAAGATGCAGGCAGCAGACCCACGTTGAAAACTTCTCAGTCTCACGGCTCTCTCGGGTTTTGAGAAAATGTCAGGTGGCTGGAGCATCCAATTTTATTTTATTTTTTTCCTTTCTTTAAGGAGAACCTATCTGCAAAGTGCCTGGTTGTCTGCATAGATATTGGAAGTTTACAAACAGAGGGGTTCTTATCACAACAAGAATAGAATGTAGAAAAGTAGAACAAAGGGGAGCTGTCGGTTGAGATTTTTTAGAAAGTTGCCGCCAACGCAGTCAGGCCACCAATTTGAAGTGGTAGGAGAACCAAGTTTGTGGTTGTCGAGCAAAATCCCCTCCAAAGTTCTTAGGTTTGTCCACAGATATTGGACATTTTCAAACAGGAATTCTCGCCAAGAAAATAGAATGGAACAAAATAATGAGCAGAAGAAAGAGAAAACGTCAATGTTCTGCAATGTTTGTTGCCAACCAGGTCTATCAAGTTTCTTGCACAATAGAATGCTGGTCATGAGATCCATCTGAAAATAACACCCTCACACGTTCTGAATATGATAGGCCGACATTTTAGTCACAAGGCTAGTAAATAAATCTAAGTTTTATTCGTTGTTTTTTTTTAGGAGGTTTGATATTGAATTCTTTTATCTGGGATCCAATATAAGCACGGAATGATCCAAATACAAGCAGAGCAGCACGTGGCACGTGGCCCACTTGATGACTGTGACACGTGACACACATGTAATGTTTGTCATCTGTGCTGGCAGTCAACAACAGTTTTTTTTGTTCTTATTATAATTAGTTAATTTGGAGACATCAAAATGAGAGGTGTGTTTGAGAGCTTCGACGGCAAGGGAAGGAACTATTCTCCAGTAACATGGAAGTTACAATCACCTCAAGCCAACACACCAAGATGTTTACATTCCACTTCTTTAGCATTGCAAGGTTCCACTCAGGTTCTTAGTTAAGCTGAACTCCCAGTGTTCAACAGGCTTTCCAATGTCTAATCGATAAATAATCAGCAAAAGTTCACCTTAGATTCTTATTAATTTGAATATCATGGCTAGCACATCACATGCATCAAAGGCAGACAGAGAAAGCAAGGGACAGATTAAACAGTAGATGGCAAGAGGAAATGCTGCAAATACCTAAGACCATCATCCACACTCAAATACCTCCAACTCATCACACACATCAAACCCAAGCTCACCTTCTCCACCCTCACCTTCTTTTCCCCACCCAATTCCAACCCTACTTCTGCCACCAGCTGGCTGCTCATCGCTGCTGTCGAGCAACACCCTCGTGATGGCAACTCCTCGGAAAACCACATCCCTTTCCCACCAACCATTTTCCCATTCCCTTTCCCTTCCATCAAAAAGAAAGCCGCCTTCCAATCCTTCGACACCACCGTCCACACCACCTTCACCCCTTCCTTCTCCACCACCTCCTCAATTTCCATACACCCCCCACAATCACTCTCCCACACCTGCATATCAAACTGCCAGACCCCACTAGCGCAGTTGCTGCTGTTGAATAGGTCTGTTCCAGATTTCTCAACAGAAACAACACGATTCCCATTGCGACAGGAGACGTCTACAACGAAGATGAGATCGTGGAGGGAGATGAGGGGCTGGACAGGAATGGGCCTGCGATGTTTGTAAGCGGAGCGGGCGAGAGCATAGAGACGTCGGTACGAAAGGGTGGGACGGAAATGTCTAAGATGGGAGATGGAAGGGAAGCGAGAAAGGCAGATGGGCTGCCAGAGATGGTCCTGCGCCATGGACATGGACCACGGCTTGCAGACGCAGGAGGCAATGGCTAGCGTCTTTGGATCGAGGAAGTGGGAGACGAGGAGCAGAACTTCCCATGGAGGTGGCTGCTGCTGCTGCTGCTGCTTGGCAGCAATGACAATAGCATTTGAACTTTGAGGAGTTAGAGGAAGGATACGAGGATTCATCATTAGCAGAATAAGAAAAAGACGACATGGGAGAAAATAGGATGGTGGGGGATTTCATCTGTTGGAATTTTATAGATTTTCTTTATTAGATATTCTCTAGCAGAGAACAGGAGTACATGTGTCGTGATGCATGAAGAGGAGGTGGTGGCAACTGGAGATAGTTAAATGACCGCTGGTTTTATTTGAGCTGCGTGTGGAAATATGGTGCATACAGCATGATCTTTGAATGCCAAGTGTGAATTTTGGGTTGAATCGGTTGATCGTTTGAATCCCGTGATCGGCTCCATCCTGTTTCTTTGTTACTGGGAATCCACATCAAAACCCTGCCTTTTTCTCGTTTTTGCTACGTGAAAATTTTCGAAGATACACATCCTATCTACCACGCGTTCAAAATTTGCTAGAAATTCTTTTTATCTAATGGATGAAATAATATTTCTTTAAGTCTAGTCTTTTGTATTCGTCCTATATAGAGAAAGTTTAAAAAGATCAAAAATTGAAGTGCGTTGAATAATAATAGTAATCATATTTTTCTATCTAATAGAAAATTCTCAGCTGGAAATATTGAAAGAAAACTATAGGAAACTTTTTATTAATAAATTATATATATTTTTTGAAATAATGGATTCTATAGGCACGAAAGCATGGTAATTTTATTTAGAAACACTTAAATTTCAAGATTATCATATTATATTGGGTTAATTCTAAATATAACAACTTTCAACGCTAAATTCTAAACGAAACAACACCATAAGGGTTTAACAAATAATATGATAAAAAATTTTAAATTAATAATATTTCCCTTGTCGTTTTTTTAAAAGGAACAGTATGTGTACATGTGAATGGTTATTTTTACTTTCATTTTGTATTTTTATATCATTTTGTTAATTTTTTATAAAAATATAATCTACTTTCAACAAAGGTAAGATTGTAACTTCATATCGTTTAACTTCAATTTTAATGGCATTGTTTTACTATTTTTATAAGTGTGGACATATCTGTTTATAAATTATTATCATATTTAGAATAGTATTTCTTGAAAATCTATGGAAAAATTCTTCTCATGTTCATAATATTTGCTCTTAATTCCTTATATATATACAATATTACATAAGTTCTTACTATATCCATAACATATTATTTTTTATTGAAAAATAATTTTTTACTTTTATCAAGGGTAATATATTGTAACTTCACAACATTTCTAATGTCACTTTTAACAGCATTTTTATACCTTTTTTTAAATATATGGACATATTTGTAATATAGATATAAATTAGTATCATATTTAGGATATTATTTTATGAAAATTTATAGAAAAATTTTTCTAATGCCCATGATATTTACTCCTAATTCTTTATATACTCATAAAATTTCCAAAGTTCTTCTCATACTCATAACATATCATCCTAAATTTTTTAGTTGCAAATGCTATGAATATAGTCGAATGATGATTTCCGACCGGTCAAAAAATATATATTTTTTATTTTTTTTTGAAAAATAATTTTATAAACTTGTTAATTTAGTTATATTTAATTTATAAACCAAGTTTTATCATTTTTGGATATATCTATATATTTATTTTCGTGAAATGTTGCCGGGCTCAATTCGGAGACGTGACCGTTGAGGTTCAAAACCCTCTTTTACAATCTATTTTTTCTATTTCTTGTCAAATAAGCAGGTTTGACAGTTTTTTGTTAAGTGCTTAATCTGAATTACCAAACGATTTGGATTTTCAAAGTCCATCTTCAATGCATATCTCCACTGATGCTTTCTTTTACTTGCCAGTTTTCTTGCCAATGTTCCTTGTCGTCTATCTCATTTCGTGTTCCAGAATTGAAGCCCCAAACATCGCCCAGAAGTATCTAGCTGCTTCATCTCCTTGTGTTAACATCGCCCAGAAGCATCTAGCTGCTTCGTTGCCTTGTGTTTTCTTTAACATCGCCCAGAAGCATCTAGCTGCTTCATCTCCTTGTGTTTCTTTAACATCGCCCAGAAGCATCTAGCTGCTTCGTTGCCTTACTTGCTAGTCTTGTTACCAATGTTCCGGAATTGGAGCCCCAAACATCACGCATGGGACTCCCTGCTGCTGCATTCGAAAATTCATCAAATGGAGGGGAAGAAGCAGCGGCAAGGTCCAAAAGCCGACGACTCAAAATCGGACGTTTGGGCATTTTCAACATTTAGAAAAGTAACGTATGCATCGATTTATATGGAATTAGGAGTGAAATGCTGTAGTCATTGGAGGAATTACTGAAATGAATTACAACTTTTCATGTAATCATGGCACCGAGACCATCGATTTATGTGGAATTAGGAGTGAAATGCTGTAGTCATTGGAGGAATTACTGAAATGAATTACAACTTTTCATGTAATCATGGCACCGAGACCATGCACATCTTTTTTGGGATTAAACTTGGCGTTTCGTAATTAAATAAATACTTTTAAACTTAAGTAGAATGGACCTCACATAATCAAGGTGAATTTGAATCATGGTACCTATTTAAAAAATCATAAAAACAAACGGTCATTTCAGTTTTCTGACATAAGACAACAATATGTATGTCACCCTTCTTCTAAAATTGGAAATTGGGAAATCTGTATACATTTTCGCTCCGATTTTTTTCACCCTTCTTCTAAAATTTCATTATTTTGAACCCCAGCTGAACTGCTGAAAATTGACATACAACACAAATACCCTACGTAAAATAGTTTCTTTGAAAAGGAAAAAAAAATCCAAAAAACAAAACAAAATTGAAAAGAAAAAAAAAAAAAAAAAAAACACAAACACAGTGAGTAGCTTTCCACCCGTCTCCAAACTGTGAGATCTGTCTCTTCACCACGTAGAGAACTTCTCCACCAATTTCCTGAATTGGAAGTCATCATCATACCACCACACAGAAAGGTTTTCCGCCAATTACTAGGCAGGCTTGTGAAGCTTTTCTACCATTTTCCTGAATTCTGAAAACAGATTGGAAACCAACGAATATTAGAGAAATGTGCAACCGACGTCACTCCCTCTTCTGGTGCTAACGTGCACAGAAAAGGTCATCACTCACCTTGTTGATTGCTCCAAAGTGCCGCTGCTTGAGTGTTCAATGGCGAGCTATTGTTTGGTTCTAGTGTCAGAAAAGAAAATTAAAAAAAAATAAATTGTCATTCGGTAAACATTGCATGTCTCAGATTTGATCCGGAAGGAAAATGAATCTTGATGTCCTGTTGTTTACCTCCTAAGAGACTTTGGAGTGAGAGCAGCAGTGTCCTCACATCATATGCTGAAGACCATTTGTCCTGATAAAACATACAAATTTAAATTGAGTACTGTTCCAGCCATAGTTTTCGATATAAATTGAGTAACTATCATACTAAATGAAATCCATAGTTTTCATTGATGATCCAAGGATGCTTGGAAAACATTGGATTTTTCATTCAACCATTGCCCATGACCTTGCCGCAAATCGAACAAGATTTTTCACAAAGACACTCGTCGGAGGAGGAGGCGAAAATGGGGAAAGTATGGATACCTGAAGGATGTCAAGGCAGATGTTGCCATGGATATCTACATTGGGATGGAAGCACATGGTCTCGAACTTCACCTTGGGTGGCTTGAATGGATAATCAGCAGGGAAAGAGAGTGAGAGCCTGTAATCCATTCCTTCATATACAGTGCCCTTGCTGCCACTGATAGTTCCTCTCCAGTTGAAGATGTTATCATCCTCTGGGAATGCGGATACTCCAGGATCTCCAGACATCTGAGGCATCAAGAGATATGAGAGAAGTGTCATCAGGCGAGACTTTTTCAGAAAGATTCTACTCGGTAATCAATCCATGTTCTCCCCCACTTACCATCAAGGACATGAGTTCCGACTGCAGCCTGTTTCAACATTGCAGACAATTAAACAAAAGGTTGTTAGATAAAAAAAACAAGAAACAGAATTCAAATCAACTAAGAGATGAAGAATAGATGTACTTCGTATGTAAAACGAGATCCGGAATTCTATCTCAGCAATCAGACATAAGAACTCAAAACCAACCAAGAATTACAATGAACAGAAGAAGACCCACCTCTTGAGAACAGATTGGCTGTCGATGGTCTTGGAGATGGGGGGCTGTTGTTTTGCCGTGGTCGCAACCGGAGTAGGAGACTGCGAAGGCATGTTGGCTTGGTAGTGTTGAGCTTCGGAAAAGTGGGCTGCCATCCCTTTTCCTCTTTCCTGACTTTCTTGTGGTGAGAGGAGGAAGATCTCGGACGAACAATGTCGGAAGAAGAAAGTCTCCTCCAGAAGACAGGCAAAGAGAGAGGGGAAAGCACGGCGAGAGAAAAGAGATTCTTGCGCAGTTTCAGGGGCGTGGGTTTTTAAAAGACGCCTTCTAGCTTTTGCAGGAGTCAAATGGACGGTGGGATTTTTTTGAACGTTGGCAATTGACGATCGAGATTGGTTCTTTTCCAACGGCCATTTTGGCGCTGGGGTTCTATTTTTAACCTACTCCAGCACGTTCTCGTCTGCGCTCAATCACAGAACGCAACAGGGCAGGAGCCGGTGGTTTTATTCCCTAAATCCAGGCCGTTGATTGACTCCAAAAACTTTTGGAATGGGGTAGGACAAACACAAGGGAAATTTCATTAAACAATACTAATAAAACGTTTGTAATAATTTCCAGAGACATGACTTCATGATATTATGCACAGGTGAAATCAAGCTATTTGTATGTGTCCGTCTAATGTGGTATGCTTAAGAAATGATAAAAATTTTACATAAATTTTTTTTAATAAAAGTAAAAGAAAATAATATTATATTATAAAAGTAACGATGAAAAGTAGAAATAATAAAATTACAATAAATACATCAAATGTATAAGTCTATATAGAAATGATAAAAAAAAAATAAAGTAGTTATATAAAAAGATGTGAAAAAATAATTAAAAATAAAATAATTGTGGATAATGAAAAATTTTATTTGAAAATTTTACTATGTAGTCAAACATACCCACAGTCAACAATTCTTTACCATTAAGCATAGTCAATAGAATAGCATATAAAAAAGAGAGTGTCGGAAATAACCATAGCAGAACATAGTTGTATATTTCCTTAACTTACAATATTTTTTAAAAATTTTATTTTTATTCATTTTTGAGTTTTTTTAATAAACATATTTTCTTAAGTGTATTTAATCCATATACCAAAATTTTCTATTTTATGATATTTTTACTTTTTTATTTTTATTTTTTAACATGAAGTTTTTTAAGAGAAAAAATGACATATATGCCACTAAACTTGATGATTTTTTAAAAACAAAAAATAAATGTATAAAAGTATTATAAAATTACAAAATTTGGTATATGAGTTAAATACACTTAGGAAAACACGAGCTGTCCAAAATATCGTTTCTATGTAAATAAATGATCTTATAAAGTATATTATATTCTAATACATGTGTAAATAAATCTAAGCATTTTTCATAATTTACTTTTGTGTGTGTGTGTATATATATATATATGTTTGAACAAATATGACCCTTAAACATACTTGATTAGGATAAAACTTAATCTTTTAGATAAACAAATGATGTTAAATACAATGAATAAATTAGATTTTTTATCAAAAATCAAAAGCATAAATTTTGAAGATTACATAGAAGTAGAGCCCATAAAAAAAATGTTGTAAGTTAAGCAAACATACAATATATTATATATAATCATGCCCCTAAAGAGGGTGAATCTATGTGAGGAATCTCAAGGTGAGGGGGTTTGGTCAGGGAGATACAGAAATCTTACCTCAAGATCTGCATTGTTGTCCTTCCTAACAACTGTTTTTATGACAAAAATCTTTTTACTTCGAAAAATACAACTAGAAAAGGTTTTTTTGATTCTCTGGTTCTTTAAGTTGGAAATGGTAGGGGAAAAAAGGGCTGAATTATTGAGATCAATACGATTATGTTACGTGTGATCCAAAAATCATCGAAAATGTTTTGCTTTTTTATTTATTTTGTTTATACAAAATGGTTTCATGCAAAATGTAAGAAATTGCTCGGATAATATTCCTATTCTTGGTAACAAGTCATTTATCATATTTTCATTGAACCTTTTTCATTGTAATTAAACATTTGAATTTTCGTCAAAACTCATAAGATAGTCTAAAAACTGATTTTATTTTTTCACGGCGACTGAATGAGAAGTGCAGTGATGTACCGAAATCGCGGAGTTTCCTGATGTCAAATCCGAAATCCCACTAAAAAGTAGAACCATTTCGAGTATTTTTAAAAGAATTATGATCCCCACTTTTTAAGTTTAATTATTATCCCGTTAATGAAAGCGCATGTTTTAGTGGAAGATTTAGAGCTGGGGCTTTCAATAGTGTAAAATATTGAAAATAATAGCAATTAATTTTTGCATTTTTGCCTCTCCAGACATGTGGGCCCCACAGGATAAGATAGGATGAGATAAGGACTCTCCTAGATAGAGTGGTTAAGATAGAATTTAATTTTGAAACAGATTATCTCCACGGGATAAGATATGATGAGATAAGAATTATCATAGA
>JAXCLR010000050.1:2927754-2948801 GCA_035584095.1 Annona squamosa | reverse complement strand
TTCAACCTGTTTTTGCATTACCTGAGTAATCACTTCTCCACTGCTTCCCTGTTATCTGCCGATAGACGAAGATATTTGTCCGAATTTTCTATAGGAAAGCCTGTGATGCGCGATTGTCTGGTGGGTAGAAAGGAGCTTATATAGACAGGAGGGGATCTCCGGACCTGTTGCTACGGATTTCGAAGCTCTTGGTTAGGAACCGGAACTACTGATTTGTCGACGCGGCAAGATCCGGTCTCCCGGGTTGCGAGAACCGCTTGTAGCCGGTAAACTTTGCCTTCGAAGGTTTGCTCGGAATCAACATCTGGATCTGCAAGCGCGCGAGTCGGGCAGGATTTTTGGGTTTTTTTTGGCTGTGTACAATGTTACGTCTTATGTTGCACTCACAGTCAATTTGTTGAATGTCATTTTTAATAGAAATATCTCATCTATATTATAATTAAGCTTAAGAATTTATATAAAAGAAATAAATTCTTATTTATTGGTAAGAGAGAAAATAAGCTCTCACCGAAAGTAAAACACTGGCTAAGTAAGTTAAGCGCGGGTCACTAGCATATTTGCCAGTATTGTCGACCAACTGGAATGATGCTTGATTTGCAATATTTTTGAATTTTTGAATATTGGATATTGGAATTTTTATTTTATGATTTGTAGATAGTTGATATTAAAATACGTCATACTAAATTAAATGATCTCCTGAATCGTGATCTACGCATATTTCTAAAAATTCCAATACATTATTTCCAAAGCAACTAAGAACTCCGTGCTGAAATCTTTCAATATTTGCATATGCATGCCAAAATTAATCGTTAGGCTTGGGGTGAGAATTGGAACTGATCATGCTAGGTTAAGGTTTACCTAACATTGACCCTGCTTTCTAAAAATTTTATTCGACTTTATTTTTTATATTAGGTCAACATAATGTCAATTTGACTTTTATTTTTTTTAATAAGTCTTGAGGCAAACTTTAGGTTGATCTTAGATTGATACTAAGACAACGGATTTAGTAAAAAATACAAGCCCAGTAGAATAATTTATACACATATCAAATGTAAAGACACATCTTTGCAAAATTTAAATATAGTATACTTCATTAGTTTATTAGTTAAAAAAGTAAACATTATTACTAACAGAATACGGGTAAATATAACACATCTTTATTAAAATAAGTTAATAAAATATTTTTTAGTTAGAATGAATTTTAGCATTTATAAAAATATGTTCCCAGAATAAAAGTATTTTTTGTGAGAGTTTCTAAAATGATGGAAAAACTACAATTAGCATAGGAGGTATATGTATATATATGCAAATATCTCTTATTGATTCTTATTTTGTTAATATAATTAATAATAAAAATTCCAAACAAAAATAATGACAAGATTACAAAATTTTCTTATAATTTATAATAAATAAATATATGAGTAGTGGATCAAGATTCTTCAAGTCAAGACAAGATTAATCCCTTCTTGATCTTATTTTTGAATTTGGAGCACAATTTTTAACCCATTGCCTATACCGAGGGAAAAAACATTAATTTCATCTGGTCAAAAACGGATTTGGTTCCGGACGGGTTGTAGATCAACCAGCCCCTAATTACAAGCTCATTTTCATTTTCCTGTGTAATCTTATTCATTTCTATGATTTTTGGATTGCTAATAGGAGCCAGTCATATAATGCATCTACAATCAAATTTGCTGGCGAATATTTTTCAACCACTTCTTGTCGAGATAAAGGGCTCACATCTATTCCACATATTTTTCTTCCTCGACTTATTACTGGTCAATAAAAAAAAAAAAAAAAAACTTTACATTCTTACTTTTGTAGCTTTTAAGCACCAGTTTTTGTTATTATTTTGGTTGTGAAATCCTTCTTCCATAAAATATACCTACAAAATGGAAGCTTCGGAAGGACATGAAACGAATCTATTTCTCATATGGTCTACAAGAAATTGAAATTAAAGTTAATATTAGGTACAATTTGCAACACAATGGTGGGACCCTCTGAAAAACCATGCGAGATCGTCCATTCAAGACCATGGCCAACCAAGCTTTTGGATGGTCCGATTTCCATTCGAAACAACATAGTCATTTATATCTGCAAACCTTTATTTTGTGACACTTTTTTTTAAAAAATATTATGGCCCGAAACAGATGGACAATTGCAGTCAGCTCTCCTATAGGCCATAAGATCTTTTTTGGCATGAAATGATTAAGCTTCTGTGCTAATTTTTAAGTACTGCTCTTCCCGTGGCATCATCATCTCCCGCCCAATTGCCCCGTTTCCACCTGCTTTCCTCTCCTTCCGTGTCTTTTCTGGCCTATCATTTTCTCTCCGCAGCTTCCCACTAATTTCCAAGCAGACATGCATAAACCTTTTTTCCGAAATTTCCGCTGCCGCTGGCTACTGGAATCTGTTTCGCAGTCGCGCGAGCGATGCCACCTGGTGCTTCAGCTGCCCGAGCCTCAGGTTCGGGAATAGGCCCGGAAGTCATACCTACCACCTACACGCGTCTTCGCCAACGACAAAGCAACAGGCGGCCGGTGACTCTTGACAGCTTTTTGAAAAGATCAGGCTGCGGAAGTGGTGGAGCCCACCCCCGTGGTCTGTTTGGTATGGATTGATGATGACGCCGACAAGGCAGACCTCTGGATTGGGGCAAGTGGGAATGGATCGGAGCCGTTAACACGGTGGCGAGTCGGTAATGGCCAGGTCCCAAATCCAGCTACGCTTTTGAGTGCCGGGATCTTATGGCCGGCGTCTAGTGACAAGTTAGGCGACCAGAAAAAAAATTTTATTTTTTAGTGTAAATTCTATATATGCCTGTAAATTTTACCCTTAGTTGCATTTATAGTTTTGAATTGTTGCATTTGTAGTTATGAATTTTTAAAAATTCCTTATATACTAATGTATTTTGCCTAAAATTACACTTACTAAGAGTCCGTAAAAAAACTGTTAGCACCTCTATAAAATGACAATTGTATATCCCTAACTATGATTTTATTGTTAAAAATTTATCTTTAAATGAATTTCTAGTACTTTTACAACTATAAAATCACATATTATTTGAATATAAATTTTTAATTTTGGGAAAATTAATTTCAAATAGTATTAAAATTTAGATATATTTGTCATTTTACAAAACTGCTAACAGTCGTTTTAACGGATTTCTAACGGCGTGAATATATGTGAAAATTTACTCAAAATACGTAGATATATGTGAAATTTTTAAAAATTTATGAGTATAAATGGAATTAAGGATAAAATTCATGAATATATTTGGGATTTGCAGATTTTTATTTTTATAAAAGTGGAATCTTTAATTAAATTTTTTTCGTGATAAAACAAAAAATAAGTTTAAAAAATTGTCAAATTTTTCATAAAAAGATCTAAGTTGGACTAACGTATTTACAAAAATGTTTAAAAATTCACCTATACCCTCACATACGATCAAAGTCGTGTGATGATCTGTTTATAATTTATAACTCAATATTTTTAACGGACAGTTTAGAATATAAGAAAATCTAGTGAATGGGTTAGCTTATTGATAGTAATATTGAAAATTTTTAATTCCAAAATATCGAGGTTTTACAGATGGGTGATCTTGTTATCTCATGCTACCAATTTTTTATTTTTAGTCTTTATAAATTTATTAATATAGATATATTAAACTATTTTTTTACCATTTTTAGAGATGTGTGTGTATATATATTCTTTGAATTTTTAAAATAAGGATGCTTTAGTCAAAGTAACAGTTTTATGTATGCGTGTGCGTTATTTAGCCTGGGCCGAAAGCCGAGCAAACGAGGTTGTTGCTCGGTTTTAAGTCAAGTAATAATCAATATAATACCTCCGTTTTCTCTGTAGAATGTTTTTAAAAATCTGTCCATACTATATTTATTTAGTGTCAAAAAATCACTTTGATTGGAGTATTATAAGTTATTTTTAAATTTTAATAGTTAAATATTTACTTTCAAAATATATTGAATGTTTAAAACAAGAAAACTTTTAAAGTATTTTCGGCACCATAATGCATAGAAATGGATAAACATCTTAAATGGTTTGGAATTGAAGTAAACATATTTTAAGGTCTTTTTGGCACGAGGTTTGAAAAAATGATACCTGATATCATTTTGATATCTTAACTAAACTATCATACTTTTTCTATTACTAACTCTCCATTCTAATTACTTTTTCATGTCTTTCGGTACAATAAATTCATCTGTTTTATTTTTATTTTCTTCACTCTTAACCATTATTTCTATGATCTTTAAAAAAAATTCTACAATTTTTTTCCCACTTTTTTTTTTTCTTTTACCTCATACCAAAAGGACCCTTAAATAAGAGAATGAAAGAGGTGCATGGACACTTGGGTCTCAGTTGGGTGCATTAGATCAATACCCTCTAAATAAGCTTTAGAAAAGCATTTAAAAAACAAAATATCATAGGTTCCTCTAAAGTTCTGTTAAGCCTGAGTATGGATAATTTTCTTCAAAACTATTTACGCATGTATAATGCTATTACCTCTCTTTTTTATTTTACATTTCATTTGACAGATGTTTCTCAGTAATAAGATAAAAACATGTAATAATGAGGGGTGAACCATGAAAGCAAGGATAGAAGGTTTTGCTTGGCATAATTGTGTTTGTTAAAACAAAAATTTTTACTCTGCGCAACTATACTATTTTTTAATTATTTCTACACTTCTTCCTAAACGACTAATATACCTTTTAATTATTTCTATACAACTACACATGCATCTAACCAGTCTATTTTAATTTCTTTACTCTTTATTATTATCCCGATTATATCACATCATTTTCTCATATTTTAAAAACTTGTACGTCAAAAACTTTTTTGGTATGTTTGAAGAGCAATAAAATTTTTGATGAAAAAATTTTTGAATTTGAAGAATATAATGTGATATAATAAGAAGAAAAATAAAGTTTAAATAGATAAATTTATTATATAAATAGTAGTATAGAAATGATTAAAAAATAGAATAGTTATACCCTTATTGCAGTAATAAAGCTATAATAGAGGTAATAATGATGAGTAAAAACAATAAGGTTAAAATAGATAGGTTAGTTATGTAGAAATGATTGAAAATTAAATAGTCATCGTTTCCTATGGAGCTATTTAACTTTTTAATCATTTCTACGTAACTACGGCTACACAACCAACCTATCTATTTTAACTTTATTCTTTTTACTCTTCATCATTACCCATGTCATAGTTTTATCACTTCCTAAAGTTTTTTTTCATAAAAAAAAAAAAAAAAAAAAAATTCCCACCTTTTCTCCGCCAAAAGGCCCAAAACTATTCTTCTCATCTCTAGCTGCATTCTTTTTCGCTGAACATTTTAATTTTTTTTTCCTTTATTTACTACTGTATTAACTTTATTTTCAGTTGAAGAACACTTAATTGGAAGGTATCTGTTGTCACATTTGAGGGCGAAAATGCATGAACCTTATCAGGCTATATTCTTGTCCACAAATTATTCAACTCAACAGAACTTGCTACACAATTTGTACAACTTTGATTGGAATTGTTTGTTTTTCAAGGGCATGCAATGCCTCAAGAATTTGCAACTGGTTTCATGTCATCCGCCACAGACAGCTGAAAGGAGACCTCTCTTTGGGAATCGTGTTTTTGGATATTTACAATATTTTAAAGCAACCTGTGATGCATTCTTTCCATGTCTGTTGTGAATTATCTCAATTTGTCAAGAACTAAGATAGGCTACATATATCAAATTCTATCATTCCACCATTTTGTCTACCAACTGTAATGTGAAAATGATCTGATTCAGTTGCCATGTGCTTTGCTAACTGCAAGACTCCCTGTTACTAGCTTCTTTCTTTATCATGCTGTTAGACCATCTCAGCATCGTTGTTTTAGTCCATATCCATTCTCAGTGAATGATGAACCATTACGTATATGCAAGCATTTGAAATGTTGAAGCAGCCAGAGAGCCACAGCCTACTTCTTCCATTAAAATTTTCTGGAAGCAATAAGTAGCACCAAGAGTATAGGAGAGAGCAGAAAAATGGCATAAGGAAGCACCTGCCCTAGCATACTTTCATTTTCTTCCTCTGCTGGAGAGTAATTGGATTTGCCGTCTATAAATGCATCAAAATAGTCCATATATCCTGTTGATGTTGGTGAAAATGAGGTGGATGTGTTAACCTTCATCATTTCCATAGCCTGTAGACAATAAAGTCGCAGTTTCTCTTTGCGTTACTAAAGTCGATAACTAATCAAAAGGCTTTGAAAACATTAAATGATGAATGGATTAATAAAATATCAAGAAATGACACTGGAAGGAAATTAAATGCTATTTAAAGACATCTACCTCGAATCCAAAAGCTAAATGCCTTGCTTTCCTGCTCACTTCAGCATTCGGGTGTGATTTGAGCTTCTCATATATAGGACGGGCCACATTTGACCTGCCAAATGCTTGAAGTAAATCTGTTAGCACCACAGTTTTCTGATGACATGATTCAACTAGCAGGATAAGGAACACCAAGGGAATAAACACTTGACACACAAGTGTGGAAGTAAATGCGGAAGTAATGCAATAGTTAACAAACATTCAACTTCTTGTCTGCACAGTGCATACCTATCATGAGGATCGTGTCTTTATACATTAAGCATGTGAATTCTGATAACTTAATCTAAAATTGATTTAGCTCTCTAAGCATCGAAAAATATATATTGAGATTGGAGCTTGCTGTGATTAACGTAAAAAAGTTTAGGCTGTTTTAAGCTTTTGGTGTAATAATCTCCTTTTCATCGATGGACATTAATTGGACAGCAGAATAAAATGTCCATGGTCAACTGTTCAATTAAAACCTTAGTTTAATGTCAGATAGTAAATTGTTCAATGACCATTCATGTCCCAGATTATGTGAATTTCAACATTCATCACTACAATGTTAGAGAGAAGTATATTATTGTCCAATGGTTGTCACAGCTGATGTCCCATCTAATAAGACGGAGCACAAATTGCAGGTCATTTACATTAAATGCCATGCCATGTGGATTGTGGAATAGTGTCAATTATTACTTAGTCTAACCCAGTAATGGGGACTAAAGTTTTTGGAAGTCCAAACTTAGATGATCCAATCCACCAAAGGAAGTGTTGAATAGAAAACTGCAGACAGAAGCTAGCAGATGGTGCTAAAAGATGGTACGAAATGGGCATTTATCAGTGAACAGGGATAAAGCATCAAGCATGAATTATTTATTTTTAACACAACTTTCAGAATGGCTTCTAGTTTTAGTTATTGCATTGTTAGTGTTAGATGTTGTTCAGTTTGACTTGAAATGAAACAGATCACAGAGAAGAAGAAGAAAATATAATGCCCAATTCCAATTGATTGCAAAGCAAGACCTGCAAAGTGAATCCTGACAGATAGCCCATTGTAAAGCTGCCCAACCATGGAGTTCAGTCTGCAAAAGCTTGTAATCAGAAAATGGATAGAACAACATGAAACAAAACATTTAAATACTCCGTGATAATCATCTTTAGTAATATTAAAACTATCAAAACCATAACACATGCTAGATTCTTATGGGCCTTTCAGCAGAATGAACATAATGATGTCCATATATTTTACATTTTAAGGCCCTTTCCAACTGTTTATTGCCTATGATAATCTTATCAGGTGGATATTCATTCTACAAGCAAAAAACAAGTTGATAGAAGACCTATCATGCCTTATTTCTTTTTGTTACTCCTCACTCTTAATTGCATCTGGTTGTTGGTTATAGTTTGTGTTGGGATTTGCAGAATCCGGCTGTTTCTAATCACTGGGGGCACCTCCCAGGTGAGGGTTTAGCAATCGATTCAGCAGTATAATATTGCTGTCTGTTCGGTAACATGTAAAACCATTTGGAAAAAATTAAAAGAAAACTTTCCCACTCCTTATATACCTTTCGATATGATTTAACGTATACTATTTTTTCCACTATTATCTCTACATTCCAATCATTTTTCATATTTTTCCATGTAATTATCCTATCTATGTTAACTTTATTCTCTTTACCTTTAATCATTACCCCTATCAGATCGCGTCATTTTCTTTCTTTTTTAAAATTTCTCACATTCTAACTTTTCTACTTTCACATCTTCCCAAAATGTACCCTTAGTGTAATTGCTTCTATGTTGTTGGTACCCTTAGTGTAATTGCTTCTATGTTGTTGGTTTTGAAGTCGAGATGTTGTTCTTTACTTCATGAGCAAAGAATAATTTGTATGTATACATATCCAAGTCTGGATCGTAGTTGCACAATTCTTGTATATGCATCTCCTGCTTTGAATCATGCCTTAGATTTCATTATCACTTCCACCTTCTCAACCTTTACAATTAACAACCTATCCACAAATACATACCTAGTCCCATTCTTAAATCCCTCGAGCTTGTTACTTTGTTTTCTATTCCATGCATCTGCAGTTCAATTATAAAACACTGAACTGGTCTCTAAGTCAAAAGCACTTCCCAGAAAAATGAATATGAAAATATGTCACAAACTAACAATTAAAAAAGGAGGCATTCTCATAGGGAGTTACCCGATAGTCCACATCTTTCATTACTTTCTCAAAAAAAGGTAATGCTTCTTCAAGCTTCCCGATGTCCATTAAGCCATTGCCCTCATCAATTGCCTAATTTGAAAGATAACCAATAGTTAGGCTCCTGATTTCACACTTACATATTGACTGGAAATTCATCTAAATATGTATGATGATAAAAATGTTCGAATTATGATAACCAGATCAAAGTGCACATATGCAATCATAATTTTGGACCAACTTGACATAAGATGAGATCAGCGCCAGAGCCCAGAATCAACTGAGTGAACAGGAAGTTGAGGGAAAATGTTCTTTTGTTGGAAAAAATTACTGGTCCGCATAAGATGATGTCAACCCCAAATCTAATGGGTCAACCAGGTTTTGAAAACACAAAAAACATGTAATAGATATCAATTTTCATAAAAAAGAAAACTAGATTTGTATAGTTATAGAATCTAGAAACACCTATAATAATTCAACGTGTAAGTTACCAATGGGCTTCTCACCAAACAAGATAGCTCATGCAGTAACACAGATGCTCAAAATGGTTAAAGGAAACCCAGAAAAAGGAGATATTTACTTGAAATATACCTTCTCAAACTCAAGTTTTATTTTTGGATCAATGGCAGCAGTCAAGTCATTACTGTAAGCTGCTAGTAACCTTCTTGTGCGAGCTTCTTTGGCAGCTCTCTCTTCTGCAGACTCAAGTACCTCTCCCGGATGAATAGTTCTCCCACCACCATACTGAAAGCAAGGAAACAGAAAAGCACAATTATCTCATCATAAGAACTCAATTCAACTTTCAATCAGAGTATTACTGTGCCTTGGAAAGAATGAAATTATAAGCCAATTCATGGAAAATGATAAAACAAGAACAAATACACTAATCGCATACCGTCCTTGAAATATTACCGGGTCTTGGAAAGACCCCCCATGAGGATACCTTTGGCTTGTACAATTTCGAACCATCACCTTCCTGATTAGGCTTCAGCTTGGATGCTGCTGCTCCAAATCTGCTGCCATCACCAATTAGTATCTCCACCTCAGGGGCATCCCCATCAGAAAAGGGATCCACTGGTGTGACTCCAGTCTTCTTCTTATCTGAGAAATCTAAACCCAAAAAGTCAATGCTTGAAATCTTCTGCTCTTCCTTCTTCTCGAAAATAGAATCTCTCTGATTGTCCAATCTCTTCTCCTGTGATCCTAAGGCATAAAACTCCATGTAAACAAAAGAAAAAAATAAAAACGAAATAAAATAATTACTGCAGAGTTTCACCCATTGACAACAATTTAAAAGAATGCTTTGGAAATGCTGCTCAACTACATGCATGATGCTAGAGGAGAACAACCGGATGCTAATTGATCCACAAAATCTTCCAACAGCTACCGCCAAACATAATCAATAACTACATCAGGCCCAGCCAGATAATGCAACAAAGACCAATTAAGAGCTTCAACATTAAATTCCAGCTCGTGATTTATAACCTGCAGTCTTTTCAGACATATAAACACAAATATAACGAGGACATCCAAAAGTAACAGGTTTTGCAATATGAACAAAAGCCTGTCTTATTCATTGATGAACATATTCAATAAATACATGGGAAGCCACAGCAAGGAACAGCAACAGCAGCAAGAGCTCCTGAAAGTTAGGAGACTTATTCGACCAGCTAAAGAAATAGAGAAAACAGAAAAACAAATTTAACTAAGAAGCAAAAGACATGGTTGGAGGAGAACCAGGCAATATATCGCTAATACGCACCCCTCACGTTTGGGGTTGAGGAACAATTCCTAACTTGAATAGATGTGTAGAGAAAGCAGCCATCGGAAGTGCCTTTGTGAGTGTATCTGCGAGTTGGTCACCAGCATGAACATGAGCAACTTCCAGCTGTTTTTTGTCAACATGATCTCAAACAAAGTGTATGCCAACTTCAAGATGCTACATCTAGCTATGCAGAACAGGATGTTGACAACGAAAGCTAATGCCAAGGTTGTCATAGAAGATCATTAGAGGTTTGCAGAGAGGTACCCCAGATGCTTCATCTTGCTATGCAGAATAGGATGTTGACAACGAAAGGTAATGCCAAGGCTGTCACAGAAGATCATTAGAGGTTTGCAGAGAGGTGCCTCATGCTCATTAAGCAGATTCCTCAACCAAAGTGTTTCAGAGGCGGCGGCAGCAATAGCTCTGTACTCTGCTGCTGTGGATGACCTGGCAATAGTTCATTGTTTCTTTGACAACCAGTTGACGGGACTATCGCTAAAGTACAGAATGTAACCTGTCTTGGATGCACGAGCATTTGGGTCACTGGCCCAGTCTGGATCTAATAACATATAGAGATTCTTGTCTTGATTACTAGAGATGAGGAGGCCATGATAAGCAGTTCGCTTCAAATATCTCAATACCCGTTTGAGTGCTTTCCAATGAGTTACTGATGGTGAGTGCATGAACTGCGACAACTTATTGACAGAGTATGAAATGTCTGGCCTTGTGAAGGTTAAGTATTGCAACTTGCCTAGGACTTTCCTGTACGCAGTTTCGTCTCTTTGACATGGGCCGTCATCACAAGTCAAAAGCTGTGATGAACTCGTTAGGACACCGTTGCTATTGTCCATGTTTGTTACACAAAGTATGTCAAGCACATACTTGGATTGCGACAAAATGATGCCATCAGCGGCATAAACCACATCAATACCCGGAAAATACTTGAGTGCACCAAGATCTTTAAGTTCGAATTTGTTTGATAGAGAGGAAATGACTTGCTTAATGATGGTAGAGTTGCTGTCTGTGATGACAACGTCATCTACATATACTAAAAGGTGGACAAGGACACCTAGGCTATTTTTGATAAACAATGACGCATCTGATTGTGATCTTTTGAGTCCCATTTGCAACAAAACTTTTGTTAGCTCTTTGCACCACAGATGGGGAGCTTGTTTGAGCCCATAGATGGCTTTTTTTAACCGGCAGACATGTGATGGCAGGTTAGTATCTTCAAATCCAGGGTGTTGCTCCATGAAAACTTTTTCATCAAGATAGCCTTGCAGGAAGGCATTGTCAACATCAAGCTGATGTAACTGCCAGTTATTTTGAACAGAAATAGACAAAACTAAATGTACCATTGCAGGCTTGACTACTGGATTAAAGGTTGAATGATAATCGACACCAGCTAGTTGTGTGAAACCCTTTACTACAAGTCTTTCTTTGTAGAGATCAACTGTGCCATCGAGCTTACGCATGACTCTGAATATCCATTTGCAATCGACCGCATTTGCTTTGGGGTCATTTGGCACAAGGTTCCATGTCTAGTTCCCTCATAAAGCATCAAATTAGGCTTTCATTGCTGCTGTTCAGTAAGGGCAGTGGAGAGCTTGTTTGATGGTAGCAGGTGTTATTGTGGGGGTGAGTTTTTCCGTGTAATCAAACAAAATTTTGGGTTGAAGATATGGTTTTGAGATCGTGTGGTTACACAAGATGGTTGAGGAATCAGCAAAGTGAATTGTTGGATGGTTCTGGGAATCAGTTGAGTGTTCGCTAGCACCGATTGAAGGTCTTGGGTGGGAATGGAAGGAGTGGGCATGGTTGGCAGCAGTGTGGGTTAAGCAGGGGGATTTGATTGATATGGAATAGGTGGTTGGGGGTGACAGGAATATGTAAGAAGTGGAGGTTGGGTGGGTAGAAATTCAGAAGGAGAGGAATGTGAATTGCCTGTGTGTGAGGGACTCATTCTGGGCGCAACCATTGGAGATGGCCTCCGCAAAGGCACAGGTGGTTGAAGAGAATGGAAGCAGGAATTTCCAGCGAGATTTTAGGCATAGAAATAGAACCATCGGCATTTGAAATATTTTCCCAATCAATGTGTGAACCATTTTGTTTTATGTTGGAGAAAATAGTTTCAGATGGAAAAATGTCTTCAAAATATTTGACATCACAAGACAGATATTTTTTACATCAGTGGATCAAAACACTGATGGCAGTGATGAGAGAAGGAAAAACCTAAGTATAGAGAATGGGGTTCAAGTTTGTGTTGGGTGTATGGTGTTAGCCAAGGATAGAAAAGATGCCTAATGCTCTTAGGTTAAGATAATTTGATTTGGGGTAGGAAGACGATTAATTAAAAAATAGCATGATGGCAAACAAAACTCCAAAAATTGGAGAGAAAGGAGGCTTGCTGAGGTAGTGTCTTCGCTAATTCTATAATATGCCAATGACGGCATTCTGCAATTGTCAACCTTTGTGGAGTATATGGTGGAGAGACTAAATGTTCTATACATTTTGATTGTAGATATGAATCTAAACCTTGAAATTCAGCACCACCATCAATATAAAGAGAGAATTTTATGTTTGAAAAAATTTTATACCTAAGGAGGAAATTTTTGAAATATTGAGTTGACTTCTTTTTTTTTTCAATTTATTGACTTGACTTCATTTTTTGTTTTTTATCGTGTACAGGCAAATATATTTGGTGTATTAACCAACAAAAATGCATTCATACAATTTTTTATCAATTGATAATACTAGAGAAGGGCCCCATAAATCAATAAAAATTCTCTTAAGAGGTGCATCACTGAATGTATTTTGATAGAAACATAATCGATGAACTTTATTTGAAGAGCAAGCATTACAACAAGATAATTGTTCTTGGGCAAAAATAGATAAAGGAAATTTATTTAAAATAAAGTTTAAAATTTTAGAATTGGGGTGACCCAATCGTTGATACCAGAGTGGTTTTGAACTTTTGTTGTTGCAAGATAGGACAATGGGCGGTTGAAGTTTAGCCACACATAAACTTCACACATAGAGTCCACCTTTACTCCGACCACACCCCTCCCGTATTCAAGTCCTTCACATAAAATTTGAATGGAAAAAATTCAATTGAAGTTAGTTTTTCTTGACAAAACTTAGAAACAAAAATTAAATTCTGTTTGATAGATGGTGTACAATCGGTTTTAGAGAGCGTAAAAGAAGAATTTGATGCATTTACTTTAGTGGAACCAGCACAACTCATAGGAATCATATTACCATCCCCCATTGAAACTTCTTCAGTGCCACGGTAATCTTCGGTAATTTGGAGATTATTTGGATCAATGATCAAATGATGAGATGCGCCAGAGCCTAAGACCTATGACGGTGCATTATTCCCAAATCTAGAGGCGAAGTTAGCTTTGGCTTCTTGGTGATTGTGCGACTTGGATCAACAAAGATGAGCTGTATGACGTATTTTTCTCAAAGTTGACATTACAACCTAGGAAAATTTTGTTCTAGAAAGGACGAACGCCACTGAGATTGATTCCTATTTGGTTGGACCTTCCAAGGTTGTTGTTGTTGTTGGCCTTGTTTGTTGTTACAAGATGCATTGTTTGTGGTAGTTCTTTGTTCAACAGCTGTTGTGATGGAGGTTGTAGACTTTTTGAGATCTACATGTTTCAAAAGGAGCTCGCAATTGAGAAGTTTATCAAATAGTTACTCATAAGACAAAGGTTAGCCACAAGCTTGAACAGTCGCAGAGATAAACTTGTATTCGAGTCCGAGAGATTAGCTACAAGCTTGAATAGTCACAGAGATAGACTTGTATTCAAGTCCAAGACCACTTGATATTTTTACAATGAGCTCTGCGTTGGTGACAAGGGCACCAGTTATAGCAAGTTCATCTGCTATAGCGCAAACTTCTCGCATATGCTCAAAGATGGTTTTGGATTAAAGATTCGTGTATGCGATTTGTTAGCATACAGAATGCATAAAGAATCCCAAGCTTGCTTTGATGTTATAATTTTAGCAATTGTAGAATTGATGGTTGAGTCCACCCCAATAAGCCAAATCCTGACGAAACCAGATCTTATATTCAGGATTTGGGGGTTCCATATTGTTGATGGTGGTTGTCTTAGATGGACTGACCATCTTTTTGTCAAGATATAAGCAAACGTCATGGCCAAACAGGAGCAACCCTACTTGTGCCTTCCAAGTGGCAAAATTAGTTGGTCCAATAGGCTTCAGCGGCAACTGAGATCCTGATTGAACTACACCAGTTGAGTGGTGGTTTGGGTAAAGAAGGTTGAATCGGTGGGATTCACCATCGCAGGAGTGTTGGTTGTGGAAGCCATGAATTTGAGATATGATGGTGCAAGGGAAATGACAAGGACAAAAAAAAAAAAAAAAGAATGATTCTCGTTGGAGATTAGCAGCTTTGTTACCATAACAGGTTTTACAATATGAATCAAAAGGTTGTCT
The DNA here is from genome assembly GCA_035584095.1 of Annona squamosa. Classification (NCBI taxonomy): domain Eukaryota; kingdom Viridiplantae; phylum Streptophyta; class Magnoliopsida; order Magnoliales; family Annonaceae; genus Annona; species Annona squamosa. The sequence continues at coordinate 2,934,001 of JAXCLR010000050.1, read as the reverse complement.
TATTCGTTCATGGCCATGTTTAATAAACACATGGGAAGCCACGCCAATAGCAGTAAGAGCTCCTGAAAGTTAGGAGACTTATTCAACAAACTAAAAAGAAGCAAAGGACACCGTTGGAGGAGGACCAGGCAGCATATCAGTAATAAAAAGGACATAAATATACTATTCTCCAAAATTGCTGATCCAGGATCCAGCTAATGCGGTCTCTCACTGGACCCAATGTACTATCTCATCCAAATGATTGGAAATGTTCATTTCACGAGATCTTCAATCAAATACTGGTCTTGAGAAAGGAAAAAGATGTAACAATCAATGTTTGTAGATGAACCACTACAAACAGAAGGAAATGAATGTGCTTGTCTTTGGATTAAATTGTTATGAGAATAACATAACAGTTCAAATTAACAGGCCCTTGTAGCATCAAAATGATATCTTTCAAATTAACAGGCCCTCGTAGCATCTAAATGATATCTGCTAGACATAATAACAAGTGAAAATGACTTTTAAACAACTGAGCCTATCATCTGGTTAAATTGTTCATCTAAGTCAGTCACAACACAGCCAAAAGAACAAATTTCTAAGCCAGTCAACCAGCAGGCAAAACGTCAAGCAAGAAGGCAACTCTTTTGACAGTAATGTCTGGATTTCCTCATACAACAATCAATAGACAATTACACGCCAGGAATGCCACACCATCCAAATTGAGAAGAGCAGTATGACTGAATTTCTAAAGAAAACCACTCAAGTGAAACAATATTAATTACCTACTTGAACCTTGATTTCAATTGAAGCAATATTTCCCAAGAAGGGAAAAATCCAGTGAATTACTAGGTTTCTGTATTATTTTCTTTTATGAATTCTGAGTTTTTCTATGTCAACAGTCTAGTAAGCTATTTGACAGTCAGGATTTTGTTTTAGCAATTGCAGTAGCCTGAAAGTACCTAATACTGTTTGCTTTTCTGGTGCATTTCCTCCAGCATAGGTAACTCCTTTGTTCTTCTTGAACTCTTTCGCTTTCTCCATAGCTTGCTGAAAAGAAAACGGAATATCGCCATTGCTATCACTCTTCATCTCTTCAGTTACAGCAGCATTCTAGATCATGCATAAGACAATGAGTAGCAGTCAGATGCCCATCATGGACCTCTACTTTCACCAAAGGAAAATGAGAAGATAATTATTTTAAAAAATATATATATCTGGTTGTCAGGTACAACAGCATACTAGACACACAGCAAGCAGCCAATATCAAAGAGTCTTTTTACTCCTTATATTCAATTATCCTTCGCTCCAAAAATACAAGTGTGCCTACTGCTCACGTGCCAGAAATGGGATCGTTTCAGAATGAGGATTGGCCTATTCCACACATAACACAAAGGCACAACAATATAATGAATGCACAAGTCCACAAAGTCAAAGTATTGTTCAGAACTACTCTTAATGTTCTAGATTAGGAAAATTTGTGCATTATCACCCCAAAAAAAAGAAAAAATCATTCAGGACATGCCAAAAACATAAGTGGCATAGCAAACTAAGAAACTGAAAGAAGAACAAGATGGAAAAGGAAAGGAAAAAAGAAAGGAATTTTTCAGGAAATTAGGAGAGAGAGATTGAAAATTATAAGCCAATTCAGGGTAAAAGATTAAAGGAAGAACCTGATCACATACTGTCTTTGAAATATTACTGGGACTGGGAGAGGCTCCCCAAGAAGTTACTTTTGGCTTGTAAAATCCTGAATCTTCATCTTCCATAGTTACCTTTGTCTTTGATTTTGATCCATCTCCAAACTTGCTGGGATCCCCAACTATGATCTCCACCTCAGGGAAATCTCCATCCGCAAAGGTATCCAATGGTGCGAGCAAACCTGCTGGCATTCCCCTAGTCTTCTTCTTTTCTGAGAAATCTAAACCCAAAAAATCAATGCTTGAAGTCCTCGGCTCTTCCTTCTTCTCAACAACAGAATCCTTCTTATTGTCCAATTTCATCTCCTGTGATCCTAAGGCATAAGATCTATCAAAATATAGATCATTGGAGATTTCACCACTGGCAAAAACTTAAAAAGAATGCTTTGGAAGCACTACCTTATGACGGGTGTGTTTGGGAAGTGATAAAATTTTTGGATGAAAAAGTTTTTTGTGAAAAATTTTTGAAATAGGAGAAAAAGATTTTATGTGACATAGGTAATGATGAGAAGTAAAGAGAATAAAGTTAAAATAGATAAGTTAGTTGCATGGGCAGTTGTGTAGAAATGATTAAAAAGTAGAGTAGTTGTATAGAAATATATGAAGAAATAATTAAAAAATAAGATAGTTGTATAGAGTAAAAAGTTTTAGATTAAAAAGTTTTGGTTTGCAAACTTTTGTGTGTAGCCAAACATGCCCTACATCATTTCTAATGCAAAATTGGAACAATCAGATGCTATAACAGGGAAATTTTCCTAGAAGAATACTCAAGTGTATGATTGATCCACCAAATCCTCTAACAACTGCAACCAAGCATAACCATCACCTATGCAGTTTAAGATATAAAACAAGATAACATGAATAAAATCCATTAAAAGGTTACACATCAAATTCCATCTCCAAATTTATAGCTGGAAAATACCTAACACTGCTTGCTTCTTGGGTGCATTTCCTCCAGCATTGGTAAGTCTCTTGTTCTTCTTGTCCTCTTTAGCATTCTCCATAGCAAGCTGAAAAGAATGTGGAATATCGCCATTGCTATTGCTCTTCTTCTCTTCAGTTACAGCGACATTCTAGATCATGCATAAGATAATGACTAGCAATCAGATGTCCATCATGGATCGCTACTCTCACCAAAGGAAAAGGAGGAGAAATTTTTTTTAAAAAAAAAAAAAAAAAGAGTTCTATAGTCAGGTACTGCAGCATACAGATGCAGAGCAAACAGCCAATATCAAAGAGTCCTTTTACCTCCTCTATTCAATTATCCATTCTCCAAAATCCAACCCCACTCAACTAATTTTAATTTTGACCTCATAGACTTAAAATTATGCCATATATTTTTATAAGAACTGAGAAGTGCTATGCAAAAGCCAATTCCATCTTCCAACACTGGACATGAGCATCAAGTTCGTAACCATGTGTGTTCTCACTGCTCACATGCCAGAAATGGGGTCATGTCAAGAATGACAATTGGCCTATTCCACACATAACACAAAGGCACACCAATACAATGAATGCCTAAGTCTACAAAGCTAGAGAAATGTTCAGACGAACTCTTAATGAATATTCTAGATCAAGAAAATTTGTGCATTATCACTAAAGAAACTTTGTTTAGGACAAGCCATAAACATATCAGAAGAAGTGGCATAGCAAACTAAGAGGGTGTTTGGCAACAAGAAAAAAATTTCACCTAAAACTTTTCACTTTCTTTGACTACGTTATTTTTTAATTACTTCTTAACATCTTCCTATACAAACTACCCTACTTTTCAATCATTTTTACACAATTATCTATACAACCAACCTTCCTATTTTAACTTTATTCTCTTTACTCCGCATCACTAACCATATCATATCCCATCATTTTCTATTAATTTAACAACTTTTATATCAAAAACTTTTCATCCAAAAGTTTTATCACTTTCAAAACACACCCTGTGAAAAAGAAAGAAAAAACAAGATAGAAAAGAAAAGGAAATTTATTGAAAATTATAAACCTATTCAGGGTAAAAGAATTAAAAACAAGAACCTGATCACGTACCTCATTTGAAATATTAGTGGCACTTGGAGAGGCTCCCCATGAGGTTACTTTTGGCTTGTATAATCCTGAACCTTCATCTTCCATAGTTAGCTTTGTCTTTGATGCTGATCCATCTCCAAACTTGCTGGGATCCCCAACAATAATCTCCACCTCAGGGAAATCCCCATCAGGAAAGGGATCCAATGGTGTGACCAAACCTGCGGGCATTCCCCTGGTCTTCTTCTTCTCTGAGAAATCTAAACCCAAAAAATCAATGCTTGAAGTCCTTGGCTTTTCCTTCTTCTCAACAGCAGAATCCCTCTGATTGGCCAATTTCATCTCCTGTGATCCTTAAGGCATAAAATCCATCAAACATAAATCACTGAAGAGATTTCAACATTGGCAAAAAAAATTAGAAAGAATGTCATGGAAAAACTACCTTACTGCACCTATCATAGTGGGAAATTGGAATGATTGGATGCTAAAACAGAGATTTTTCCTAGCAGAATACTCGAGTGTACAATCAATCCACAAAATCCTCCAACAACTACAACCAAACATCATCATCACCTACACAGTCTCAGATATAAAACCAGATAATGCTACTAAAGCCCATTAAAAGCTTACACAAAGAATTCCAGCTCCTAATTTATAGCCAGAAAATACCTAATACTGCTTGCTTCTCAGGCGCATTTCCTCCAGCATTGGTAAGTCCTTTGTTCTTCTTGCACTCTTTAGCTTTCTCCATAGCAAGCTGAAAAGAAAGCGGAATATCGCCACTGCCATCACTCTTCCTCTCATCAGTTGCAGCAGCATTCTAGATCACGCATAAGACAATGAATAGCAGTCAGATGCCCATCACAAATCATTACTGTCAACAAGGAACAATAGATGATAATTATAAATATCTGATTCTCAGGTAGTTCAGTGTACTAAAAACACAGCAAATATCAAAGAGTCCATTTTACCCACTATTCAATTATGTCTCCAAAATTCAACCCAGCAGTAGCTATTATACTTTTCAGTGTCTAATAGACTTAAAATTATATCCTACACTTTGATGAGAACTGAGAAGTCCTATGCAAAGCCCAAGTCCAGCTTCCAACATAGGACATGAGCATCATGTTCAAAACTACAACGAGTGCGCTTACTACCCACATGCCTGAAATGGGATCATGTCAAAAATTGACAATCAGCCTATTCCACACATGACACATAGGTACACCAACATAGTGAATGGATTACAAAGCCAAAGAATTGTCCAGAAGAATTCTTAATGAACATTCCAGATCAAGAAAATTTGTGCATTATGTGCACTAAATAACCAATAAGCCAAATTAGTTCAAGACATGCCACAAACACATCATAAAGAAAAGAAACAAGAACTTTTTGAAACTTATAAACCAATTCAGGGTTAAAGCATTAAAACAAGAACTTGATCGCATACCGTCTTTGAAATATTACTAGGACTAGAAGAGGCTCCCCATGAGGATACTTTCATCTTGTATAATCCCGAACCATGACCTTCCTTACTTAGCTTTGGCTCGGATGCTCCTCCATCTCCAAACTTGCTGGTGTCCCCAACTATTATCTCCACTTCAGGGAAATCCCCATCAGGAAAGGGATCCACTGGTGTGGACAAACCTGCTGGCATTCCCCCAGTCTTCTGCTTTCCAAAGAAATCTAACACCAAAAGGTCGAGAATCTTCAGCTTTTCATTCTCAACAACAGTAACAAAAATCAACACTCAATGAGACATCATCCATCTGCTAGCCGAAGAAAAAAAAAATGAGGTATCATCCATCGAAACATGTAACCAAAACCCAACTAGTGAAAAAGTCTCAATCAGTCCTTGAACCTTGATGGCAACTGTACTGGTGGCCTTTTTGCCTTGTGAATTCTTGAGAGAGAGAGAGAGAGAGAGAGAGAGAGAGTGAGTGACTGGATCATCGAAGTTTCAGAGGGGCCAAAAAATTTATTTTGCTGTGTCGTTTTCTTCTGCAATTTCTGGGTTTAAGCTGCATACGCATTCTAGTAAGGAATTTTACACTCGGGATTCTGTATCAATTGTTGCAGTAGCCTGGAAGTACCTGGCAGTGTTTGCTTCTCAGCCGCATTTCCTCCGGTGCCCGCAAGTCCCTTGTTCTTTTTGTACTCCCTAGCTTTCTTCAGAGCAAGCTTTACGGAAAGCGGAGCATCTGTATCGCGATTATTCTTACTCTCTTCACTTCCAGCAGAAGCGTTCTGCACCACTGGCTTGTCAGCCAGCTGGTTTTTCTTACGTTCTCTGGCCCTTGCAAGAGCGAGTGTGAAGGAGACATTTTCATCCGTTTCAGCTGGTGGGTAGGAATCTGAGGAATCCGGGGGAGGTTGGGACGGAGGGGAAGACGCCGAGATTTTGGTGGGTGGTCTGAGAGCAGAGGTGTTTGATGGAGGGAAGATGAAGGAAGATGGTTTGGGCGCTGAGGCGATATTCCCATTGGAAATGAGCAGAAAGGACAGGGATGATGAGAGTATCGAACTAGCCATTTTCGTGGGGGAACAGAAGG